>CM046350.1:3755511-4202061 GCA_025403435.1 Artocarpus heterophyllus | reverse complement strand
AAGACACTATCATCTGCAAAAAGTAAATGACTTACTCGAGGCCCATTCGCCACAAGAAATTCCTCGCAAATTTCCATCTACTTCGGCTCTATGAAGGAGACTAGTAAGACTTTCTGCACATAGAAGAAACAAATAGGGAGATAAGGGACATCGCTGCCTTAGTCCTCTTTTAGGAATCACGCAACCTTGAGGAGAGCCATTGACCAAAAAGGAAAAACTGGATTTGGTAATACAGTCCATAACATCCACACATTTTCTAGCAAAGTCTAGCTTCAACATGATTGCTTCAAGAAAGCACCACTCTACCCAATCGTAAACTTTACTCATGTCCAACTTAAGAGCCATAACCCTTTTTTCCTTTCACTTTCTTCTTCAACGAATAAGCTCATAGGCAACATTATATTGTCAGTAATCAACCTCCTTGGTACAAATGCACTTTAAGTATCCGAGATCAGCTCCGACAAATGAGTTTAAGTCGATTTGCTAAAGTTTTCATAACAATCTTATAAAGTACATTACATAGGCTAATTGGACGGAAATCAAGAACATGTCTGGGAGATTTCACTTTTGGGATAAGAACCACATATGTATGATTTACCTCTTTGGCATAGCGTGTTCCATTTAGAATCTCAATACAGAAACATGCTACCCCTCCTTCAACGATCTCCCAATCCTATTGATAAAACGCAGCATGAAAACCATCTGGCTGAGTGCTTTAAAAGTCCCATCATCTTAGGAGCGCTTTTATCTTCCTCTATTGTTAAAGGTGCACATAAAATATCATTCATAGCTTCAGTTATCTGTCGTGAGACACAATGCAACAATTCTTCAACATGACTCTTGAAGGATACTGGGATTCAAAAAGCTGATCATAATACAAAGAAATTACCCCACTTATCTCCTTCTCCGCATTGACCCATACCCCATCTTGGTTCTCAAAGCCACTTATAAAATTCTTCTCCCTCCTTAATGATGCTTTATGATGGAAAAAATTAGTGTTTTGATTGCCACCCTTCAACCATTCCACATGGGAACCGTTGACGGCAAAACTGTTCTTCAAGTCCTATAAGCTCATCTATTCTTTTCAAGATCCTGAATCTGAGTCCACAAATTTTTTGAATTCAGGTGGTTCAAAAATTCTGCTACCTTCTTTCTGACTTCAGAGATTCTTCTTGGAACATTACCAAGCTTGTCTGTGCTCCATGCACGTAACCTTTCACTATAACATTCAAGTTTATGACATAACTGATCCAATCCTTCACATGCTCTACCACCAAAATTCCAAGCCTCAAAAATAATTTTTTTGCATTCCTCATCTTTGACCCACCTCGGCTCAAACATAAAACCCTTATATCTACTTTTTCTATAGATATCACTTCTTCGACCATCCAAAGAAATGAGCAAAGTTCTATGATCAGACCCATTGAAGTCAAGGTTTGAAACTTTAAAATTTTGAAAGTGCCTTCGCCAGTCCCTACAACTTACTGCCCTATCAAGTCTTTCTTGAATATTACGGCTTGACTCTTGATGATTATTCCAAGTAAAGATAGGACCCAAAAAACCCAAATCATTGAATTTAGTCATAATCATCTTTTCTACATATCCGACTGTTAAAATACAAATATCTATCAATAGGTTAATTTTTTAGTATTCACTTGCCTAATTATCTGGTTTATATCAAAGACATGTTCATTAAACTGTAAAAGAATGTAAATGAAAAGATAGTAGGATTGAAAAGAAAAGTAAAGTAGTGGGAGTAAGCATCATTTATTTTATTTTTAATATTTACTTAATTATTTGATGGTGTAACAAAACGATCTCATTTCCTTTCTAATGTATACTTACTGAAGAATAATGACATTACTTAATGTAACAAAAATGTCCTTTTTACGTAACTAATAACTATAAAAATTAGGATTAATTACAAAAATTCCCCTGAACTATGGACCTTGTAACACTTTGTTGTCTGAATTTTAATACGTAACATCTATTCCCTTTGAAGTATGTGTCGTTAACAAAATGGTCATTCTGTTAGAATTTTAATAAAAAATTAAAAATTCTTTAAAATAGGAGTATTTTGGTAATATATAGAAATAACCACAAAATTTAAACTATTATGAAAATAGTCTTTATTGATTATTAAAAAAAAATCAACTGAAACCATAATACCATTTTGGTCTCTCTTTTTTTTAATATACCAAAATTTTCTTTAAAATTTTATTAATTTTCTTCACACCCAAAATTATTTTAAAAATTTAAAAGTTATAAATTTCAATGAAATCTTTAGAAGTATGAAAGAAATTTTATTAATCCTTCTGATTTTTTTTTTCTCTCTTTGAAAGATCTATGTTATAACTTTTGTTATACAGAATCTATTTTGTTATATTCTTTTTCTTCACTAGCATCTACAGCTTTTAAAATTTCAAAATATTTTTTGGGTTTGAAAAAATTAATAAAATTTTATAGAAAATTATGGTATATCAAAAAAAGAGAAATTCAAATGATGTTATAGTTTTAATTGGTTTTTTTGTTTTTAATCATCAACAAATTCTAAGTTTATTATTTTCTAATTTTTGTGGTTATTCTTATAAATAGATTACCAAAATACCTCTAATTTGAAAATTATTTGTCAAATTTTAACAGAAGAACCATTTTTCTCAATGGCTCATACATCAAGGGGAACAGATATTATGTTTTAAAAGTCAATGGGCAAAATGTTACAAAGGCTGTAATTTGGGGGGAGTTTTTAATTAATCCTAAATAATAATATTTGAATTTAAACATCTAAGTAAATGTGATATTTAGTCTATTTGATAGGAAATCAATACTAGAGGATTAATATCTTTTATTGTATGGAGTTTACAAAATTCTTATTACATTTTGTAAGTAAAGACATTATTTAGAAAAAAAAAAAAAAGAAAAGAAAATCATTCTTTACTTTTTCCTTTGATACTTTCATGCCCTAAAAGACTTACCTAGCTAGCTAGATCGTGAATTGATGTAAAGGAACTTGGTCCTAACTTTAGGCAGACACATTGGACAGCATTTCTTTCGTACAGGGTAGATGAACAATTATATAGTTTGTACGTGGACACTTAAATAATAGATGGTTAATAATAATGTTATGCATGAACCCAAAAACTTCTCTAAAAACTCTCTATTACCGTTAATTTATGGAGATTTACTTTATCTACTTTTTAGCTGTCAAATTTACAATAAAAAATTAATATTGATTATATTTAATAATTTAAAAACATGTACTGTCGTTTTATGTAGAAAGACCCTTGATTGATGTGACATGTTTTAGCCATGAGATCCTGCCTTTCTTCTCCATATGAAAAAAGAAAGACAACTGAAGTGAAAAATAAAAACTAAGCTTCATTTATATTGCAAATTTAATTCTCTTCCAAAAAAGTACACACCTAAACCCTCGCATGGAGTTTGAAACAATAAAAGGGTAACCTAAAGTCTTCAGAAACATATTGTTCATACAAAACTATTCAATATTCACCGTACTCTCCTTTGCTAAGAATTGGAACGATTATTATTAATGGTTTCATAATCTATCTAAGGTACACAATTGCCCCCCTAGAAAAATCAAAAGTAACAGTTAAATTGACAGCAGGGTACCCTAGAGTTGAGCATGAGAAACACGTGGCTGAAAAGAGATTGAGATAAGTCCACAAACTTTGGAAATAAAAAAAAAATAGAAAGAAGAAACAATGCGTAAAGAAATGAGAGAACTTTAGGTGTTTGGAAGTGATTAAGTCTCAAAGAAATGCAAGATGAAAGAATGAAAACCTTATATTGGGCGTAATTTCTAGGTATAATAATAGTTCATAATTTCAACAAAGTTGGATCCAAAAAAATTAAGTCCCTTTTTTAAAAAAAAAAAAAAAAAAAAAAAGAAGATGTAATTTTACATCCTTTTTGTTTGCATGGAAAAAGTTCATTGCCAACTTAAAAAGTACCCTGCACATAAAATTGAGTATGACCAATCATTATAGTCGATAGAATATAATATCATTCAACAGAAACTAAACCCCATAAGACAAGTAACACAACCTAGAATCAAATCTAGTCCGACATTAACACACCTACGGCTCATAACAAGCGGGTATGATACACAAACTAAAACCGAAGGTGAAAAGACCACCTCCATTGTCATACCCAAAGGCAAACAAAAGGATGAAAATACACTAAATTTAAACAGTAAAAATATCAACACCTTTATTTTATAAAAACAAAAATTAAAACAAGCATATAAATTTCAAATGACAACAACAAAAAATTTGGAGACAAGATGATCATTACTTAAGGAAGCCGTAGCTGTAACATCTAAGAATTTCTAGTGCATTAAATACAATAACTACGGATTATATTAAGTAAATTATTAACAAATTTTGTAAGCTTAATTTTATGCTTAAAAATTTGTTAAATATTTTAAGAGCATAAAGAGTATCACAAGGATTATTAATTAAATCTAATTTTTGTAACAAATTTAATAAAAATAAATATGGGATTTTTAAGATTTAATATCATACCATAGTCTTAAGCAAAGGAAGAATGATTTGAGAGTAAGAGTTAATTGATGAGCAAGATGAAAATAAGCTAGAAAGCTTAATTATTGCACAATATGTTGTAACAAATTTTAAACTGAAAATACAGTTTAAAAAATAATATATAGAAATATGAAATATGCAGTATAAAGATTACATTGATAGAGTTATGCAGCATGAAATTTACGTCGTAACAGTTACGCAGTATGAAAACTGAACTGTTTAAAGCTAAGCAGTTAGGAATTATACTATATTGGGATTAGAAAGTATGGGTAAAAAGTAAGTTGGTGCAATTTTAGACTACTAAGGGAAATATCTCCTCAATTTTATACTGACAATATAGAAAAAATATAATATATAATCTAAAATTACACTGTGTGTAAAGTAATGGGACCCACGAAAAAGCGCCACCCATGAGGGTGGAAATTGGTCATATATTCCTTTGAGTAAACTGGTTATAGGCCATTACTTTTAGGCCACTTTTAAGTCACCATTAAGTTTAACATGATGATTAAGTTATAAGTCATCAAAATTGGAAAAAAAAAAATCTCTCTTTCTTCATAATCTCTTTTTGCATGAGCCATGAAGAAAAAACTTCATTTTCCCCTCTAAGAAAACTGTCCCGCCTTACTCATATTTTTCAAGAATAGAGTTTTAAATCATACAAAGAAGCAAGAACAAATGTAGAAGATAAAGATTAAAGAGTTTTCAAGGTAAAAGCCCAAGTCTTACCTATTGTGCTCTAGGGTTTTTGTTTATGATTTAGATGGAATTTTCACAACTTATGTTGTGGATTATTGTAAAGGAAATTTGAGAGATTTCAAGTATTAAGGAGGAAGGATAAAACCATGGAATCCAATAGGTAAACTTCATATATTTTAGTATTGATTTTGTTCGTGCGCCTAAGGTACTTGTTGTAGTGTCTATGGGTTGTAACATGTGAGAGCAACACTAGCATGTTTAAAGGACTTTATGGCATGTTTATGTTGTATGTTTTGTGCATGATTATGATTATGTTTTGTGTATGATTATGATGCTTAAATTTAAGTTTGGAAAACTTTGTTTTAGAACAAAGTTTTAATGTAATTTCAAGAACAGAAGATTCTTGTTGTTTTAGGGGCCACTTTATTTTTCAAGCAAAGCACAAGATTTGCCCAAAAGAGTAAGTAATAACTTTTATGAATAAAGTTTTATAAAATTTCAAAAAGACTAAATTGAAAAGATTATTTCAAACTTGGCAGTTTTAAAAAGGGCCAAAAACCCATCGTGCAATCCAAATTTCAAAAAAGTTAAAACATAAAAGTTGTAGAAAAATTTCACATGATGAGTTATGATTTTATGAGATTTAATCACAAAATTTCAAAATGGTAATATGGAAAAAAATTAGTTTCAAAACTTGTTGAGTTTAACCTATGAGCTTTTGTAAGTTTTAATCCTTATTAAAGATTGGAGTTTCTAGTTAAAAATAGTTATTTTTGGTATCAGCGGCAAAAATGTCAAGATTTTTGTGTTTTGGGCCAAAACCATAAAACCGTGTGAAATGAGAATTTTCACTGATGGGTAGTGAGTAACCACAGATATTAAGTTTTAAATAATTAACGTGTTTATCAAAAAAAGAAAGAGAAAAACATTAAGGGCATAATTGTCAAAATCTTCATATCAGGGTCAAAACCGTAAAGTCTTGATAAAATAGTTCTTCTACAAAAAAGAAGCAAATGTTTGGTTTCTCTTCATGTTATGAGAAGCAAAGAAACGTAAGTTTTGTTTTTAAATGGGTTCTAAAAGTTTTTGAAAACTCATCAAGAGCAAAATGGTCAGGCCAAAACGGACCTTGAAACTATCAAATTAGGAAAATGTCCCTAAGTGGAAGTTTTTTCGTGTCTTGTATTTAATGGAATAGTTAAGTAAAATGAGAAGTTTAGTAAATCTAAGATTAGATGAAAAATGTTGCATATCGCATTAAGTAATAAAACCATCTAGTAAGACATGGAATTTGATCAAGGAACATTCAAGTTAAGTGACGAAAAAATAAACCGATAAGAACAAGGTTAAAAAAAAGAATGAACGGTTAATGTTTAAGTTCAAACAAGTCGATAATGAGAAAGGTTAGCTAATGGTCAGGTGTCATTTGAAACAGGACATAAAAGGCGACTAATAAAAGGAAAAATGAATGAAATAGGAACACTAAAGCATGCTTAGGTAAGTTTCAAACCTCACCTATTGCATAAAGTAAACGATTTTTAAATGCTTTAAATATGCCTGAAATATGTTTGCATTAAGTATACATAAAGTTTTAAAGACCAAGCATAATTTGCAATATGTTGCATTTGCCATATTTAATGTTTTAATGCTAAGTTATACCACATGGTACATTTAGCATTTGATATGCTCACTAAAGATACGAGAAGGTAAATTAAAGATGTTAATTAAAGTGTCGTAACAGCCTCTTAGATATAAGGTGCACAAGTTAGATTAAAGTTACTACCTCGTTGTCCGATGGTCTTAAGTCTTCCTCAAGGGAAGCATTATGTATAAGATCTCATAATTATGATGTTGGTACAAACACTTAAGATAAAGAAAAGATAAAAATGATATAAAGAAGTTCAAGTAAGTAAGAATGATAATAAAAAGTTCATAATTTGATATTAAAGATGAGCATAAAGGGAATCATGCATTATGACCTTGCTTGCAGTCCTTTTCATGATATGTTTAAGAAAAACATTTTAAGAAATGTATTACGAAAAATGTTTATGAAAAAACATTTTATGAAAAACGTTACAAGAAAGGCTCATGGAGAAAGTTTTATGAGAAAAGTTTAAAACAATGTTTTATGAAGAATGTTTTTAATATTTTGTGAGATTTTTTTGAACTTTCTGAGCGAAAGCTCATTATAAATACTTTTATACTATAAGTAGACCTATGAGAAATTAGTATGACTGGTTGACGTATTCGATGTTGCAGAATGACAGATGCGATGGTTGGGTATAGATATCACTGTAGGAAGTCTTTCGCTAGATCAAGAAAACATTTTCATTGTTTGAAGAAAAAATCTACTTTAAGACTTTCAAAAAACGCAAATGTTTAAGATGTGTCTTATGGGAAATGTTTTTCGTTTTAGAAAAACATTTTAAAAATATTTTATTGAATGGTTTAAATGGTTATTAAGTCAAGTTTTATACTTAGGTTTCAATTACGCCGCAACAGATGTTGTAACAGTTTCAAGTATGTTTTAGAGTATATTATTAAAAAAATTTACCTAGTATTTTTTTATAGTAAGTAAGATTAAAGTTAAAAAATGATATTTAAGCAAGCTAAGTGATAACTCAAAAAAACGGGTCGTTACAGTAGCACTATTGTTAAGCCGAAAGGAAGCTGAAAAAGAATTGGACCACTAGTACATGAGAACTACCTGCCGCCACCCACCTCCGCCGACCAAGGAGAACATAACCTTCATAGATCCTCTAGCCTACAGTGATCAAAGCCCTCGATATGCCAAGAACCTTGAGCACCAACATACCATCAACTCTTGAAGAGAAAAACCGCTACTCTTTGACCAACAAGCTGCCAAGTCACCTAAATCTTTAAGTCACTGACACCGAATGTGGCTAGAAGCCCCTCGTCTAAACCTTCAACGCAAGCCCCAAAACTCTACCCCAGTTCACAAGAACGTCAAACCTTTCACGGGGCTGTCCTTGTCACGTCCCTTGGATACCTCTTAAGGGACCAGGAGTCCAAAGACAAACCCAAGGACATCGTCGGACTCTATCCCTTCAAAGCCTACTATTGAGGCACATACTTACTAAGAGGATTAAGATAAAACCCCTAGCAGAGAGGAAGAAAGGGAAAGTTTTAGGATACTTTTAATTTACACCTTTTCCTGATAGAGGAAGAAAGTGAAATTTTAATGTCATGCTTGACAATCCCGAAACGCCAAGGAATGTTTCTAATTGGAGATTGGATTAGTGTAACATTGAATTGTTGGCAAGGGCCAAGAAAAATGCAACTCTCAATTTAGTGGTTTATATGCATATGTCTTTTATGTATATGAATTGTTCAATTCCAATTTTGTCTGCTGTGACAACAAAGTGTCAACAGTTAATTATGCAGATCCAAACTAATAAAGATTGCAACAAGGACGAAAAGGAACTGAAAGGGAATAGATTACTTCATCGAAGCTTTGAAAAAAGATATTGAGACACGTCCAAGAACTTTGAAAAGCATATATAGAGAAAGAACCAAGAAATGAGAGAACTTGGGTTTTCTAGTTGGCTAAACAAAAGGAAATTCTACCACAATCAGTGTGTTTACTGATAGCCATAATTCTCAATCCAGAAAACTATCACGTGGAGTATGATAGTTTTCTGGATTGAGAATTATACATACATATAATCAACACATATTCCAATAACTTCACTTAGCATAGATCGGAAAACCTGATTAAAAATCATAAAATATCTCAATCCTACCCCTTAAAAACTAAAAGATTGTGCTCTAGTAAATGGATGATTCTCCTACTCTAGCTTTCCATGCAATATGACCAATTAGAATCTCCTGCAAAAAGTGGCGCAAATCATCACGCTGCCAACGATTAGATAAGATCAAATGTATTACTCATCAGAAGTGCTTATATTAAATGCTTCTTCAAACTTACATAGCGCCAATATATCATCTCAGAAAATAACTAAAAGCTAAAAACACAAACTAAAAAAGGTTAAATTTTCTTCCCAAAACATATTTATTATCATCAGATTATATCTATATATAAAAATGTCGACTATTCTATATAGTTACGGAAAAGATGAGAACACAATAGCCTTGTCTAGTCTAAGCCGTATGCCAACATCCTTCACAAACTGAATGAAAGCAACCATCTCTTTATGCGCCCTAACGTCAACATTGCACTTCATCAGCGCCGGCAGGAAGAGCCACAAAGCGCTGCCCATCACCGCCGCCAGCGCCGTCAACCCCGACACCAGCGGAGGCAGCCGCCATCGGCGGTTGACCAACTTCTTAACGCCGACTTCCATGGCCACACAGACCCCATGCAGAACGAAGAACCACGTGACCTCCCACGTGGGCTTCGACCTTCCTATGTTATAGAAGATCCACTCGTGCATGACCCCGGACACTAGAAACGCCGCGACCACCGCCGGCAGTGGGGCCCACTTCCTCCCGATCAGACGGCTGGAGACCGTCCGTACGGGGACGTAGACGGTGGACCGTAGGGTGTTGCTGGCCATGATGTTCCACCTACGGCCCCAGAAGTCCTGAAGCGAGGTGGAGAGGTAAGGCTCATTGAACTGCTGCTCGAGCTCGACACCGAGCGAGGCTCGAGCCGCCGCTGCCCCGATGGCTAGGATGATCTCCAAGCTGGTGTAGATGTATACTGCGTAGAGGAACAAGAAGAGTTTCGGATAGATAACGGATTTGTTATGGTAGATGGGAAAAATTGTGGCAAATATTAATGCTTTTATGGCATAGTTTAGAGGCCATTTTTGGGATTTTTTTGAGACCTTTTTAGTGGGGTTTTCTTGAATTTGGATGGGAAAGCAAGCTACAGGGACGAAACGTGAGAAAGGGAGAGGTGGGTTGGAGGAAAGAGGGCCTTTACCGAAGGAGAAGAGGATGAGTTTGAAACTCGCGAGCCAAGAGATGAAGAAGGAAGTTGGGCCGCAGAGAAAAATGGCCCTAAGTTTTAGAGGCAAGACAAGAAAGAGAAGCATCACAGGGAGAATCACTACGAACCTTGTTATGCCATGTTTGATGATCTTGGCGATAGAGTGACAATAGCAAAGTGATGCCACGACCGAGATCCATACAATGGCAAAATTGCTCATTTCTCCCTCCATTTTTATTATTATTATTGAATACTGCGTTTCTTTCTTTTTTGATCTTGATCATGATATTTCTGTGATGAGATCAGATTGAGGTGTTTGAATTTGATGGGAAAAAATATGGCCCAAATTAAATGAGTTGACTTTGCTCCAAACTTAATTAATCCAGGAAATTCCAAGAATTAAAAGAAAAAAGGAACTAGAAATTTGTTTTATGAAGTAGACATGGTCAAAAATATTTAACGGAATATTATTCTGGTGAATTCCGTAGACCTTCAAGCAGGACATGTTTGATCAGATCAAACTTTTTTCAAAATTAGTTTGTAGTCTTACGCGTGTATAATTTTCTTGGGGATCCCAAGATTTATTGACCAGTAAGAAATGTTGAATCATCACTTATTCAATAAGTCTAAAAATCAAAAAAAAAACTTGTAGACTTTGATCAGAATAAGCATAAATCAGAATTTGAAATAATAAAAATTTTTCAATTTCTAACTTTTAAATCCAACTTTTTGAAAAAAAAAATTGAAAGTCGGGTCATGAGGTTTGAACGTTAGGTATGAATCATCCTTCAACAATTTGCTACTACGCATATGCTTCTTTGGAAAGGCACGCCCATTTTTTGCCACATTTCGTCTCAATTTTGCAAGCCAATATATATATATATATATATATATATATATATTATTTTAGCGTTTGAAGCTGATTAGTATATATATATATATATATATATTATTTTTAGCGTTTTATGAAGCTGATTAGTGGACAAGAATGCCCACCCATCCTCTTTCCAGACAAAGTCCAAATTTCCTGTTTCATCTGCAAATTAAAGAGTAATTTTTGTTAATTACTAGAGAAAAACACAACTTAATTAGATGGAGAAAGGGACGAGAGTCTGGTTGGCCCGGGTTTGATAATCTTTCCGAGGGTGTGACAATAGCACAGTGATGCCACCACGGACATCCATACCACGGCAAAGTTGCGTATTTCTCCTTCCATTTTTCACTCTTTTAATTCTTTGCTTTTTCAGTAGTACTGATCCTAGTTTATTAGGGTGTTTGATAAAGTTAAATAGAATCAACTTTTTAGTAGTATAATATAAGAGTTTTATATTATAATAATTTTTTTTTACTGTAATATACGAGTGTTTTATACAATTCTTAACCAAAAATTTTTTATTTTAACCAACTTTACCCTACGTATACACACACAAAAATTTTCCTTTTTGTTTATATTAAATGCAGCACGTTGGATCAACCATCGGCCTCCTAGGAGTGAGACCTAATCTTTAAATGTTATCATTGATCATGACATGCACATGTATGAGGCCCTACTTTTGCAGGATGGGACTCCTAGCTAGCTTCCTTACCCAAACTTTACACGATAATCCGTCAAATCGATACTACAAATGTCTGGATTGAGTTGAGAGGACTTTTTAAGTTTTGTATGGATTGAAAATTCTCAATCCAAACTATTAGGTTGATCTGCAAAAAGCAAATTTTAATGAGCAAGTCCATGATTTATCAAATTTGATTATGACGTAAACACAAGATTTTCCTGGTATATTCGAAGTAATGCTGTGGATGTTGATAAGATTTTCCTGGTATATTCGAAGTAATGCTGTGGATGTTGATACATTTTAAACTAACATTAAGAATGATAAATACTGCACTTTTTAGTTATATCTAAGTTTGTTTATTATCGTGGCTTGTAATATTACCATTTCCTTTTATTGTTAAGGACTCGAATTTAACGTGTAAGGTGTTTGAAAAGTGTGATTAAAACTGAAAACTGTAACATATAAGAACTTTATATTATAGCTTACTTTTTTATAACTATTCTATGTAAGAATTTTACATAATAGTAACCAAAAGTTTTGGTTAGAACTAATTTTGTCAAACATTCTTTTGATTATAAAGAATAAAATTTCACTAGATTATTTTATGTTATTATATGTTATGGGTTTTTTACACTCGAAGTCAAAAACATTTCAACATTTGGCATTTTGGTCTTCATCCAAAATTGGACAATATTATATTCCCATTTTCTTGCCAGTTATTTGTCCATATGTAATGTTTTCCTTTAAAATTTATCAGATATCATTAATGTTTGAAGGCTTTATTGAGGAGTTAGTCGTCCAATTTTTCATAATAGGGATTTAAGTGCTAAGAAAATAAGATTTTGGGAAACTACACTGTGAGCCAAACTTTAGCGTCCCTCCATTGTAATCTTGATATAGTCCTCGAAAGCTCAAGTACTGATTTTTTTGAGCTTTCTTTTCCTCGTGCCTCTCGTTTTGTTCAGGAGTGATCAGACTTTGACAGTATCCCGTTTATGAACCGGGCCACGATATATATATATATATATATATATATATATATATATATATATATATATACAAATATGAATGTACATGCGCGAGTGTGTATATATATATATATTGAGTTCCCGAAAAATGTGATGCAAAAAAAAATGACATTACCTTGTGTGTCAAACATGAAAATAACACGTCACAGAATCATTTTTAATCTATAGAATAAGGTACCGCAATAGCTATGCCAAATAATAGTTGAGCAGCAAAGAGATTTATGGATTGTACCAAATATTTGTACGTATTTTTAATGTATGTTTCTCCCTCTTCCAAAGAGTGAGATTCTTTATTGGTTGTATGAATCTTAAATTTATTCTTTTATATTGCTCTTGACAATACAGTTAAAACTAAAAGTTAAAAATAATTTATTATAACATATAAAAATTTTATATTATAATTTATTTTTAATTTATATTATAATATATAAGAGCTAGCTTTATAATGAAACAATTAAAATGCTCTTACCAAATGTTCTCTTGAATTTTTATTTTTTATCACTTTTTGCTTTTATTCATATTACCCATAATGAGTTCCAGACCCCCTCTCAATCTGATGGACACGATGGAGCCCGGAGGCCATAAGAATGGACGGTTGAGATTGTTAGACTGATTGGTGAGGACTGTTTTCTAAAGTAAAAAATTAATAAATATTCTTGTTTATGTTGTAGATGGAAAGAGACCCCCAAGTTTGAGTCTTTGGATGATGTGGAATAAAAGAAGTCCAAGTTTCCTTTTTTTTTTTTTGGGTGGAATTTGATTCTGATGTATTTGCAAATTGCGGGTCCTTTTTGTTTTTGTATTAATTTCTTTTCAGTGTTTTGAATTTTCAAGCTTCTTTAACAATGACGGGTTTCGCAATTTTCAAAGCAATTACTTATAATTTGCAGCGTGAAAACTTTGAATTCCATGGACAAATAAGTACAACGGTGACACTGACGTCAAATCTGGCAGTCCTCGTTTGACGATATATTGACTTGATCGAGTTCCCAAGGAAAAAAAAATCGCCTTAATCGCACGAGAAAATAAAGAAGAAAAAAGCAAGGAACACTTATTTTTATACCTATAAATTTAAGTTAATTTAAAAACTACGTCTCTTTTTTTATCTCATCTAATATATATTTTTATATTATATTTAATTTATAAATTTATACACTTTTTTAATTAATCTTCACTTTTATCCCAATAAATTATTTAAAATATCAAAATAAGAGAACTTTAAAAAGTAAAAAAAAAAAACTTTATATTAAGGTTATTAGCTTCAAAAATGTAAAATTTGTACTTGTTTTTTGAATTTTTTAATTTTTTTATCTTTTACTTAAAGATAACTTGATCATTTTAGAAGTTAAAATTAACTATTGATTAAAGTAAGTTATTGATTTGTGTATTAAATATAATATAAATGTATACATTAGATAAGATTAAGAATTAAAGATATAGTGTTTGAATAAATATAAAATACAGATTATAAAAGAGAAAATTAAATGTTATGTCATACTTTAAAAAATTATATTTATTTATACCATTTTTTAAATAAATTATACTATATTATTATTTATATTATATATTAATTATATCATAAATAAATATACGTGACATTTATAGAAAAAATAAATCTTAAAAACAACGTTCATAAAAATTCCCCACTGTTAAAAAAAGGTAAGAACCCAAAAAGAAACTTTGTTAGCCACGGCCCAGAAACAACTTGTACTCGTGAGTTGCCAAATTCCCACAAGAGTTCTGCATAATTATTTATTATAGATTCACGTGGATGATATATCCTAGTTGTATCACATCCAAAACTATTTTTTAACATAGCTCATACCAATAAACCATTCTTGTGGTACAATTTGGTCAGACTTAAACTATCTATAGGCCCAGACGACCCTCAGTGGTAAAACAAGTTGAATTGATCAAAGTGAGTCAACCTACGTGAGAAGTGCGAATCGAATTCATTCCATTCGATCGGTTCGATCTTGCTTGCATCCATATTGCATTGGTTATTGAAGGTAAATTAGACTCCTCTCTAAGTGTCCGACCACATCAATCGCCACGAGTTGATAATTATCAACATGAACCAGTGGTTACTTTCACGTCTGATCATGAACTAGAATGTGGGGAAAGCACGATTCTTGCAGCATATTATAGGTCACCACGTGTCCTACTATTGCGGTTACCCACAACGCATCACTCAACTCCATCGACGGTTGGAGGTAGCGGCTCATCCCTGCTCTATATAAGGGGATAACTTCTTTATTGTGAGGGATATAGAAAAACAGAACAAACAGAAACTCTGTCAAATTCACCACTCATTTCTATCCTTGCTCTCTTGTAATTTATACTCCAAGTTTATATTATAATGAAGAACAGTGGACGTAACTTTTTTAACAGAGTGAACCACTATAAATCTTGCATGTGGTATTTTTATTTTTACAGTACTATTTTGTTCTGTCCATTGCAATTTGATCTTGTGCATTCACTTAAGAGTTAACAAGTCCAATTAATGATGATTTGAGGGCCTAAATTCCTTAAACAAAATACAAACGATCCGAATTAATATTTGAAATATTTAATTATAAATAAACCGTCTCCAACTATTATCTTGGAAATCATTTCGTCCTAATAATGCAAATTAGTTGTATAAAAAACAATTTACAAAAAAAGGAAAGAGAAACATTTCTGGTAAGCATGAAGACTTGGTATGATCCAATAAGAATAATCCAACAAAAAAAAAAAAAGCACTAGAAGAGCTACAAATGTTCAGCACGCAGTTTTGAATTTAGTGGTTATTGACATCAACACTTTCATACCTTGTCAACAACGGAAGCTTTTCTTATTTGCTTTGTTAGTGCACCATTACGAAATGGTTACTTTTGATCTTGTAGTTACTGGAAATTACAAAATGGTTCATGTTTGGAGCTTTACTTTTATAATCATGGCATTTTTGTATGCAAATCGTTAACATATAAAGATATTGGATCTGGTCTTCTTTCACCAGGGAAAAATTACATAGGACTATTCACGACATGAGCACGTCCTACACGGCCGAAGCTCAGTTCGTTTGGTATACAGATTTAAAATGGTATAGTCTAAAACTTTATTTTAAAATATGGGTTTAAACTTTTTAATTTAAACCGTAGTTTTAAACTGACGTATGAAACGTAACAATTTAAAATAAAAACAAAACATGACATTTAGTTTAAAACAAAAACAAGTGTTTGAAAAACTATTTTTTATGTAAAACAAAAATGAGAATGAATTTTACTATTAAAAAGGATTCAAACCACATAAACTTAGAGATGACAAAGTTTAGATTTTGATGATTTTGACTGGTTTAAAACCGCCTCTATAATTTAACTGGTCTCAATTATTACTCTACCAGACGTCAATTTAAACTACTTTTATAGTTTAAACCACTCTAAACCTATACACCAAACGCCATGTTAATTTCTCATTTTCAAGGCCTCACAAAATCACAAGTTAAATACATCTCAGTAGTCACGGGATATCTTACGTCTTCTCATCGCTGATGAAAGAAAACTCGCAACACATTGCGCAAAACTGCGATAAATTCGATATTAGAACCTTAAGCTGTCGATATTTTCTTCATCTATACATTCTCCTCTTCGCAACCATGGAAGTACTGGTTGTTACCGAGGCTTCTAACCGTCCACACAGTTAAATGAGACTCAACTCTCTAATGTTACTGCTGCTGTTCATATATCTGCATATAAGCCTCTGAGAGAGCAACCATTTGAGGAAGAGTTTCGGAGACATGCAAATCCTGCATCTCATACCTGGAAACATAGAAATGGAATATGTTAGTTCAAACAGCCAGATTATGGCTTGTAGTAATTGGGATCTATGAGAATGATAATTTACCATAATTCCTCTGATTTTCTCTGCACAAACACCCTGTAGGAGCCCTCACCAGGTTTACCATCGTGAACAACATTGGCAATCAGATCATACTTTGAGCGTAGTTTCTCATTTTCTTTAGGCGTAGGCAAGGGAATGTAGTCCTTAAGTTCAAGGTTTTTAACAGGAAAGTTTACTGCGACGAGAATGATCAGATAGCATCAGAAGGTAAACATGAAGCCTAAGTCCTGTCACGCTACGTATAAAGAGTACTTCCAGCAATAAAGTCTCACCTAAGGTTGGATTTTTCTCGACAAAGAAGTTGTTTTTCGTAAACCGCCGCATGTGAAGAATAACATACTGCGGTAATCTAGTGACCCGATATCTCATCCTTGCTATACGAGGACGGACAACTTCAGTCACAGTCTCCCCATCAAATTTCTTCAGAATATTAAACAGAGGGACCTATGAAACAAACCAAAATCAGTATCCTGTCCACCAAAATAATGCTAAGAACCTGATTACCCTCCATCTACAGTTCAAATGATTGGCCCATTAAGTGGCCTAAACAGTTCAAATATCTTAGTTGGCAAAATTTATAAGATGTAAACGTAAGTTGACTAATTTGTTCAAGTGAATAGGATACCTAAATAAAGAAGAATTATAGGTCACACTTGAGCTCAATTTAAAATTCAAAGTTAAAAGTATGTATAATTTTTCATGATTCAGGTTGTAAGTTTGCTATAAGTTCTATACTTTAACCTCCTCTTGGATAAACTTCAAACAAAGATGTTCCAGTTTAGCCAGAATTATTAATTAAAACTTGTATTTAAAAGGCTCCACACCAACTTTTAATGCACGATACAAGTGACAATTTAACAAAGAAAAAACAATTTTAGCCAAAGATATGAAATGAACCAAAACCAAAAACACGTTATTACCTGCGGTATTATATTTTTCTCCATCACATCTTGGAAAAGAGGAGGCGGTGGCAAATCCAGTCCTAGCATTAAGAATGGCATTCTGGAAGATTCTGTGATGATGTCCTTGTTCTCAGTACCTCCATCTGTAGGTTTTGAAGTACCATTTGGGTCATCACCATTATCCTTCTTTTCAGCAATAGCCTTGCTAGGAATCTCTTTCACAACCTCCAGTTCTCCCTGTAAGCGTAGAGAATTTTAGATAATTCACAAGTCAACAATAGTAACTACCACATGTGTAATGCGCGGCAAGCACAAGGACAACAAACAAGGCAAGAGTGGGAAAAGAAGTTAAACCTGAAAGCACTCATAAATGATGCTGCCATTTTTCTTTGAAGTTCTTAGATCAGAATGCAGTGTATTAAGGAGCCATGACATAAACTCAACTGGGTCAGACTGCGCTCCTATTCTAAAACGCTTTTTACTGGCTTTCATCACAGCCTGCAGAAACTCATGTGGGCTCACCTACAGAAAATAAAAGGTAGGAAAAAAAAAAATCAATTTCATTTTCAAGACCAAGAGATACATCTTTAATGTAAATCAAGCCAGGGACAAACCTGTCCTTTAAAGTTCCGTGCATGCCAAATTTTCCGTGTAAGCTCCCCAAATCTCTGAACAAGTGGAGATTTGCAGTGTTGATAATTCTTTGGGATGAGGAAAAAGTTTCTTAGAGGAGTAACTCTCATCAGAGATTGAATAGTGACATTAACAAAATCAGTTTCCTTAATATTATTAAGCCCCACCTGTAAATTTGCAAAATCAAGAAAACACAAGCAAAACTAAGAAAAAGGCCCAGGGCTAATACTTTCTTGCATCTATAACATTGACGACCACACAAAAACAGAAGTTGTAAACAAAGGAAAAAAATGAGTACCATTCCTGGAAGATAATCTGAACCATCGAGTGCCCTAGACCACTGCTTATTTTTGTCAAGTTGTTCAACTTGTTCCTCATTAAACCTGCAATTATCCACAATTAGGGTTTTAAACACTTCCTTTCACGCCAAAAAGAAAGAGGGATGAGCAAGAAAGCGAGCAAGTGGCACATAAGAAAAGAGGAGACATAAGTGAAAACAATAAACCAAATACAAACCTTGGATTTAGAACATGCCGAATATCATCTAATGATGGATCACTAATCTCATATCCATCAGGAAGGCAATAAACCTTCTCTGTTCGAAGGTTTAGGTAAACATGGTGTCCTGCTTCCAGACTATGAGTATATGCATGAGACTTCTTCCCCCTTCCTTGATAATACTTCCCACAAACCAAACACGAGTATACATTCAAATTTGATAGAGAAACAGAGCAAAACTTCTCAAAGTCGAAATCCAAAACCTGCAAAGGCCCCCCACCCAAAAAAAAAAATTTTGAGCAGTCACAAGCTAAAGACGCAATGTACATCAATGAGTGCACTGTGCAGTGTTTGATAGTTAGCTAGGACAGTAATCAAGTGATTAACCTGGCGATTAACGGTATCTAAGTAAGGACAATCCCTTCTAATCTCAATTTCACGGCTTCGCTTTCCTTGGGAAATTCCTTGGTCACGTGAGTAATCATCCTCATCCTCGTCCTCTTCGACTTCCACTTGAGCCCCGTATTGTTCGGTCTTTGAATTTTCATCAACTCGGCCATCCAAACGCCGTCGCCGCCTCTCATTCTCTTCCTCTTCGTCATCGTCGCCATAGTTAAAGCCAGGAAGAAGGAAGTTATCAGAGGCAGGTGGAGGGGAAACTACCTTCTGTCGTTTCATCTCAGAATCAAACCCCCGGTCCTCACGAACATTCCCAGTATCTTCGTCACGTTCTCTCTTGGATTTCATGTACTCGACCACAGACTTCAACTTTCACCACTGGAAAGTGAAACTAACTTGTAAACATAAAGTTTCCCCAACAAGGTTTTTACCCAATAAATCAAAAACCACATTCGAATTCATGGGCCAGCTAAGAAAGGAAAATCAATTACAGAAAACCCTAGAAGAATCAAAAAGATGATTTACCAATAACAAGAAGGAAAATCCAAAATTGAATCCAATGAACTAATACTACAAAAGATTTCGAAAACAAATAAATAAACACTTGATTCACAATTGAAGAGAGAAAATTACATGAATGCGAATTTCCGAATGAAAGAAAACGCGGGAAACAGATTGAAAACTAGAGCGAGAGGCTTAATAAACAAACCCTAGATAGAAAAATCGAAAAAAGAAAGGAGCTAAGAAGAAACTGTACCGGAATCAGAGGATTGCCATAATGGAGAGGAATGAAAGAGTCGTTAATGGTGGCAAGGAGAGGTGGTGAGCTTTACAAACTTACCTGAGAGTTCAGACAGGGACTGGTAAGGAGGAGCAAAAGCAAGAAAAGCGCGACGGATTCATTGCAGAGCTCTTCCAGAATAATCTCAGCCGTTCGTTTAACGAAATCGTGCCACGTAGATACTATTAGTATGTTTGTTTCATGCATTTTTTAACTTAATGACTCAAATTTAGATTCGAGCATTAAGAATTCTTCGAATACATGCTTATTTCCTTAAAATCTGAATCATTTGAGTATCAAGAATCTAAGTTTTCAAAGTTTTTATCCCCTTAAACCTTTGATACTCAGATATCGTTGCTATAGTAAAAACTAAGATTCTCTCTCTTATATTTGAAGAAAAAAATCATAACTTCTTCATTGAATATTCAATTGAGATGATTTTTTTCATTGTGTTCTTAATGAAGAGATGAATAAATCAAAATCCATATTGCATACTTTTTAAGATCATTAGCATTAAGATTTTGTTAGATTTATTAATAAATCAAAAACTATATTCACTACCTCTCCAAACACAAATTTTAATTTTATTCTATACTCAGATTGAAACTTAAATGCACATCCAAACGTCAATTTGAATATCAATTCAAATCACCAACTCAAATCCTAATTCAAATCACACTAACTCAAATTAAATCACTAATTCGAATCTATTTATCAAACGGACCTATATTTTCTCTTGTAAAGGTTTTTTTATTTATTATTTAAAAATAATTTTTTTAATATAGTAAAAGAAGGAGTTTGACGGGTCATAGTTCGGATCACTTTTTAGTTATAAACAGTATAAAGTTCTTACACATTACAGTAACAATTAAAAAAAAATTGCTACAGTGTAAAACTCTCACATGCTACAATAAAAACAGTTCTAACCATCCTTCCAAACACCTTATAACTGGCTGTTTGGCAACAGTTCCCACCACACGATTCCTACCACAAACTCAGTTATAAATAGTGTAAAGCTCTCACATGTTATAGTAACAATAAAAAAAATTACTACAGTATAAAGCTCTCACATACTACAATAAAAATGGTTATAACCAATAGTTCCCACCACTCTTCTAAACACACTATTTCTCAACTGTCTATGTTCTTTCTCAATAATAACAATATCAATAATAATATGGAAATGCTATGGGAAGACCCTTTGAGAAGGGTCTTATCATAAGATCTTTTTTTAAAACATTGAATTGAATCTAATGTTTTAAAAAATTCAACTTTACCTAATTATGATAGACACTTCTTTATACAATCAGAATTAAAAAAAAAAAAACTAAAAACCTAATAATTTAATAAAAACAAAATAAAGGAATAATAATAATAATAATAATAATAATAATAATAATAATAAAGAAACGCTAGCACCTAGGAGGCAGCAACGCAACAATTGGCTCGGCCTCAACTTCTTAATCACCCACGAGCTTGTGAGGCTCGACGACCTCTGCGCCAAAGATCAACGCCCTCTGCAACAGAGATCGACGCGAGGCTCAATGACCCAGGCTACAGAAGAGTAGCCCACACGAACGGCCATCACCCATGCGAGGCGATCTGTGACCCATGAGCTTGCTATTTGAGCTCAAACCTAGGCAATGAGATCCGGTCTCAATGATTGGGGGTTTAGGGGTGGTGGTAGACGGCCGAGAAGGGGGCTCGATGGTTGTGGATTGACAGCGAGCCATAGAGGCCGAATCATGATAGAACCATCCACGAAGGTGTCTCCATCTTTGCCCTCTTTGTCGAAGAACAAGATCTGCCTCTTTGCAATCGACACTAGTCGTCACCAAAGAAGAAAGGTTCTGCCGCTTAGTTTTTTTAAGAATTTTTAGGGGGTATTTGGCAGTGGTGGGAACCACTCAGTTCCTACCACAATCTCAGTTATGAACAATGTAAAGCTCTCACATGCTACAGTAACAATAAAAAAAAAAATGCTACAGTATAAAACTCTCACATGCTACAGTAAAAGTGGTTCCCACCACTGGTTCCCACCACCTTTCTAAACACCCTATTAATTTTAAGTTTTTTTTTCTTTTTATTTTTAGTTATTTTGTTTTGTGATAGATTTGGTGTGGATAAGCTCGTTTTACCATTTGTAAGCTTGTCTAATTTAAACAGTCAGATAGAAATTTTATGGTAAAAAAGGTCTTATATTAAGACCTTTTTAGACTACCTACAATCATTTTTTTCCTTTTCGAATGGTTTTTTTTTTTTAAATATTTTTATACCCCATATTCTAAGAGTATCAAAAATCATGCCATTTGTTGTGAATCGTTGCATAATGATACCTTTAGATTTTAATTTCATGTTAATTATATACCTTTTTCATAGTCATAGCCTAAATGTGACCAAAAATAAGATCAAAATGTCTTTGAAAAAGAAAAGAAAACTTAAAAGAATTAGGAAAAAAAACAAAAACAAAAACAAAAACAAATAGCAAAATCAGAACAAGAGGGAAAAAAAAACCGAATACAAACCTAAAAACCTATGGCCAAAATCAAATCCAATGCAATGGGAGGCTGCCATTGCTTGGAGATTCTTCATGGTTTTTTTTTTCCTTTTTCCTTTTCCCCTTCAAAGTGAGCTTTCATTAACCAAAGGCAAATGGGCCACTGATGAGGAAAAAAAAATAGATCGAAGTGAAATGAGAACAAAATGACAACCCTCAGACCAAACCTGCACAGCAACGCAACACATAAACAAAGGACCAAAACAAAAAGAAACGAAGTGAAAATAGCACAACTGCAACTGCACATAATAGCCAAAGGTAGGCACCCCCAGCACCATTAGACAACATCTGAAAACATACAAGTTAAAAAGAGAATTCCATGGCTTCACCAAAATAACGTGGAGTGGCGGCATAGATCCGAGTTCCGAGGGCCTTGACGAGTGCGGGGCAGGGCTTCCCTTCACCAGATCGCCTTCCTGTGTTGAACACCGTCCTACCGTCGTCTCACCTAATCCTACTACTATTAAAACTCGTTTAACCCATCCCTGGGAAAAAATCTGATCTTACTTTCTGTTATGCTTCACATAGAGACTCTGAGCAAAGAATTTTCCATTATGTCTCCTTTTAAAATTTGCATAATTTTAGTTTTAATATTTGTAAATTTTGTCTTTAATTTTTTATTGAGGATATTTTGGTCTTTTTAGTATCGAAATTAGAGTTTTGGCTCAGAGGAGGTAAACATTTAGCATGAAATTGAAATCTAACAGTATAAATATGCAGCAATCCAAAATAGAAGGTAAATTTTTTTGCTATCTTCAAAATATAAGGTATAGTTATGGTTTTTTTTTTTTTTTTTAAAAAAAAGAAGCTAGTGATTTTATCTACAGACTTCAACAATAAAAGTAATTACAGTAAACTAAGCCTATAATCATGTTTACATTTTATGCATTTAAATTCCTTTTACTCTAAAATAATGTGTTTTACGAATATAATTAGAATTTACAACCTTTGAAATATATGTTGTTTGATCTAAAATCTCACATTGTCATCCTAAACTCTAATTACTCTTTATTTCCTTTTTAATGGCCTCCTAATCACAGTCTCCTCAGTTTCTATTCGCAAGTAAAGAAGGATGACTGAAGTATTAAAACTTCAAGCATGTTTATGATTTTTACTTTACTTTTGTTCATCTTTTTTATTCTTTATTTCCAACAGATGAGCTAATATCCAAACCTAAAGCATAAATTAAGATCAAATATCCAAACCAGCAAAAGCGAAGCCCGAAATGGAGTTGCAAAGGTAACCATGTTTATTCGGCCCAAATGTCAAGATTGTGTGCTTCTCGACAAGATTTTGAATTCATTATATTCACACCATAAAGTGAAATAAATATCACAAAAATGTCTTACCTACCACCAATTATTTGACGAGGCACTAAAGTTTCGTTTTTTGCGACAATATTTTTGGTTTAAGTTTGTCACACTTGTAACAGACTAGCAACATTTTGTTTTTTTTTTTTTTTTCCTAATGAAAAATGGCGATCCTCAATTGTGAAATGCAAAATGAATCTATAATCAATCAATTGTAGGACAAAAACGCAAGTGGTAAGACTTGGAAGTCAAGAACCACCATTTCCAAGGCTTTAGCGCGTGGAGACGACTTTGTTTTGGACGTCAATATCACAATAGCAGACTCCATTATTAAGTTTGACCACTGATGGATCGTTTTAGCTGAATTCAAAGTTTAAAATTTCATTGTATGTTTTCCATGTAGGTAAATCAATCAAAAATAAAAATTCGATAAAGTAAAACATGCTTCAAGCCTTCAACGATCTTTAGAATAAGCCAAAAAGATAGTAGTATAACGATTTAACGGACCCTTTACCAGGCTCCTTTTCAAGTTTAAAGTGTTCCACAGAAATGTTTTACAAATACGGACCCATATTATTAGAGCTTGGCATCAGATTAGTTGTCAGATTGAAAACAACACAGCCACGAGAGAGAGAGAGAGGTCAATGTAACAAGCAAAAAAAAATCCAATGTTTATTAACAAGTAGCTGCTTAAGTAAACAGCCTTTTGCATTCTAATTGTCTTTTCCTGTTAACCAGTTACGCGTCATTCATCTCCTGGCCAGTCTTAAGGCACAATGTAGATGATTACGACAGCGGAAAACAATGGACAGATCTGAGCTAGAAAGAACAATGGACTACAAGAATAGTGACACGCAAGTTCAAGGTGATTGCCAGTCTTTCCGAATCTCGAACGTGTAATTGATCGCCAGGTAGCATTTGTTGTCGTCGTCGATAAACTGGAAAGCAAGGGGAAAAAAGGAAAAAGAAAAGAACATTTAGGTAAAAAGGACTAAATTTAAACTTGAAAACTCTGTTCCAACTGTGGAAAGTTTCAAAAGCTGGCCCAGACTTGAGTGTGGCCCCAGCAAACTTGAATTCCAAACACGCATTTGTTTATGCACATGGGTCTTTCAACATATTGCTTTCCACATATATCATGCAAGTGAATGAGGCACTGATCTTTTTTCAAAATTGAAAATGTGAACATGAATGATTTAAGAAACATCAATTTTGAAAAGTATTCATTCTTGTAATGTTTATTGAGAGCAATACGAATAAATTTATGAACACAAAACATATATTTCCAACTTTAGTACAACAAAATAAGACTTGGAAAGCAGAAAACAGTGGTTGACCCACCTTGCTTCTGGCTGAATATGATCCTCTAGCAAAGATGCCGGATGGGGTTGTGTCTTCAGGAATGTCATATGTGTAAAGCTCAGATTGAGGACTAAACGTTCCAAGCATTTCCTTTGTGTAATCAACTGCAACAAACAACACTCATCGTCGTCCATGAAAATAAATTATGTAATCCAACAACTACAACGCCTGTCAATGAGAGAGAGAGCGAGAGAGAAAGAAAGAGAGAGAGAGAGAGATGTTACTACCTTTTACACCAGTTTTCCAGACCGTGTTAGTGTATTTGAGACCTGAAACAATGTTGTTGCTGACTTTGAAAGTGAACAACAGGCTGTAACGGCTACCTTCCTTCAAAGTAAACCATGAGCCTTTGGGATTTCCATTCTCGGGAATTCTGAGGAAAATGTCAGGTCTACCGGGGGATTTGATCGCGAGGCTCAAGATCTTTACTTCTGGTTCAAGAGTTTCTGCATACATAAGCCAAAACTGTTGCATTAGAAACATATGAACTTGCTATTTCAACCAGCCGGAAGATACAGAAAGAGTCTACATTAGTTTGAAGTTTGAACAAGATAAAAAAATAAAAAATAACAAATTCAAGAATTCCTTATGCTTCATATTTACCCTCAGAGAAACTAATCTTGTTTTACTTTCCTGACTTCTTGAAACGGACAATGAGAAATACAAATCCTAATAAAACATGTTATAATTGATAAAAGTACAGCAACCCTCAAAAGTCTACCTTCCAAAAACCCAAAGAGAAGCTACACTGTCACACTTTTCTAAGAAAGATGACTTTAATGAAAAAAATCCATGTATGAATAAATCCTAACAAGTAATGCCCAAAAAATTTATTCTTTTTATTGTTCCCCATTTCCTCAATTTCTAAGTAAGCTCAAAGGAAAAAGATTGTGGTAAATTATAATTAATAACCTCCAACTGAATTCATGTCGACGCTCCCAAGAAGCTGTTCCTTCCATCTCCTCAAACTCTGATCATCCTGAGATTCATCTCAAATTCATCACCACATAAACAAACAAACAAACAAACAAACAAACAAAAATAGCAGATAAACATGATAAAGAAGATAACAAGAAACATTGAAACTATGAAGAAAAAATGGTAATAACAATAAAGACAAACCTTATCCTTCTCGAGTTGTTCTTTGAGAGTGAACTGTGGGCCCAACTCAATTTTCTTTGTTTCATCATCTTCATCATCATCCTCAGTTGCATATGTGGAACTCTCACTCGTTGTTCTGGTCATCCCAGTTGATCCATCCACACTAGTAGTGTCTTCTTCTTTACCTTTGTCAGATATTTTCTTTTTTGTTTCTTCATTCACAGAACTAGTTTTCTCCACAGCTTCACTGTCGTTATCATCAAAACCCATGTTGCTTTTGGAGCTTGAAACCACTCCAATGTCCAAAGACATTAAACGGTGTATGTTTTTGTGTTTTGTGTTTTTATATCCAGAGTAGACAAATCAACCGAAAAGGGGTACAGAGAATTCGAGTGCTAGAGCAAGTACAAACTGAAAAACAACGGAAAGGGGAAAACAAATGCCCACTTTGAAGAATCTCTCGTACGAAAAACAAGAAAAGAGAAGAAACCCAATTAAAATATTAAAAAAAAGGGGGTAAAATTAGCACATCAAGGAAGAGAGACTCGGGTCAAGGAAAACCCACAAAGATAAAATAGAGAAGCGAAATAAGAAACCCAAGAAAGGATAACCAAGAAAAGACGCGCAGAAAAACAAAAGGGAAGAGAGAGAAAGGGCTGTTTTGGAACGAAGAAAGTTAGAAAGTAAAAGAAATGGGGGTCATGTGGTGATCCGAAATTTTGATGAAAAACAGAGAGAAACGGAGAGGGGGAGAGAAAAGAGAATGGGAAGATCGTGATTCGTGAAGGTCACTCTTTCAGCGGTTGGTTCCACGAAGACCAAAATTCGAGGAGAGCTTTTCGATTTTAGTTGCAAAATTCCGTCAGAAACAAAACAGACGCACCAGATGAGACAGCCTAGCGCTGGATGGACCCAAGATGTCCTTTGACTCTTTCATTTATATATTTCAATCTAACAAATGAGAATTCCATATTAACATTATTGTCTTCTATTTCTTTTTTATAAAAAAATTATTAAATTATGTTATTCTATTCTATTTTTATTGTTGTTATGTTATTGTTATTAGCACTTTATAAAAATTTATTAAATTATCTTATTCTATTTTATTTTATACCATTTTAGTCCGATATACTATTCAAGTGTGGTATTTAGGATACACTACTCAAATGCGGTATTTAGGAGAAAAATTTTACATTATTTAATTAAAACTTTAATTCCAAGCACCTTGAAAATTGCATCTTATAAGTAAAATCTTATTATAGGAATCCTTATTATAATTATTCGTTCCTCTGATATTCCATATTTAATTTCCATTTCCAACAGCCTGGCGCTTTTTAATTGTGAATTCGCAATTTGCTTCTAGACAATTCTGTCAATTGGTTCCTTTTATTTTCTTCTCGTACCTATAAATCTTTGCATGTTTAGAGTGCAAATATAATGCCTGTTGCACTCAGTTTTGCAGGGTTTCATTCCTGATTTTAGCGGTTAATGATTTGAATGAAGTAATTCAATTATTGCGATGTAAATTAAGTTAGATAATGGGGTCCACAGAATGATTAAGATCATGTGGCTATATTCCTTTGTTTTGGTGCCTGAACAAATGTTGTTTCTGACAACTCAATTATGCAATAGAACTAAATATATTGCTATCTGCATGCAATATTATTTTATTTGAGAGAGTTATAACGGTTTGAGTTTAAAAATGTTGTTTCATTATTGGTTCCGATTACACAAGTTGAAGAGGGAAAAAAAAGTTGGATTATTTTTGTTTTAGCCTCTCGAACTTTGCGTTCATATCTAGTTTGCTTCTTAATCTTTGAAAATTCTACTTGACAATTTTTTACTATAAAAATTAGTCCACTAAATTTCTTTCATTAAAATTTTCATAGGGAACAAACAATACAAATAATAGAATTTCAACATATACCATGTGTCTTTCTTTTAGCCAAAATTCAAAAATCATCATTGTTAATCGAGCTTTATTCTTGAAATAAACAACTCTCACACACTTCCCTTCCAAAAAAAATCAATATACCACTTAGATTTATTGGATTTGTTGCTGCCTCTTTTTTTGTTTATATTCCACTTGTTTTAGCAAAAACTTTATTTGAATGGGTTAATTGAGACAAATTCAAAGTTTGAAGTGATGAAGCTTAAGTTTTGCATTTTGGGTGAAAGTGAAAATACATGTAAAGTACAGGGAGTTTGGTTGGAAGAGGCTTTTTGTGAGGTTATTATGGGGCTAGGCAACCCCACGTGAGCCTAAAGGTTTGTATGATTATCGGTTAAAGGATAATTGCCTCGGTAAGGTCTTGGCGGCAAAAATCTGTCTCTTCTATCAAACAAAGATGCACATAAACCAAGCACGATTTTTACCGTGCCACCCCAGATAAGAAAACCAAGCAATATTAGTTTCGTTGTAACTAACATCTTAGGTGAAAGCTTTATACGTGTAATTTTTTACTTTTTACTGTAGTTGTAGAAAATTTTACACGGTTTATAGTTGTACCCCAAATAAAAAGAATCCTCGTTGTCAAAAACAAAATGAATTTAGGAACAGAGACAGCTAGAAACGGCAAGACAATGACGGGCTGTGCCTGTCAAAGCCAGGTCCCTGCTCTTGTTGTCTTTATATCAAGAACCACAACTAATATGATTGTGAAATGTGAAGTAAGCCAATTTAAATAACTGACATGGGCATGAGTCAGGACCATACGCCAAATTTAGGTACAGTTTCCCAAGCTGTTAAACCTAGAACTACTAGCCTAGTACTTAAATAAACAAACAATCGAACTTGAGCCAGCGACCATGACTTAAAATTTGCTCCGCCAACATTGTCACTGCAGTAACGCTACCTGGTGTTCGCCCAATTGGTGAAGAGTGAGGTCGAGGTGGGTTAAATGAGGGATCTCAGGTTCAAATCCGAACAAGAAGTAGCATTGTTAAAAAAAAAAAAAAATCGTCAGTGCAACATCATGCCATTATCTACATAAACGATTATGGGGCTCGTTTGAGGACCACCACATGGAACATTCAATTTTATGAAAATTGACATTTCGGTTTCACAGACCACTTGTCAGCAGTGAGACATCACTGCAAACAAGGTAACCAACTGTAGGCCTAAAAGGGTTATTGTATTTGCAAAAGAAAAATGAAAATACACGACAAATAGAAGTCTGAAGATCAATTTAGGCCTATGCTAAGTTGGGTGCACTAGCAACTTCCACACAACCATCAAAAATAGGGATGCAAAAAGCCAAAGATACAATCCAGATTCTCAGCTTCAACCTTCACGATACATATAAAGAATGTCAATAAGAAACAAAACTGTTACTCGCTTCCCCATTTCCTTGTTACGCTCTCTTTAGCAGAGACGCGATTGTAGGCTTCATTTGACTTGATCTCAGAGTTGTTGAAGCTAGCAGGTGATGTCTTCCCCAAGATTCTAGATGTTATGAAAGTGAATCCATTTCTTGTGCCTCTCAAGGCATACAACATAGAATTGAATACGACAGCAAGCATCACTTCTCCTTTTGCAACTACAAGATACTAGAAAATAGAGCATACCAATATGAGACACAAATCATACTTCTATATTTTACAAATTAATCATGCATGATTTATTTTATTACATAAGTATGACCTTTTATTTTCAAAAATTACAGAAGAATGAATTGCTTACCATGATAACAATCCCTAACACGGCAAGACCCGTTTGTTGTGCTTCTTGCCAAAAATTATCATCATTCCACCATCCAAAGCATCTACCGGACCCAAACCAACCTCCTCCACCAGCACCATTGCCTCCGCCCGCTTCCTCTCTTCTCTTAATTTCTTTGCTCCATTTCTCGAATTCATTTTTCTTTCCACCAAGTGCACCTTCTAAAGCTTTCCTAGCTTGTTCCTGCAACCATAGAGAAAGTTGCATCCAATTGAAGCATTTTACCCCAGGAATATGCACCTCACTAAGCCAAAATTTTCAAGTTCTCTACCAGACCAACATGGTTAATGAATAAATTGAAGAAATGGGCAGGTAGGCACCTGTGACTATAATGCATGTTGGGTTACCTTACCCTCAGGGAATTTTTGTTTTGTATTATCCTACACTAGAATGAGAGGAAAAGGACTACCAAAAGAAATAGCCTTAACATATTGAAATGCAGTTTTCACATCAACAGATACGAGTAACCCCACTTCACAAATTTTCAGGAAACTTTGATACAATGTCATAATAACACTCTACAGTTCAAAAATTAAAAAAGAAAAAAAAGGGCACCCACTTAATTTATTCCTATATCAATCTCTGCTAAATATTTTCCATGTACACAAGCGAACAAAAAATGAATGGAATTCAATATCTCTACATGTCAGACAACTAGACTAGTTAGACCAAATGAATTGAGTCCAAGTCTGATAAATGAAACTGTAGGAAAGTAGAAAAATTGCATTATTGAGATCTCAATTATTCAAATCCTCAAAGATGAAACCTCAAAAGGGAAAATAAGAACTTTTTAGCCAAACTCTAGTTTTTAGGAAAAGATATAAACCCAAAGGAAACTAGTTTCCAATTTGTGCCCAAAAAAAAAAACCCATTTAACCCATATCTTTAGGTGTTAAGCATGAAACTCAAGGAAAAAAATTGAGTATTTAAGGTTGCTATTATAAGAAAAATTCGACCTTGATTTTCAATTTCAAGTCAACGGGAAAAATTACAAAAGAAAGCAAAAATAAAGTTCAAAAATTGAGGAAAAAAATGAAAAATTTGCAATAGATAAGATATTTTAATACCTCTCGGCGATGGTCTGAGAAAAGACAAGAAAACCTGCCATGGCACTTGAGCTTTCGATGCAGATCAGTCCAACTTTGGTTTGTATTTTGAACGCCAGTCGACTCGGATAGTGAGTAACGAGTTAACTCGGACGAGTGGGAGAGGTTTGGAGTTGGCGGGCGTGGGTTCAGAACCAGCGCCATTGTCTGCTTCGCGTCCCCCTTCTTACGAGAAGAAGACGGAAGAAGAAAAGCCCAGCGTATGTTTTAAGAAAACGACGTATCGTTTTGATTTAAAGTTTATGGTCGTTTAATTAACAGACAAAACTGCATGACGCTACTGGTGTAGTAATGTCGCTTATATAGAAAAAGGACATGTCGCCATGAAATTATTGACGTTGAACAGAAAGCAACACGTCGTTAACCCTGTAATCTAATGGTTTCCTGTCGTTGAATTCAAAAACGAAATGTCGTCTATCATTTAATATTTCTCTGTCGTTCAGCCAAAAGAAACGACATATCGTTTCTAATAGACTTTATGTCGTTTTCGGAACTTTAATGTCGTTCATATGATGCTTTATTGAGAATGGAATTTGTGTTTTTAAAATGGGATTAATTCTGTGAATTGAATTATATACTTTGATTTAGTATGTCCATAAAATTCAAATACACTCATGAATTTCGTAATTTCATAAAAATAAATAGTTGATATAAGATTTATAAAATGAGAGTTGGTGTCACATATCATTCTATCATTATTATATTCGAATCTATAATTCAATTAGTAAAATAAACTCTTTTTATAATTTAGAGAAATTTTGAACCATTTATGGAATTTTTCCTTCAAAATAAAATAAAAAGGTCATATATGCACGCTAAAAAAATAAAAAGGAAAAAGTGTCACACAAAATATAGTTTATATCATACGTCGAATCTTTGTAAAGATTTTCTGGCAAGACTCATAACCACGCTAATTATCGCATAAGAATCTCAAGTAGTTTTAAATTTTTTATTATTATAATATAGCGTTATTATTTGCAAAACAAGAAACGCAAGTCGTAGGTGAATAAAAGGAAAACACAGGGCGTTACTATACGAATCATGGTAATTTGTCGGCCGTTCGATCAATAGACCTTTACAAGCTGTACTCTGAACAAAGCAACTTTCCACAGTTGTTGACCAAACCCCGCCAATCCCATATCGAACGGTCCTTAGTCAAAGACGAACCATAAAACAGATTGACCAAATTACCCTCACCTCCTCCCCTGTGTTCAGCCTAGCTTACGGTCAAATTACGAGGGCATTAAGGAGAATTCAATCTTCCTTGTTGGGACAACAATGGATGTTCAGTTAAAATATTATTCCCAACCATTATTCTGTAGCCCTCTAGGCAAGGGACAAGACAGTTTTATTTCTGTTCACCGCTTTATCTTTTATCTTTTTCTCGCTCAGCGGTTATCTTTAACTTAAATTTTCTTAAAAAGAAAAAGATTCCTCTCTGCAACTCTTCATAGTTTTACATTTTTGACCCCGCTCTCTTTGTGCAAGGGGTAAGAACTTTTGAGGGTAATCCGGTTATTTCACTCGTTCTGCGACCCAGTTAAGCACTGTAGCGAGGAGGAAAGCGGGAGGCCCTGTGCAAATTTACGTTTGTACCTATGACTGTTTTGAAAAGAGCGGATAAAACCAGGGGTAGTATTGTCCCATTGGTTCCGGAACACTCTAAGGGACATTCTCGTCATTTCAGAGTTATAAAGAGAAAGACAGAGGAGGTAGAGAGAGACAGAGAGAAGAAGAGAGAGAAAGAGATAGAGGCAGAGAGAGAGAGAGAGAGAGAGAGAGGGAGAGCAGAGAGTGAAGAGAGAGATAGAGAGAGAGGCGTTTTTGTCCGTTTTTTCGGTTAATATATGAAGGTGAAGCCATGGTGTCGGACCAGGAAATAGCGAGAGGGGTAGAGTCGCTGCTCCGTCAGTCGGACCCTAACGGCGTCACCACCCTAAGCGGCATCGTTCAGCAGCTGGGGGAGAAGCTAGGGTTAGACCTCACCCACAAGACCGGCTTCATCCGCGACCAGATCAACCTCCTTCTCCGTTCCCAGCCTCAGCCTCAGCCTCAGCCTCAGCCTCAGCCTCAGCCTCAGCCTCCGCCTCAGCCTCAGCCCCAACCCCAACAACAACAATACCAACCCGTGAAAGACCATTTTGCCCTCCATTCCCACCCCCAATATCCTCTCCACCCCCAACAATTTCCTCCCCATTTTGCCCTCCACCCTTACCACCACCACCAGCGGCCGCCGCCGCCGCAGGTCTTCCCAACTCAGGTGCATGTGCAGCCGCAACCACAGTCGCAGCCGCCTTACGCGCCGATCAAGTCCGAGATGGTTTTCTCCCAGAATGCCCCTTCCGTCACCTCCGAAATCCCTAAAGAAAGGTTTTTGCTTTTTTCTTCAGTTTCATGCTTTTATATAGTTATTACACTGTTTTTTTGTTTTTTCCTGTTTTATTTTCAAATGCTTTTCGTACTAAAGTCAATTATTTTTTCAATTTTATTGCAGAAAATAGTGTTCTCACTGTTTTTGTTTATTTCACCAACTTGTTTGGGTGTTATCTTATTGGGATAAAATCGCTGTTTCGTTCTGTAAATTGTTTATGTTTTTTAGCGTTTTTTATTTCTCTAGTGTTCTGTGCCAGTGAAATTGACTTTCAAAATTTGAGCCCAGGACAAAAGCCCTTTTGCTGGAAAGCAACTTACGTGTTCTTCTTCCTCCTTGTATCCAATTTATTAAAATGAATGGAATTTTCAACGTTTGAAAGCTACTGTTTGGATAAAACTAAACAGGTTTTCGTCGTTTTCTTTTGGCCAAACTCGTCACACAAGTTTTGTTTTGAAGCTGATGTACTCTGAATATATAGTTTAGGACTATTCTTGCTAATGGTACCTTTTCTTTGTTTTTATTTTTATTTCTTCAAAACCTAGTCATACTATTGCTACTGATGGCGTGAGCATAAATATTCCACAAAAAAAGACAAAAAAAAAAAAAAAGGGACTTGGCTGCAGTTTTGCTAATTTTTGTTTTTCTGACAGTTTTTATGGATTTTGGGTATCAACTAGTTAAGGAAGCATTAGACAGTAGCTACATATATATGATATTTTATTACAGTGGGGTTTTATCACCTTGGTCTTTATTTTTTCAGGGGTATTTTCAAATTTCTGCACTAATCGTGTAGATATGAACCTTTTTTGTAAGAGATATTCCAATTTATGTGGTATTTTTCACACTTATGTTTATGTATCACTTATTTTGTTGGTGTGAATTACATTTCTGTCTTGCAGTACTTCTGTTGTAGCCAAAAGAAGAGGTGGGCCGGGGGGGTTGAACAAAGTCTGCGGAGTCTCACCTGAGCTTCAGGCCGTTCTTGGTGAGCCAGCGTTGCCCAGGACTGAGGTTAGATTCTCAGACCTTCTTTTTTACTTCTTCTGATGTGCTGTTAGTTCTTTAGTGTTTTGTAGATCTTTAATTATGTTTGGCTTGTTTCAGATTGTGAAACAGCTTTGGGCATACATAAGGAAAAACAACCTCCAAGATCCCAGTAACAAGAGGAAGATAATTTGTGATGATGCATTGCGGTTGGTATTTGAGACGGACTGCACTGACATGTTCAAGATGAATAAGCTGCTAGCAAAACATATTATTGCCCTTGAACCTACCAGTATGTAACGGGTGTAAATTGAAATTCATCTTTGTGATTAGAATATATATTTGATTGAGGAATTTATTTATTGTATGCAGAGGCGTCAAGTCAAGCTAAAAGAGTGAAGGTAGAAGTTGAACCCGCACCTGTCATTAACGACACCAGTTCGTCTTCTGTTGTAATTTCTGAAGCACTTGCAAAGTTTTTGGGAACGGGAGAAAAGGAGATGATCCATTCTGAGGCACTAAGACGTGTTTGGGAATACGTGAAGGTTAACCATTTGGAGGTAGGTAGCCAAGCTGCTCAAGTCCTCCCTCCTTGCTTAGAGTATTGGGCTTGACTTTGGGATTTTCTGTTTCTTTTCTATCACACAGCGTAAATGTGTTATGAAAAGTAACGACTTTTCGTGGATTTGGTTGTGCTTTTTAGGATCCTCTGAACTCCATGGTGATATTATGTGATGCAAAGCTCCGTGAGCTTCTTGGATGTGAAAGCATTTCTGCACTGGGGATTTCAGAGATGGTAGCACGCCATCATCTCTTCCAACGGTCTTGATGTCTGATAGCAGTTGACTGGTTAGTATTAACTCATCTTTTTCTTGACATAGTTTTTAGTTTTCAGATCTTCATGTAGTTAGCCTGATTTTCAATTTAGTTCATTTAGTTTCCTCATTATTCATTTATTGCAGGAACGAAGGACCTTTGTCCTCTGGCACTTGGTCTCTTCTGATGGCAGAGAAGATAGGAATGATCATCTTTTTTTTTTAATTTATAGACTCCGGGTTGAATTGACATGGTTAGCTGATATGTTGGTTTACATTACTTTGTTATTATGTTTAGAATCAAAGGTTAATGGCAAGGTGTTTCATGGGATTATTGCCATTATCACCAAGGGTTTAGGTATTCTGGTTCATTTTCATGAGGTTACTTCTCTCTTTCTGATGATTGCCTAACCTCGAAAACTGTGACGGAATGATAATACTCTGTACAGACTGGAAGGACCCTTTTGTGTATGTTGTTAGATGTCAGGAGCTGTTGGTTTTAACCGCAACTTTTATCATGTATCTTGTTGAACAACGACAACTAATGCTTTTTAGCTCTACATCTTTTTCCATTCTATATTTTGGGCGGCAAATTCGTCTCTTTGACGGCCGATAGCTTTTGTGGTTTAGTAATATCTTCTGCAACTTGTGCAACAATCTGTAAACGAAATATATTGTAACAAGATGTTATTAACTATCGCTTTGGAAAAATCGACTTTACTGAGATTTCAACTGTTAATCATTTGCAATAAAATACACCCAAAAAATTTAAAATAGAAAAATCTCTTTAAGAAAAGAAAAGAGGCAGAAGCAGAGGCGTGTTTTTCTCTGTGAAAACTATGATACAAAACTCCAAAATCGCCACAAATTGCACCTGCAAAGCTTTATGAAGAGAACTTGAAGAAGAATAGAAGGGTAACCGTGACGAAGAGTGCAAGCAAAATAGCTCTCTTGTTATCTCTGACCAATGGGTTAAAACTCAGCTTGTCCATTACAATCGTCAGATATCCTAAAATTTTCTGAGAAAAAAAGGAAACAATATGAGCAACTTATTCTAGGATATCACAAAATTAAAACGCAGAAAAATATAAAACTACACTCTGCAGACAACATACCAGTCTGAAGGGTTCAATATGGAGGAGTGGTTCCAAGAACATTTCTACATTTCTGGTAAAACGAGTCAGAAAATAAAAATAAATAATGTGTTGCTGTCTAGAAGGCAAATATGAATTTTATCGACTTTAGGACTACAATTACTCAAGTTCTAATCAAAATATTGTTACGTTTATAGAGCATTCTTTGAACTCTCAGAAAAAAAAAAATGAGCACCTTATTATCACCTTCCCATGATAAACATGACACACATAGAAGCTGAAACCCTTTCCTAGAGGCATATGTGTTTTGCTGCACTCTGCAGAATAGCACCGAACAAATCGGAGTAAGCGTTTTAGAATCCGCAGTGTCAATCTGTCTACAAAACACAGAATCTCGATTTCATTCTTAAAAGAGTTCATACGTAATCTCCATTTGATGCCAACATTCATCCCATCGTGCATTGTTGGGGTCACAACAAACTCTATGCTATTCCCCAAGCTTCTGATCAGATATGAGAAAAAATCTAACACTTGCTGCAAAGAATCAGCAATACTATTCTTCAAATTACCAACATTTCGATGCTTTTCATTTCCAAAACGTAGCATAAAGAGGAAATTTGAGAAAAAAAGGCTTACCTTCTTCCCTTGAAAGGGTTGGAAATTTGAGAAAAAGTTGCACACACATAGACATTCATCTCCTATTATGTCGGATAATTCACGAACACTTTTGTTCTTGATAGCGGTGTACAGTCTTAAGACTGTTTCGAGAGCTCGGGAATCTCCTTCTCCTGGCTCCGAATTCTTAGCACTAGATGGCACTGGCCATGAACTTGTTTTCCTTGGAGAAAAGCTTGTGTGTGTCAAAAGTTTGCATGAAAATGGTGAATGATTATAACAGCAAAAAGCAGAAGCGCTAAAATATGAATTTCTGTGAGGAGGAGGATTATGTGACGTGGTGTATGAAAGAAAAATTTTGGGTCGTCCAACGGTGGGGAAAGAAACCAAAGCCATTTTGAAGTTGTAGATTTGTTTGAGGCTTATAAGAACGTATAAAAGAGAGATGGTCTCTGCTTTGGCTCAAATGAAGAGAAAGCAGGAAAGCAGAAGAAAGGAATGAAGCAAACTTCACCGTTGAGACGCAAGCTAAGGAATAAGGATTCTTTCATCAAAAGCTACAAGGATCAACACGTCAATCGTTAATCTAGGCTTTTGATTAGCTTTGTTTTTCTCATTAATATTTTCTTTTGTTTAATTAACTTGGTTATTCTATCTTCTTAACACAGAAAAATTGCTGAGGATGACACTTTCTAAAGTGGATATCCTGGTTTCATTAATTGATCTAGATAAATCTTTTTATCTAAGGTGTCAATTTCCAATCATATATTATTGATTCTTAAATTCTTAGAGAACGGATATTTTCTTAATTTAACCTTGTTTTTAAGCAAACGGAGAGGGGAAAGAACTGTATGAGAGAAATTTAACACATCCCAACTAGGTTGGCACCCATTAAATAAGTGTCGTATATCAAAACTCCTACTCTAATTTATTTATAAAAAGAAAACTAGATATTATATTTTTTAATTTAACAAAACTAAATAGATTTACAAAAAGGAACACCTTTTTCCACATATCTGAAAATTAATTTGCTAACCTTACATTTATTATGATTGGCTCATATTTGGTCAGTATGTGACATGGTAATTTTTGTATTTCCTTTTCTCACTCGAAAAAATTTTGCTCTTCGTCAGGCTAATCAAATCTTAAAAAAACAAAATACAATACTGAAAGTACTTATTTCAGTTTCTTTTAATCTAATCAAATCTTAAACTAACTAATTGGTTCCCTAAGGCTCCTTTTTTAAGCTATAACAAATGTGTCAAAAACAATCTACTTAAAATGTGTTATACCAATTATACGATATTAATAGGAAAAAACAACAAGATATAACACGTGTAATAATAATTAACACATTATATCCTAATCCCCTCGAATGTCTTGTACGAATACAACAAATATAACATTATATCTCGTACTCTCTTTGCAGTTAGCCCCTGGTCCCCATGGAGTATCGGCTTCTCTGTGATGATGTTGCAGACTATTGGAGAGGAAGAGGGTATTTCCGGATTTTCAAAATTTTTGATCCAAATCTGCTATTATTTTTCTCTCTCAAAAATTCTTTTATAAAATTTAGGAAGATGATAAGAAGCTGCGCTTCTTTTTGAACTTCGTATGGCAAGGGCTTTTTTTTTTTTTTTTTTTTTTTTTTATAAAATGAGTAGGTCCCACAAAAAGCCTTTTGTTTTATTTCATGCAAATCTTTTTCTTCCTTGCTCTTTCTCATAGACGTTTTTACGGGTTCTCTACTTGGAGCTACCTCCAGATCATACCATTTTCATTTTTCTTTTTCCTTCGAATATTTTTGCTCCTCTTACCCTTTTTCAACAATTTTGAGTCAAAATCTAAAAGAACAATATAAAAAACTCCCATTTTATGGGCTTCTTGGGAGCTTCCTGCTCAATATTCAGCTATCAACTTTCCAGCCAGTCTTGTACATAATATAAGACAATATTTTTAAATTGACCGACTTTCTTTCTTCTTTTTTAGATTTCATTTTTCTTGTCCTTTACTGTTTTTGCTATTTTTGCGGCACTTTTAAGTTTGAAGGTTCGTCGGGTGTTTGGTCGGTGCAATCAAATCATTTTTTTAATTATAAATAGTATAAAGTTTTTACATATTATAGCAACAATTATATAATTGTTACAATATAAAAGTCTCATATGTTACAATAAAAACAGTTATAACTAACAGTTTTAACCACCCTATCAAACACCCTATTAATAAAATTCTAAAATAAAGTTTCGCGTTTCAATTAAAAAAAAAAAAGTCAACTGCTTTTAAGCCAATTTCTTGATTAACTAAAACAACCAAGGTTTTAGAAACTAGCAATAGGAAGACTCTCCAAGACAACAAAGGTCTAGCCAGTAGAACATCCACTAAAACCCATTAAAACATTATCAGTAAAAATTTTAGCTTGTTTTAGAATATAGATTCACGCTAAAAAGTTTTGGTTAAAACTAAGTTTACTATTTTAACTTATAAATTTTGAATTACTACAGTATTTTCAGTGCAGACTTTTGGTTTTAAGTTGATCTCAAATAAGCTTATATTTATGTGAAAATTAATAAGAATTCATTGGAGATTTTTTCTTTATAAGAGTTCAATTAAACAATATGTTGTTGCTTGTTGTTAGATCATTTTCTTTGTTTTATGAGATATTTACCTTTTAATATCTTTTGTTTTAAATTTATTCAAAAATTATACCTTTGATTTTTAATCTAATCGAATATATACCTTCAGATTTTTTATAATATACAAATTTATACGTTACCTCAATCAATAATTTATTTTGATCTTTAAGATGATCAAATTATCCTTAAGTAAAAGAAAAAAATTAAACTTTTAAAAAATAAGAAGAGAACAAAAACAAGAACCCACATAACACCTATTTTAAGAGTATTCTATACAATTTTGAACTCAAAACCCGTAGTAAAAAAGTGTATTTAAGTTGTTTTTATTTTTCAATTTTAGGGTGTTTTAGACAATTCATTAAGTCAAAATTGAAGACTGATTCAAAAAAGGTATAAATTTGTATATAAAATCTAATCTAAAACGATACATTTGATGAGTTTAAAAATAAAAAATATAATATTTAAATAAGCCTAAAATACATAGCATAAAAGGGTAAATAACCATTGTTTTATTTATTTTCCTGCAACCATTATAAACTCATTTTTTGATACGAAATTTTCATTATTAATGATAAGCGTTTAAAGAATCTACGTGCATCCTTTCCTTGGTGTAAGAAAATGACATATTGTTTCTAACTATTTGGTATTAATTGATTCTAACTAATTTTTTAGTTAGGAATAATATAAAGCTCATACATACTATAGTAAAAACAAAAAAATTATTACAATATAAAGTTTTTATATATTACAATGATTACAGTTTAAACCAATGGTTTTAACCACCATGTCAAACACTAAGTAAATGTATTCAAAGCAAACCGATAACAGCTATGGGCTATTTTAGTTGGACATCAATCCATTTTTTCCCCATAACTGCTTTGCTTCACCAAAAGCCAACTTGATTAATTCTAAAAATGAAACAAAAAGAAAGAGCAATCCTATTTAACCCTATAAGATTATAATCATATCATTAACAAAAAAGTAGGACCCACTTTAAAAGAACAATACATATTAGAGTGTGTAACGCCCCTATGTGGGGGTTAACAGTTTTTAATGAGATAAAATAAAAATAAATAATAAAAGTAAAACCTTAAAAATAAAATTTGCCCGGGACTTAAATGAAAACTCTCAGCTCAAAAATAAAAATATAAACGACAAATAAACCACAGTTTTAATGTAGCACCTTAAATTTAATAATATAAACTGTTGTCATCATCATTTTAACCCTCAACACATTGTAATACAGTCACAGAAAGTAACAATTGATGCTTACATTATCATGAAGAACATTCTCAACAATTGAAGCAGTCCCAATGTAATATAGCTACATCACTTCCTCAACTATATTTCTCGTAGCCACCTCACACTTAGTGAGTCCTGAAAAGATATAAACATAAGGGAATGAGCAACACTATGCTCAGTAGAGAAAACCATTACTCACCTTTAGGTTTTTATCATTACCACATTAAAATCTGCATGGTTAGTAAGTCACATCATATTTCAGATTATGAGGTTTATTATGATCACATCTTATGGATACCGTAGTTAATCATTACCAAGTGTCATAATTACACATTTATACAAATATTACCAATCATCATTGTTCCTAGGTATCCATGTTAAATTGAGTATCACTCAACTCATCGAAACCCAAATGGGCGCACTTGATCACCCTATAAACATTCCAAGGGTGTTCCGGTGAGGGGACATCAAGCCCCGAGTCCTCACCAAATCGATTCCTGTACAGTGTGTTCTGGGACTTTCAACCCAAGGAAGCGTCATCGCCTTCCCCCTATTTTACCTTTTAGGGTATTCATGCCCAAGGACGTAACCGTCGCCCTCTTCATGTCTCACAATTTCTCTATATTAAATCATTATTAATAGAGTTAATTTTCCTAACCATGCTTCTCAATTTATAACATGTGTCAATTCATTATGTTCCTCGCCGTACAATACAAGACGAGTCCATGTCATAGTTTCATATGTGATACACATATAATATCAGTTCAACATAGATATATATATATTGCGGCAAAACAATCAATTTTAATTCTATAAAAACCTCACAAAAGATGAGTAATAGAATCCCTACCTTTTAAGCTTATCAACAGTCTCTTAATCCTGGAATCAATTAACGTTAGCTCCATACTCCCTTGATCCTAAGGCGTGCATAAGGACAATTAAAACTAAAGCACAACATACAACTACATTCATAAAATTTATTTTAATTTAATCTTAGAATTTCAAGAAATAACCACTGCCCATAGAGGTATTATAAAGTTTAACAATATAAATTTTCTGTCTAGGGCATATACACTTAGACTTCATACATATGTTCTAAAATAGCAACAAACATATACTTAGGTTTAAGAACGCAAATTTGAATAATCCTTTAGTATAAAAGAAAATTTATAAATGAAAGACTAAATTTGTTCATAAGATTCTAACCTCGGATTATGGTTAGTTGGAAGCTTGAAATGGCTTCAAAACAGGTTCCTTTACTTCGGTATGACTGAAATTCTTGCTCAAATGGAGGTGATGGTGGCTGATTTTTATGGCTGCCTTGAAGAAGTTCTCTAAGTATTTTGCTTCAGCAAAGAAATGAGAAGAAGAGTGTGGGAACCGTGGAAGAGAAAGGAAGAAAAGATGAAGTCTTTGAAGAGAAGTGATAGAAACAATTATAGAGGAGACATGTTGAAGCATGTCACGGAGGAAATAAAGAAAATGAGGGTCAAGAGTAGTTGGAAAAGATATCCTTATGTCTCATCTAAAGACTTTAACACACATAATGCCAATATGACATTTTTGAGATTTATTAGAAGTTCTAAGGCTTTTTAGTAATCATACTAAATAAATATAGGAGAATTTTAGAAAATTTAAAAATAGATAAAAATAAATATTATAAAATAAATTTAAATGAAGCAATTTTTTTTTTATACATTAAAAATTAATTTAATTACCTCAATACCCGTTAGGAGAATAACGGGTGTCACAGCTCTACCCCCCTAAAAGAAATTTCGTCCTCGAAATTTCAATTCTAGTAATACTAGTAAAAATTATGATTCCACTATGATTCCAATTCTGAGTCTAAACCGTTAATGTTGTTTGTCCTCCAAATTTAAGTTATCGTATTTCCACTTATTTACTTGCATAATAAATCTTACTCCTAAATCCCTCAATGAGAGTATTTCTGACAAGTTTCAACTTATAACACCGTATAATAGTCTAAGAATCTGATCAGGCATACATATTGACCATATCATGATTCCAGTCCTTCATTGTCCATGGACCGTGATTTACAATCACATTTAAGGAGATTGCCAGAGAAATTTTATATACTTCATCTTTAGGTTCCTTTTCCTTTTTGAGTAAGGAAAAGTCAAATATATTTGATTTCATACCTCAACTAATAAACTAAAACATAATCATAAAACATATATCACAAACGCTTTTATTCAAAACTATACATTAAACTTACTCATAGAGATATTAAACGGAATCTCAGAGTTGCAGACAAACCCGACATATTTTTCATTAAACAGCTATTCTCATGACACAAACATTCAATCCAAATAATATACTCATATTTCATATGGAATATCCTCATAACTGACTCTGGTACTTCCACATAATATTAACAGAATATTACACATTACAAACATAATACGGATACGTTTCGAGAGTACAAGGCACTCCGTATACCAGCTATCCATATCATGCATGCTTAGAGGATACAAAAACATCGATAAACAAAAGATCGGACCTTAAGAAGGATGCGTTTCGAGAGCATCAAGTACTCCGTATCCAGCCATCCCGGCATTAGGCTCAATGAATCTAAAAGATTGAACAACGACGTACCACAAGAAACACAGAATACAAGGTAAACGGTTATTCGTAACACACGAAATACGGACACACATGCCTACATGCCAAAGATAAAACAAAAAGATTACAGATGGAGATTCAAATCAATTGGCCGCTCCCGGCTTTCCCTTTCCCATTCAAGCTTGGATGTTGCAGTGTCGGATTCTGGATGTATGATTTGCATTTTATCTATCAATTCCTCAGCTGTTGAAGCAGTGACAAAGATTTGTCTCTCCGATTCTGTAGTGATGTTTTCTTCCACAGCGTAATCTAGAAATTTCAAAAGACCGTCATAAAAACCCTTTACGTTCAGCAGTCCCAAAGGTTTGGAATAAAAGCCCAACAATTGCCCACAAGCAACTATAAATATTTCCTCAAGAGTACCTAGACCACCAGGTAATGCTATAAAAGCATCAGAATTATAGATTATGTCTTTAAAATTTTTAGGGATACTCCTGACTCCTTCTCCCTTACCTATGGCTTCCTTACAAAGGTTTCCTTCAACTGGAATATGAGGCCAAATTCTTACATCAGTAGCGTCGCTAGACCTAGCTGCTAGTGCCATATTTACCATCATTTTTATACTACCACCCCCATAGATTATGTTAATCTTTTTGCGTGCTAGGATTTGCCCTAAGTGATTTGCAGCTTCTAAATAAGCTTTATCTTTTCCAAAGCTGGAACCACAAAAGACACAGACATTCTTTATTTTCTTCGTGGACTGGGAGGTAGACATATTTGGTTTATAGAAGTGGTTGCTTAATGTCTGCTCCACTTAGACTTCGGGTTCTACATGAGATTTTAAAGATGAGAAATATACAAAAAGGGCTAAAGAGATAGACGAGTAGGTAATGAAAAGGTAATCCAAAGATTTAAACAAAATCTTGTGCGGATAAAAAAGTAAGATAAGGTGATTGATAGTTTACAGAAAATCTGATTCACTTTTTGAAAAAGATTAGACTCTAATTGTATAACTTTTGACAATTGAGAACAATTTGACAGAAGACCCTCATGACACAACTGTAGACTTTTTGACAAATATACACCAAGTCTAGAAATTTAATATAAACGACAAATACTGTAGAACTTTTGAAATTTGAGACACAAATCTTGAAATATCTGGATAAGCTTTTCAAAATTCAAACATATTACTGTACCGTATGTAACGTGTCTGATAAGATAATATATTTTATTATATATATATTTAAGAAAATCATAAATTAAATAAGATATTAACACTTACTGTATCAATCTAATAATCACAATTATTTCAAACACAAAAGCAAATATTCTGAGTAAAAGAAAAACACAAACTGTTGAACATCAGCTAAAACTGCTTCAAATAAGTAAAGACTAAATAACCTTTATAGAGCGATGACTTATTCCCCATCCAATTTTCTTATGGCTTGACAAACAGGATCTAGAAATACCATATTCCTGAGGCGTTGTCTTTCTGTATAAAATTTAGGCCAGAGTTTAAAAATAGCTCCTTGAACATATCCACTAGGGTGACCGTGGAGAGGAGGATGGATGCTATCCAAGTTCTCCTTTGAAAGTCCATCCCTACAAAACCTTATTTTATCCTCTCTATTCGTAGACATATAACCAGGTGAAGTACATTTACCGTTACAATTTTGTCTTCCACATTTGTTACAAGTGACCACGATGGCACGAGCTCTTCTTTTCATTGCACTACGACTGGTACCTGTTCCTGGTAAACCGACATCTTGACTAAAGTCACTCAGACGGATTTTCCCCTCTATCAACATTCTCACATCACAAGGGATGCCAAAATGCATAAGAATCCACAACCGAGTAATTCTAGCCTTGTATTTCTTTCTGAGAATCTTTTGGGAGAGTGATGGGAAATACTTTCTCATGTGTTGGTACTTTGGGTCCATGATGAGATGAAAGAAGAGTAAATAGAAAGGAAAAATTAAGATAGTAAATTGCAGAATCCTAGAATTCCTTCTTCTTTTAGAGGAAAAGAAGAATTTTTAATGAAAAAGAAGAGGATTTGCGATTTAGAGAAAAAATAACAAATTAAGAGAGAAAAAGTGAACTCGGAGAAATAAGGTCTTACGCACAGTAAACGTATATGTAAACAATAATTAAACCACTGTATATGACACGTATAGAGACCACGTGGGAGAGACAGTGTGAATCAAACTGATTTAAGATTTGAACTAGGCCCAAATGTTCTTAGTTGAAAATGGTCAGGTTGTTTCGGGCCTTAACACATTTAGAACGAGTTAAATAACAAACACAAAATTGAAAACCAATTTGTATAAATCTTAAACCCAATTCAAAGTCACTATAGATAAGTTAACTATAAACAACAAATCTAATTTAACGACAACAAGGATCTTCTTGAATGATCCAGCAACTCAAATAATTTTGTTTTAATCAAAACCTTATTGAACAATACATACACCTATATGTTATTCATAATACTTAACATCTATCAATGGATTCATCATCATTACTACCAAGGGTTTAGAATGCGACTAACCTTGAAATCAATACGATTTACGTCTTCCAACGTAGACCATATCAATGAACAAAGACACTTGATGTTACTACTTAAGAACATCTACAATCCCCATAATTCTACTCATACAATATATAATTTCCTCATATAACAAAACCTTAGGTAACCAAAAGATTCACATCTAAACATCTAAAACTTAAACATTTTATCGTAATTATCCAAAATTATTATAAGTGCCTTAAGTATTATGATTTACTTAAGGAAACTCCTATTGATCATTTTTCTATTGCATCTATATATAAAGATTCACTGATACACTTAAATACAATGTACGTAACGAAATATTCCAATTTTGAGATTCATGCATTCTAGACTTTACACAGTCTCAACAGACCAAAAGTCTAACATTTATCTCTCTCAAGATTCAATACCATGATTCCCAACTTATATCATATTCCTCAAATAAATAGAACTTTTAAGAAAAGTTATTGACACTTATGTGCTCCATCGAATCCACACATAATCATTACTTAGGTTTGAATCAATTACGAAAAATTTGGCATATCTATGCCAAACTTTAAAATCAATAAATCAAGCCTTATATTTCTCATTGTTTTTCACGAGACAAAAGGCTTTTAAATCCTCTTATCTATACGAATTTCTCATCGTTTATACGAATTAGATATGCTTATAGATCCAAATATTATACGAATCTCTCATAAGCAATCTACTTATAAACTCATTCCATATAATTATCATTCCCTCATAACTATTAATACTTTCCTTCTATATAATTATTGTACTCATATAACTATTAATATTTTCATTCTATGGCCTTTCCATGTTACATCCTTCTAGACTGTATAAATCAATGTGAAGGTTCATTTTGATGATGACAATAAAAATTCAGCTTCAAAACCATCTCAAAAATATATTTTTTTTTAAAGTGGTGCTACACTCCCTAGGTTAACCGAACCTAGGCTCTGATACCAAAAATTCTGTAACGCCCCTATGTGGGGGTTAACAGTTTTTAATGAGATAAAATAAAAATAAATAATAAAAGTAAAACCTTAAAAATAAAATTTGCCCGGGACTTAAATGAAAACTCTCAGCTCAAAAATAAAAATATAAACGACAAATAAACCACAGTTTTAATGTAGCACCTTAAATTTAATAATATAAACTGTTGTCATCATCATTTTAACCCTCAACACATTGTAATACAGTCACAGAAAGTAACAATTGATGCTTACATTATCATGAAGAACATTCTCAACAATTGAAGCAGTCCCAATGTAATATAGCTACATCACTTCCTCAACTATATTTCTCGTAGCCACCTCACACTTAGTGAGTCCTGAAAAGATATAAACATAAGGGAATGAGCAACACTATGCTCAGTAGAGAAAACCATTACTCACCTTTAGGTTTTTATCATTACCACATTAAAATCTGCATGGTTAGTAAGTCACATCATATTTCAGATTATGAGGTTTATTATGATCACATCTTATGGATACCGTAGTTAATCATTACCAAGTGTCATAATTACACATTTATACAAATATTACCAATCATCATTGTTCCTAGGTATCCATGTTAAATTGAGTATCACTCAACTCATCGAAACCCAAATGGGCGCACTTGATCACCCTATAAACATTCCAAGGGTGTTCCGGTGAGGGGACATCAAGCCCCGAGTCCTCACCAAATCGATTCCTGTACAGTGTGTTCTGGGACTTTCAACCCAAGGAAGCGTCATCGCCTTCCCCCTATTTTACCTTTTAGGGTATTCATGCCCAAGGACGTAACCGTCGCCCTCTTCATGTCTCACAATTTCTCTATATTAAATCATTATTAATAGAGTTAATTTTCCTAACCATGCTTCTCAATTTATAACATGTGTCAATTCATTATGTTCCTCGCCGTACAATACAAGACGAGTCCATGTCATAGTTTCATATGTGATACACATATAATATCAGTTCAACATAGATATATATATATTGCGGCAAAACAATCAATTTTAATTCTATAAAAACCTCACAAAAGATGAGTAATAGAATCCCTACCTTTTAAGCTTATCAACAGTCTCTTAATCCTGGAATCAATTAACGTTAGCTCCATACTCCCTTGATCCTAAGGCGTGCATAAGGACAATTAAAACTAAAGCACAACATACAACTACATTCATAAAATTTATTTTAATTTAATCTTAGAATTTCAAGAAATAACCACTGCCCATAGAGGTATTATAAAGTTTAACAATATAAATTTTCTGTCTAGGGCATATACACTTAGACTTCATACATATGTTCCAAAATAGCAACAAACATATACTTAGGTTTAAGAACGCAAATTTGAATAATCCTTTAGTATAAAAGAAAATTTATAAATGAAAGACTAAATTTGTTCATAAGATTCTAACCTCGGATTATGGTTAGTTGGAAGCTTGAAATGGCTTCAAAACAGGTTCCTTTAGTTCGGTATGACTGAAATTCTTGCTCAAATGGAGGTGATGGTGGCTGATTTTTATGGCTGCCTTGAAGAAGTTCTCTAAGTATTTTGCTTCAGCAAAGAAATGAGAAGAAGAGTGTGGGAACCGTGGAAGAGAAAGGAAGAAAAGATGAAGTCTTTGAAGAGAAGTGATAGAAACAATTATAGAGGAGACATGTTGAAGCATGTCACGGAGGAAATAAAGAAAATGAGGGTCAAGAGTAGTTGGAAAAGATATCCTTATGTCTCATCTAAAGACTTTAACACACATAATGCCAATATGACATTTTTGAGATTTATTAGAAGTTCTAAGGCTTTTTAGTAATCATACTAAATAAATATAGGAGAATTTTAGAAAATTTAAAAATAGATAAAAATAAATATTATAAAATAAATTTAAATGAAGCAATTTTTTTTTTATACATTAAAAATTAATTTAATTACCTCAATACCCGTTAGGAGAATAACGGGTGTCACAGAGTGGGACCCATAACTTTATGAGTAAAGGGCTTTAACTTACGGAGATGAAAATGATTTTTTAACAGAAAATTTCCATTACTAACTGTACACATTTGCAAATTCTTTGCATCTTTAGTGCATAATACGATAACATTATTTATCTAAAACAATAACACGCATGAGCGAATTGAGTCCGGCATAGATCACTTTTTTTTTTTTTGGTAGAACTACTTCACTATACCAAAAGCCAACAATAATGTGATACCTTAGGAAAAGATTTATTTGTTCTATTTTTTTAAGATAACAAGCATCAACATTTTAAGAAACTATGTGCACTAATAATGACATTATTAATTCCTTAAGAAAAACAATATTATTAATTAAAATATCATAAAACAAAACAATCGCGGCTATAAGCAATTTTTTATGGAAATGAATGAAGAAAAAAAAAAAGGTCTAGGCGTGATATTTGTAATACTCAAGAGACATGAATAGCTCTATAACTCGATAAAAGAGTGCCACAAATGATTTTGTAAAGCAACCTTGTGGATTTTTATTAAGGGATAACCCTTAGTATAAAGATCTAGGCGTGATATTTGCAATACTTAAGGGTCCATACCTTATTGCCACTAGCTAATAAAGCAAACTCAGTAAGTTTATGGGCAACTTTATTTACATTACAAGGACAAAAGCATAACTTAGAATTCCCCATCTCATACAATAGGTCTCTAACTTTAGACATTACTAAACCTTCACTACTCAGATCACGGATAGTGTTAATTGAGTTAACTACACCCTTAGCATCGGTCTCTACTAAAGCAACGACGTACTCTAACTATTGAGAAACAATTAGTCCTTCCCTTGTTGCAATGATCTTAGCCAACCTCGGATTCATAACTCCAAGAACTTGTATAGAAAAAGCCATAAACACCCTTCCATCATGATCGCGAAGAACTCCACCAATACCAATGAAACCTGCCTCCATCGGGATTGTTGCGTCTGTATTTAATTTTAATTCACCATGACGGGAGCATTCCAAAAAACATTTCGCTGCACTGGTAGTTCTCTTGTGACATTGTCTATTGCTTATGCTTCCTTGAACTCCTTCAAAAATACATCAGCATCAACAATAATCTTCTCCGTTGATCATTGTTTTGGCCATGCACGAACATGTTCCATTCTCTCCATAAGTTCCAAAGAATGATTGAGGCAAGCTCACACTTCTGCTAAGAAACTCTTCGTGGAAAAATCCAGACCTAAATACCCTTTAAATTTCCAAATAGCAGTGCTAAATTTCAATTGTGCCCATACGTCTAAACTCCGATCACATTGTAGGAGTGCGTGAGGAGTAGTCTCTGTTGCTTCCGAACTCACAGCCGAACTACCTGCTTCTTGGAGTGTAGCCATAGCACACCAATACCCGGATTTGACCGAATAGATGCCATTTTTGTTATAGTGTCAAACTTGTCACAACCCGCCTTTTCAGGCTGTGATAAAACTCTTTCTTACTTACTTTAGGGCAAAAATTTAGGAATGTTTTTTTTTAAATGGGAATAAATAATTTGCTTACATTAACTTTGGTAATTCCTAAAATACTTTCACATACTTGTATTTACATAATTAATACTTTTACTTTTACAACATCTTTCTTTTAAACATTTCATTTCAAAATAACTTTAAACATACGTAGCGGAAAACATTACAGCAGCGGACTCCATACCCAATCTGCACACCATCCATCTCTCCGCCAGCTCACCATTTGAACTTATTCTGATATTCTCGTCAGAATACCTACAGCATGAAATACTTAATGAGCTAACGCCCAGTAAGTCCCATAAATCCCACATGGATATTCACATGAATGCATGAATCAATTATGCTTTCTTATAAACTTTCTTTATCCTCATCATTTCTTATCTTTATTAAGGCCCAAGTGTTCGTACCATTGCGCAATTTCATTTAGGTCTATGTAACACTGTGACCGTAACATATCCTTTAAACTCCCATTGAGTTAGGAGTCGGTACGACACTTTTCTTAATTTCTGGTGATATATTTACCAGTCCATTTATTATGGCTGACATACCATGCATGAAGTAATAATCACATATTATTCATGAAACATAAATTCTCTTGCATAGCATAGTACACACAGGTACTTACTTTTTATACACACTGGTACACATTAATATACGCATAGGTATATAGCATAATGTACTCACAGGTACTTAACATAAAATGTACACACAAATACCTACTTTATACATACTCAAGTATTTATCATTGTACACATAGGTACGAAATCATGATACGCATGCTCATTTTCATTATTGTACACACAGGTACATAACATATAATACACACAGGTACAAAATCAAGGTACACATGCTCATTTTCATTATTGTACACACAGGTACATAACATCTTGTACACACTGGTACATATTAATATGCTCACAATTATTCATACATGACTATACGCCTAGGTATTCATATCATGGCAAACATATAAGTTTACACTTAATTATACGCACAGGTATACATATACATACATTTCTTTCTAAACCTACATTTCATACTGTAGGTGGGAAGGGTACTTACTTGATGTGAATGTCAGGCAACTTAACCTTGATTTCCCTTCTCCTAGACTCCTAGGATCCTATTGGCCAATTACAAAGCCATTAGCCAAATTTCACTATGTTTCGATACGAAACATCCGTTAGTTAATAAATTGAGTTGTATTACTATGTACAACTCTAAAAACCACTGGTTTTTCTTATTTCTATCTAACTTTACCCTATCGTTTGTAACGAAGGGCGGGAACCTTTTTAGTCGTTTTCTTATTCCATTGGAAATATTTCAAAACGGTTCGGGTTATTTGGACAAAAATGACGATTTTGCCCTTCGTGGGTTTACTAACCTACCCGAGCTCGATTTCGTTATTCTTACGAAAATAACCACATACTAATTTCAAAATAACACCCTAGTGGGTCAAATCCCTTTATTTCTCAATTATGCCCCATTTTCATAAAACTTTACGGTTTAGTTCCTGAACTGAAAATTTTGACGATTTTACCCCCGGGACTAAAATTTACTTCTTTACATCAAAATTTCCTATTTTTCTCAAGGATCATTTTTACCTATGGTACCTTGCCTTAAATCATTTGCAAAAATAACATTTCTGCCATTTAACACTTTTTCACTTTTAATATATTCTTGAAAAATCAAAAACTCACAAACGATTGAGTTTTTAGGCAAACCGCCCAGGTGGCCTAACAGTTTCATCGATATATACAACTTTTGTGTTTTAAATTTTCCCAAAATCTCACTGTACAGGGGCGTTTTTGACTATTTTTTAAATCTGCCGAGAAGGAACTTTTTCTTTCAATTTAGTCCCTATGGAATTTTTACAAAAATCCGCTTACAAATTGTAATTATACCGCTGCAGAAACCATTCCATGCCTTAATCAAAAGATTCTCATACTCAAACATCACTTTTGCAAAGTCTAACATCAAAATTACAAAAATAAAACTTTTTGCAAAAATTGCGATTTTGCACTATAAACCAAAGTTTCACAACCCAAACTTGCCAATCATCACATATACATAAAATTCTAGCAAATACATGCTCAAAACCCCTCATGGGTTTGAAAGAATAAAATCAAAACAAAATTCAAAACCAAAGAACACTTTTTGGATTTCTAGCCTTCAAAGGCTTCTTGAACTTCTTCTTGGACTTCCTTTTCATGCAAAAATAGCATGGATTAATCTTTTCCCTTTACCCATGAAAAATCCCTTGAAAACTCATGAAAAAGTTTAGGATTTTACCTTAAAACTTGTGGGAAATCCTTGTACTTGCTTGTAAAACTTGTTTGGGGTTATTTTTGCAAAGTTTGGGGGCTGAGAAATTTTTTTAGAGACCTGGACATGGCTGCCGGATCTTGGAAGGAAAGGAAAGAAAAGAAAATTTGTGATAAACTTGCCATAAATGCATCCTTATCACATTTGGTGACTCATGGTAACCCATGAGTATACCACTAGGTGTCACAAGGTGATTGGGCCACTTTTCTTGACATGTGGCCCAATAGAAAATCAAGGAGTGTCCACTTTGTGGAGTTAAAAATTTATACTGTGTAATTTTTCACCACAGTATTTTTTCTATACTGTCGTGGTCAATTCAGTGTACTTTCTATCCTTAGACTGTATAAAAATATTTAACTTACTTTTCGTTTACTTTTGGAGGCCAATCATAACATTTTTCGTATTTGCGTTTTCATTTAGCAGTATTCTTATACTGCTCTGGCCTCCTTTCTACCCTCGGTTAGGGTTAGGACAACCTCTATATCCTATTTACATTCTAATCATTCATTCGTTTATATCACAAATTCACAATTAATTGTGACATAAAATTTATTTTATGGATATTATGTACAAATCTCTGAGTCATCAAACTCATAAAATTTGTATTTTACAATATCCACCATTGCATTACATATGCCATAAAATTTGCAATCAATGCCGCTCATTCATATTTTATTGTAATTTTCACAAAAATTACAATTTTTACAAAATTTCACATTTTTAAGAATAAATTCATTAATTAAACCCAATTAAATATTAGGTTTTATTGATGACATTTCCTCGGTCATTACAAAACTAGTCTATCTGGTTTTGACCAACGACTAGTAAGAATTCCCAACACAATACAACTATCCACCTCCCATAGAAAGTCCCAAACTAAACCCTCATTCCATCCCCCACTCCCCGGAATCATTAGATCGCACTCTCCGAAAGCCCAATCCTGTGTTGAGAGGTAATAGGCCAAAACGTAGAAGGTCTAGGAATCCATGGGTCTTCAAAAACTCTAATACTAGCACCATCTCCTACTCTCCACTGGATACCTTTCATCAATAAATCTTTCCCCCACAGAAGACTCTCCAAATGTAAGAACAACCACTCGTACAGGTAGCCTCCAGAACAAAGGTATTGGGAAAGTATTTTGATTTTAAAATCTGTGCACAAAGAGAATTAGGAAAGTCAATAAGCCTCCGTGCCCGCTAAGCCAACAATGCTAGGTTGAACACCCTTAAATCTTGAAATCCAAGGCCCCCATCCTTCTTGGATCGGCACATAAGCTTCCATTGCATCCAATGGATCTTCTTTTTTTTCCTCTGCACTCAAGACTCTTTTTTAAAAGATTTTTAAGACTTATGTTATTAATAAAACGAAATGTAGTTTTACCCTTTTACAGAGAACGACATTTCACGAGCAGTTGTTTCTCTGAAATTATAAAGGACGTGTCGTTGCTTAAACAGTGGAGTCGTTTCTTGACTACTTTCATATCTTTGAACTAAAACAACGTGTAACTTTTGTACCATTTCTTTCATTTTGGGAGAAGACAACTGTAGTGAGATCATGTCTAAGAATATCAGAAAAGCCTTTTGTGACATGAAATATCCTTTCTACCCTCCCATTTGGTTAACCCAATTTAAATCTTATTTGCAAGAGACTTCCAATACCATAAACCCGCCGATCTTATGTTACCCAATACTTCTCTGTTTATCTGCCTAACTTTCCAATTCCGAGGACTTGGTCGATTATGTTTATGCTTGTGTCAAGCGCAGTCACAGCCCAACCTTACATAAAATCAAAAGCAACTTCTGTTTTATAAACAACATTATCACAGAATCAGTCATTGGCAACCAAAACATCCATAGAAGAGCCACTCTCCAATTTCTTGATGTGCAATCTATTATGGGGAGGACGGTCTTTGGACGACACATCGGCATCAACAATAATCGAGTCTTCCTCCTTGAAATCACCTCTCAAGATTCCCATTGCAATTTCATTCTCAACCAGTTGTTGCATTACACGCTTAACCGGCCTTGCTCCGAAGTTCGGGTCAAAGCCCAATATTCCCAAAAGTTCAACAGCTTCCTTTGTGTAATGAAGCTCAATTTTCCTCTGCCTAAGCCTCTCCTTCAACCGGCTCACCTGGGTCACACGGCGAAAAAAAAATATATATATTAACATGTCTCTTATTGAGATAAATAGAAAAATCAAAGTATATCAAGAGTAAGATAAGGTGAGATGGATTGCCTGTATCTCCACAATTTTGCAGATTTCTTTGGAGTCCAAAGGCTGGAAGACGATGTACTCGTCGACCCGGTTCATGAATTCAGGGCGAAAAGTTTGTCTAGCCAACTCAATAACTTGCCTTTTCATCACTTCATAAACTGCTTCTTTACTATCCTGCGTGTTACGAAGAGTTTCAAGTATATAGTGGGAACCAATGTTGGAGGTCATTATTACGACACAATTTGTGAAGCTCACAGTCCGTCCCTGAGAATCAGTTATTCTTCCATCATCCAACAGTTGCAACAAAATATTGAAGACATCATGGTGCGCTTTCTCTATTTCATCGAACAGTACAACAGAATAAGGTCTTCGGCGAACCACTTCTGTCAGCTGCCCACCTTCTTCATAACCAACATAACCCGGAGGTGCCCCAACCAAGCGCGAAACCGCATGCTTCTCCATGTACTCGCTCATATCAATTCTGACTAGAGCATTCTCTGTGTTGAAGAGGTAACTAGCTAAAGCCTTTGCAAGCTCTGTTTTTCCAACACCAGTAGGACCCATGAACATGAAACTTGCTATTGGTCTGTTGGGGTCAGACAATCCCGCCCTTGAACGTCGAATTGCATCAGCAACTGATTTCACTGCCATATCTTGACCAACCACCCTATTGTGGAGAACCTTTTCAAGCATGACTAGCTTCTCTCTCTCAGATTTTTGGAGATTCGACAGCGGTATACCAGTCCATTTGCTTACAATTTCAGCTATATCAAGATCAGTCACTTCTTCCTGAAGCAAGGACTTACCAGACTTTCGGAATTCAGCAAGGTCCTTTTCAGCCTCTTCCAACTGGCGCTGAAGAGAAATTAGAGTTCCATACTTGAGCTCTGCAGCACGATTTAGGTCATATTCACGCTCAGCAGCTTCCATCTCTAGGTTAACTCTATCAATCTGCAAAATAAAAATACACACTCCTGAGTTAGAACATAATATCTTGGGGCAATTCAAAGATAACTATTTCGGAACCAAGCTAAATAGTACCTCCTCTTTTATTGATCTTATTCGATTCATGAGATCCTTCTCACCCTCCCATTGTTCATTTAACACTTTCTGTTTTTGTTTAAGCAATTCTAGATCATGTTCCAGCTTGTTTAACCTTTCTTTGGATGCTTTATCAGTGTCATTCTTCAGGGATAGCTTCTCCATCTCCAACTTTAACACGCTTCTGTCTACCTCATCCAACTCGGTAGGCTTAGAAGTAATTTCCATCTTCAGCTTAGCGGCAGCTTCATCAACAAGATCAATGGCTGAAACGAACCAATGATGTTAAAAAATTGGAAACAGCATCGAGACATAGCAAAGTACAACTGAGCGTAAAGTAGAAAATGGTGTCACAATCAAATTCCCTATGCGTGAAATGAACTTTCGACCTTTCTATCATCGGATAACTATGTTCTTATTTACCTTTGTCAGGCAAAAATCGTTCAGTGATATATCGGTCTGCAAGGACTGCAGCTGAAACAAGGGCACTATCTGATATTTTAACACCATGATGCAACTCATAGCGCTCGCGCAGCCCACGAAGAATGGATATTGTGTCTTCGACTGATGGTTGGTCACAAAATACCTGTTGAAATCTACGCGCAAGAGCGGGATCCTTCTCAATGTATTTCCTGTACTCATTCAATGTAGTCGCTCCTATACATCGAAGCTCGCCTCGTCCAAGCATTGGCTTTAACAGGTTCCCAGCATCCATTGCACCACCAGTAGCCCCTACATGGTAATTATCATCAAGATTATCATATCGACAATCGCTTGTATTAAATGTAGTGCAATATTGGTCCAAAAATACCAGCAGACACGTAATATGGAATTCAAACCACAAAACCTTTATCACGTCATCAATGATTCACCCAATAGTATGCCTTCCTAAATATGTTTCCTCCCTCTTCAATAACAATGACAAATGATCAGATCGCAAGCTCTTACTAACCATGAAATCCAAACTCTTTGATAATCCTGACAAATGATTAGTGACAAGCTCTTACTAACACGTGAGATCTACAACTGTTTATCTTTATGCCAGAAGTGCAGTAACATATATTCATACATTCTACTGGATAATTCAAAATAGAAATAAGCACAATATGTGTCAAATTAATTGTTTAGCGTATTTGTGTATGATATACTGATTTCACCACCGGGACAAGGTGACCACATGAAGCATTGAGCATCAAGAACAAACACGCTAGATCCACGACAGGATTAAAACTCCATTACAACTAAGAAAACATACCTGCACCAACAACTGTATGAATCTCATCTATAAATACTATGATCTGTCCGTTGGAAGCAGTGACTTCCTTAAGAACAGCTTTTAACCTTTCCTCAAAGTCTCCTCGAAACTTGGCACCAGCAACTAACGAACCCATGTCTAGAGAGATCAACTGCATGATATGATACAACATAAAATGCATAGTTTCTTGAATACAAATGTGAAAAGATCTTCGAACTTGAGCTACATTAAAGATGGATATAATAAATGGAAATTTATCCATGAGCCAAACCAAGTCTTGTGCAAGCTTCATTGTTGTTTTAAACAATGCCGGAAGAGTCAGAGACAATACTAGGCATACACACTAACCTAAGACAGTCTTGAATATGTAAAGTTGTAAACCAAGAAAAAAGGAAAAACCAAAACATTAAAAAAAAAAAAAAGGAAACCAACAACAACAACAACAAAAGAAAAGAAACCAAAAATTTTGGAATAACAGAGTTATATAACTGTACATTAATTGGGACTAGTTGGAACCTTTCGATTCAGCAGTGGTTCAGGAACATCTCCACGCACAATCCGTTGAGCTAATCTGAAAAAAGAAACAAAAAATGTTCTTATATGCATTAAAGATATCTGTATATGTAGACATTCATAGATATCCACGCATTTATACGTATATTACAGATAGAAAAAGCAACTACCCTTCAGCAATTGCAGTTTTTCCCACACCAGGCTCCCCAATTATAACAGGATTATTTTTCGTTCTCCTAGACAAAATTTGGATGCACCTCCGTATTTCATCATCTCGACCAATAACAGGATCCAGTTTTCCACGCCTGGCAAGCTCAGTCAAATCAACCCCATATTTCTCCAATGCCTGATATTTTCCCTCAGGGTCTAAAATCATGGAAAAAGAAAATTAAAAACTTTCTAACAAATTAACCAGAAATTCTCACGAAAACAAAATTCCAAACACAATTACACAACGTAGTACAAGAGGCAGTTCATACTTTGATCAGTAACCCTTTGACTCCCGCGAACCGCTTGAATTGCGTCCTTCAAATCCTTCTCGCTAAGCTTAAGGTTCTTGAACAACTGCTGACCAAATCTCTTATCCGAGTGAAACCCCAACAAAAGATGCTCAACAGACACAAAATCGTCTCCCATTTCTTTTTTATTCTTCCTCGCATTGTCCAAAAGTGAACTCAAATGTGTCCCAATTATAGGGCCACTAGTGTCTCCTATTACCTGCAAAAACCAGATAATTCGATCCTTCGTCCCTACAAAATCCACATGAAATTGTCGATCAAAGCAAGTACCTTTGGTTCTTTTGATATGAACTCGTCCGTCGCCTGAAGAACGGAGGTGTTATCAACTCCTGCCTTCGCGAAAATCCTTCTCGCCAGTCCATCTTTTTGCTCAAGAAGAGCTTTCATAAGGTGCTCCGATTCAACCACCTGTTGTCTGCTCTCACGTGCGGCGTCGGCCGCACCGATGATGCCTTCCCACGCCATTTCAGTGAACTCATTTTGGCTTATCTAAAACAAATCACAAAAAAAATAGTGAAATTTCACACCTTTACGCACTGCATTTTCATATGCAAACTCAAAGTCAATTAACTCAAAACTGGATTATGATTCGAAACCTGAGAAGAGCTGGTCGCGGGATAGTAAGAAGGAGCGGAAGAGTGGAACTCGCGAGCGAAGACGGACGAAGGCCTCGCCGAAACGACGTCCTTGTGGTCCACGACTATGTCGGAAATCTGAGCTCGAGAAATGGAGGTAACGGACCTAGCGGAGGCGGAACCAGAAGCGGCGGCGACTGCCCGGGCGCGAGGAAGGACGGGGGAGACAGAGGTCCGGGAGGAGGTTTTGGAGGCGTTAATGGCAGCTAGAGCGGACTTGGCGAGCCTCGAAGCTTTCCTCGTCGCCATTGGAGAAGCTGACGAAAACTGTAATTAGGGATTTTTCTTGAGTTTTAGCGATTTCAGAAGGATATAGATGGGGAAGGAAGTGAGGAAGCTTGGGGAAGGGGCAAATGGAAGGGTGTAGAATAGTTCTGCGGGGTCCAGTCATTAGCGTCTGCTAATATCTTTGAAAAGGAAAAATAAAAAAGAACTAATCGAAATATTATGGAAATTTCTGGAAATAATAGGAACAGCGTGTTCATAAGCATTGGACACGAGAAGTTTTGCACGATGGTTTCAACTATAGATATCAAACGGCTGGTCCCATCTGTTAGAACTTTCATTGGCCCACGTGAAACAATTAAAATAAATGTTAACTACCATCAACTATATACGGTTTTTGGACAAAAAAACCATTCTCAACCACATATAATCGTGCAATGGTCACAGTTATAAAATGTAAGTCCCGGGTCTCTGAGCATATAACAAAAATTCAGAAAAAATTACTAGACTATCTAGTGAGGATTATGAGTACTCAAAAGTGCCAAAATACAGTGGTAAAGATTCCGTCGTTGTCGGCCCACAATCATAGAAAACTTGTCAATGGCGGGAGGTACAAAACGATCCTAATTTTGCTTCCGTTTTTGAATTTAAGTTTTTGAGAATGTAAGAAACTTGCTTACATTTGGTATCCGAGCCCTTATATGCCTCTATGTTGCCTTGTTTTGTGACAAGTGTTTTGGACGTTAATATGTCGTTCAACGTTTTCAATTTTTTTGAGATTTCAAAATCTTAATTTAGAATTTTTTGATGAAAAATAAGATTAGAAATCATTAGGTAATTGGATTTCTAACATTTTTTTTTATTTAAAACGTTAAATCTAATGCCTGGAAGGTAAAAATTCCGACAAGTCTGAAACCGGGTCATGAAATTGGCCAAACGGGTTAAAAAGACCCACTTTTCATGAAGAAGACGACATAAAACAACATGTCATTTGGCACTCTGACCAGCCAAATGACATGTCATTTGGCAGTGGTTGGCTCACCTTTCTTTGTTCAAAATGACAATTCGTTTTGGGCTTCAGTGCCCAAAATGATACGTCATTTTATAGAGGACAAAATTGTAAATATATATATATATATATTTTGCAACAATTTCATGGGAAATTAATTTTGTTTGTTATGTGCCAAATATTTATTTTATGTGCACAATTTGTTGTTATTATTATGGACATAATTTTTGGAAATGTATTTTAATGCATAAATTATGAAATTAATTATGCATGTTATTTTAGAAATTAGTTCTATATTGATGAATATTTTGTTGGGAAATATGTTATGCATGATTGATGTGCTAATTTATTGTTATATGTATAATTTTATGTTTTATTATACATATTATTGAGTTTAGCTAAGTTATTTAGCACAAATTTAGATTTTGCTCATAATTATTTATATTGCCTATGGAATATGCAATTTTACATGAATATTTTTTTTATGAACAAAATTGAATGTCTTAGTGTTCCATATGATTTTGAATAATTAAAGCTTAGCCATAACACTTTTGATTATGCAAAATTATATAATAATTGGTTTATGATCACATTTAGTTAAAGGACATTTATTGCAATTAGTTATACTTCATATAATAAACTTTATTCCACGGGAAACTTTATTATATTACTATGACTAATTGAGATAAAATATCATATTATCTTTTCTAATTTACCCACGAAAATTAGAAAAAAGAACATAATTTGATAGTTTTATCATACAAACAAATAAATCTAATTGAATTAAAACTTTAGCCCACGGCAAGTTTTATGTCACTAGATTTATGATTTTATGCATGATTTACATTAGTAAAACATGATTATGTCAATTAGTCTCAATATTTGGATCATAAGCATATTTGTTTTAATTTTGCAGTCATACAGCCTGTGAATTCCTCTGATGTTCGATGTGATATCCCCGAATTGAAAAGGGATAACTATAAGGTATGGAACGAGATAATTCTCCTTCACTAGGATGGATGGACATTGATTCTGCTATAAGGAAAGACGAGCCCATAATTACTGAAACCAGCATTCAGGATGGATTGCTCTTTATGAGTGTTGGGAGTGATCTAATCACCTTAGCGTCATGTTCATAAAGACCAAGATCTCTGCTAGCATACGTGGTTCCGTCGGACAGTATGACAAGATCTTGACATTATTGAAGGCCATTGATTAGCAGTTTGTGTTGGAAAAATAGTACGCAGCGAAATTTTAAAAATTTTATATCAGAGTATTTTCAAAAACACAAGTTTGACACGCTATATGCATAAATTAACCAAATCTTACTAACCTTTGAATGCCGAATAACTCTGACAATCCATGAAGAGAAGTAACATACCAGAAGAGCCTCAACCAACTGGTCTTCTTTGCTATTCTCTTTCCATGATTGGAGTGAGTGTGGGCTCACACGTACAGCTCTTCCTTCAGGTGACTCTCCTTTCAACCAATTGAGAGAACCCAAAGCTAGTGTTTGTGATTTGTGAACAAGAGCTCTCAGGGAGTTCCAGATTCTCACCAGTAGAGTATCACTCTTAATCTCTCAATTAATCTAAATAACTCTTAAGACTTACTCCCTCTTTATAGAGGTTGGGTTTGGGGTCAATCCTTATCAGATTGGGTTCTCAAAAATTCGGATCAGAATCAAATTCGGATCAATATCTGATAAAATCTGCATAAAACACGTAATCTTATCCTTCATACATCGGCAGGCCAAACTTGCTCCATCGACAGGCCAAACTTGAGGATCGGCATGCCAAACTATTGAAAAAAATCTCTACGGATCTTTTATTTTTTCACCCGAGATTGTATAGGATAAAGTCTTAGTTTTAATTCAAATAACCCAATAGAAAAGTTATCTAATTAAAACAACTTTATCTAGATAATCTTTAAGAAAATAAATGAATTCTTAATAATTCTTCAAGTTTATCTTGATCTAATTTATTCAAAAATTAAATCAATCGATAAACAGACGTTGAGGGTGAGCTCGGCTCCATCGCCAAGGAAATAAACTTCGGTGGTTGGCTAATAAGCTCAGCAGAACCTCCAGTAAGCTTGCTATCAGCCCCCGACGCGACGTACGCCCTTCCGAGGTGCCTCTCAGGGCCTCCGAGGCCGCATGCCAAGCAGGCTGCCATATCGGACTATCACTAGCTCGGGTCAGATGAATCTCACTCGCAAGCAGACTGCTACCCGCCATTATAGGCTAACACAAGGCAGATAACTCGCCATCCGATGAAGTCCAATCCGTCGGACGAGAGATGCGACACTTATCACCTACTGCCTGACACACCTTGATGTGACACCCAGGTCATGGATAAAACACGCCTTACACCCGGTCCAAGTGGTGGCCTATAAATAGGAAGCATTTATGACATTCTAGAGGGACTTCTTCTTCCCACCTAACTAGTTGGAGCCCTCTGCCGAGCAAACCCTGCCCTGAGCATCAGAGAGCCCTTGTCCGTTCACTAACCTTTCTATTGCCTCTGAAGCGTCCCTCCTCTTGTGGCAGGTACATCCGCCCAGGCAGAGGTGAGCCGAAGGAGAGTCAGACCGTGCACAGCTGCACGCGGTGTTGATTCGACGTTGGATCACAGTAAGCATCAACAACAGACAAGAATTATCTAATCTCAATAATTCAACAAGTTTATCTTGAATCAATTTTATTACAAAATTACTTCAACTGATAAACAGACATGAATTATCTTATTCTTTCAAATTTTAACCAATTTGATAAATCTGACATAAGTCACCAATTATTGGAAAAGCACGTCGTATCATTACAGGATGTTGTGAGCTAGCAAAGGGGACTAAATAGACCTATATAGTTTAAGCTCCCAATAATTATGAAACCCAATATCCCATACATACATTTCATAATTATTAACTCTAACGGTACTCCACTAAAAGCTTGAAGCTACACTCTCGAACTACATAGAATTACGAAACCCGTATAGTTAAGTCCCCATGACATTTCATAGTGTATCGTATCACCATAGGATTATCTATAATCAGCTTAAGGACAAGTTCTGTCTTACCTTCCCGATTATTTTTATCTTACGTTCCATTATTTCACCATCGAAAAACTTACCATCTGAAGACGGTATATCATTTGGATGCATAGGTATTCGGTTACACCTATGTATCTAAATGGTTGAACACTCCAGTTTTTCAATTATAGGATAACGTATATAAAAGGATATCACTACTCTTAAAGGGGAGCTATGGGTTCCATATCTATGAACAACATATCTACGCTATCAAGAGTCATGCCTCCAACATACCAGCATGCATACTACTATTAAGATATGGGTGTCACCCTTTGGTAAATCAAAAGACACAAGTGAAGACAACGGGCCCACTATTCATCTCAGGATTAATATACAATACAAATGATTGTCTAAAGTGAATCGATTTGTCAAGACATAATTATTAATCCAAATCAATTCACTTTATATCCCGATCCAACACATCGTCATCTATGACAATGTGCCAATGTTTCTATTCATAGAGTCCACCTCCGATGGTCAAGACAAACCATCTCCCAATAGGGATATAGACAACATAACAATCTTTACATGAATAAAGCGCCTAACTTTATTCCCTTGATTGCGGATCTTATGATTTAGACCGTCACCTTAAGAATCGTGTCTTCCGCATAATCTGTCCATCATATGCCCAATTCTTAAAGGTTTAGACTGACAGTTTTAGACTACTATTTGCTTAACATACATTCAACAAATATGAGCGTATAGAGGACGAGATTTGGTATATTAATAATGAATAAATTCTTTATTGATGAAAATGTCTCCAAAAACATATTATATTTTTACTCTTTAAGGCATACATGTCTAATAGTTTGAAACTTCAGATAAGACACTTGCCAACACCCTAATCATGAGGTTTTCATCCTTAAGACTCACCGGTATGAGAGGTGTACGTGAACACATCATAGAGATGAGGGACATAGCGGCTCAACTTAAGAACCTTGAGGTGGATATATCTGAGTCTTTTCTGGTGCACTACATTTTGAACACCCTTTCAAAGTTGAAACAAGCCTCCTGTTGGTGGTATTTAAAATTCCATGACGTCATCTTTTCATTTGGATATGTAGAGAATATCATAGATCAATTCATATACCAAAAGGTCAGTGGGAGTAAAATTTGTTTCCTTGTTCTTTATGTGGATGACATTCTACTTACAGCCAATAACAAGGGCATGCTACATGAGGTGAAACAGTTTCTCTCTAAAAACTTTGACATGAAGGATATGGGTGATACATCATTCGTTATAGGCATTAAGATACATAGAGACAGATATAAAGGCATTTTGAGTCTGTCTCAAGAGACCTATATCAACAAAGTTTTGGAGAGATTTCGGATGAAAAACTGCTCACCAAGTGTAGCTCCTATTATGAAGGGTGACATATTCAATTTAAAGCAATGCCCAAAAAATGACCTTAAAAGAAAATAGATGCGCAACATTCTATATGCTTCAGCTGTAGGAAGCCTTATGTATGCTCAGATTTGCACAAGACTTGACATTGCATTTGCCGTAGGAATATTGGATAGATTTTAGAGTAATTTAAGATTAGACCACTAGAAGGCTACAAAAAAGGCGATGAGGTACCTACAAGGAACCAAAGACTATATACTTATGTATAGACGGACTGACAGCTTGGAGGTCATTGGCCACTCTAACTCTAACTTTGCTGGCTGCATTGATTCACTGAAGTCAACTTCTAGATACATGTTCATGCTAGCTAGTGGAGCTGTTTCATAGAGGAGTGCCAAGCAGACTTTGACTACTACTTCCACTATGGAAGCTGAGTTCGTATCTTGTTTTCAGGCTACCTCGCATGGTGTATGGATCAAGAGTTTCATTTTTGGTCTTAGGATTATAGGTTCTTTCTCTAGGCCATTAAGAATATTTTGTGACAATTCAGCTGCTATTTTATGGCTAAAAACAGCAAAAGCAATAGTGGAAGCAAACATATTGACATTAAGTATCTAGCCATAAGAGAGCGTATTAAGGATAAAGCAGTGGTCATTGAGCACATTAGCACTGAATTAATGATTGCTGATCCATTCACTAAAGGCATGCTACCAGTAAAATTTAGGGATTATGTAGACAGAATGGGACTTGGTTCCCATATGTAATTTCATTATACTTTTGTAGTGAAACTCTATAATTATGATATTTTCTCATTTCATCTTTAGTTAAGTGCACAAATTTATACGAGAGAAATATCACTAAAGTTTGGATCTAGAATAAACATAAAGTTTGTTCATTAAGCTACATGGGCAAATTTTGAGAGACAATATATATTGTAATACATGGAAGATAATACTCGTCATTTAGATGACCTATCGCCATGATTCATGTATTTTATTTCTTATTGTAATAGTTAATGAGATGTATGGGACAAGTGGGAGAATGTTAGATCCTTGATTGGCCCATGTGGAATGTTCAAAATGAACGTTAACCACCATCAACTGCGTGCGGTTTTTGGACAAAAAAAATAACCCTCAACCATGCATAACCGTATGATGGTCACGGTTACAAAACGTAAGTCCCGTTTTGGGTCCCTGAGCATACAAGAAAAATTCAGAAAAAATTACTACACCATCTAGTGAAGATTGTAAGTGCTCAGAAGTGCCAAAACACAATGGTAAAGATTCCGTCGTGTCGGCCTGCAATCACAAAAAACTTGTCAATGGCGGGAGGTACAAAACGATCCTAATTTGCTTCTGTTTTTGAATTTAAGTTTTTGAGAATGTAAGAAACTTGCTTACACCATCTGGCATTAATTTAGACACAAACATGTTTTGTGTCGTGTTTAAGTCTATCTATTTATTTATTGTGTCATGTTAAGCTCGACCCAGTTAATTTTTGTAGCATTAAGCTCAATCTATAACCCATTTATTAATGGTCGTGTCCATAAAGTGCTTGGGCTGTGCTCATGTCTATATTGATGTTCGTACTTTTTGTTGTACTTTCAGTATCTTTCTCCTACATAATGTTAAATTAAAAAAAAAAACAATATGAAAACACTAAATCATAACAAAAGAAAGTGCATTATTAATTTTTTTTTTTTTTTAGAACAACAACATTGTAGAATCTTTTACTTTCAGTATCTTTCTAAATTTCTAAATTTCTAAAAGAAAGTTCTAAATTTCTAACACTTTTTGTTGTACTTTCAGTATCTTTCTCCTACGTAATGTTAAATTAAAAAAAAAAAAACAATATGAAAACACTAAATCGTAACAAAAGAAAGTGCATTATTTTTTTTTTGAGAACAACAACATTGTAGAATTTTGTACAGTGTGATTTTCATCATTTAGTTTTTCATATAAATAAAAAAAGGTAAGTATATATTAGTAATTGATAATTTACCAACAACAAAGAATCTATTTGATCTTTTTTTTCTTTTTTAATCAAATCTATTAGAAATTTAGAACTTCTTTATATGAAAATATAATATATTAGTAAAATTAGTTTTAAATTGTATATTTTAATTGTGCTTATAATTGGACCACAATCATGCTTTTAACATGCTTCTGCTCGTGTTTGTGCCAGGATCTTACCATGTCGTGCCCTTAACATGCTTATGCCCAAAAGTTGCAACAAGCCCAGCCTATTTAATAAGTGAGATAAGCTAAGCCTATTTAATAATTGTGACGTGCCATGCAGTGCATGCTTTTTAACGTGTTGTGCTCGTATCGACCCACTAGGCCCGACCCATTCTGACATCTCTAGTTTGAACTAAAAAAAAGTTTAAATACAATTAGCATATATGATAGTGTTACACTGTAGCTACTAATAGGCCATTTGGTTCTTGCGTTTAAAATCGTTTAAACTATAGAGACGGTTTAACTAGCGTTTGATGGAGCAGTAACTGATGCCAGTTCAAACCAAGAAGGCGGTTTTAAAGTGATCAAAACTTTTCCCATTAAGTTCATATAGTTTGAACTTTTTTTTATAAGAAAAACCGTTCACGTTCTCGTTTTTATTTTATAAACCATAGTTTTTCAAACATTAATTTTTATTTTAAACTCGATGTGATGTTTATTATTATTTTAAACCTTTATGTTCTAAATGTCAGTTCAAAACCACCGTTTAAGCCATGTAGTTTAGAACCTATAGTTTAAACTATAAAGTTCTAAACCACACAATTTTAAAAACCGCGCATCAAATGAACATTAAGAGCTTTATATTATGAATGGTTCGAATTAGTATATCAAGCAAAATTTTAAGCTTGTTTAGGAGCTTGATCCAACCAACAAACAATATAAAGCTATAAATATCTACAGTAAGTTATTATATGGTATTGTGCACATGGTATTTATTATTAGGGTTAATTCAAATTTGGATTCCGAAAAATAGTGTTCGCCTCATTTTACATTCTATAATTCGATGGCAAAGAGGTCCCTATATCTCTTCAAATAATAAATTCCAAATTGATTTGGTAAACAGTGAAACATTAAAAATAATAAAAAGGAGGAAACTTTGTTCGCATGAAGTTTAATTATTTTTTTATTTTTCTTTATTGGTTTTATGATTTTTTTTTATTTTGCTTAAATACCACTTGTCTATCTTTAATTATATAAATACCCAAAACACTCTTTATGTTTATAACACTAGACTCAAAATTACCAATGAAACATTTAAATATTAAAAATAAAAAGATTACTTCTTAATCTATATAAATGTTATTTTTAAATAAGATTTTAAAAAAATTAATAAAAACATTTTAAAATATTCAAATGTATTTTTCAATCAAACAAATATTTCAAGTATTTTGTGATTTTTTAATTTATAAGATTTATTTATAATTTAGTATTTTGATTTAATAAAATTTTAAACTCTATTTAATAAAAGTAGAAATGGTTAATTTTAGTCTTTAAAAAAATCTGATTGCTTGATGGAATTATTCGAATATGATTTTATAAATACATAAAGAGTGTTTTAAAATTTTATATATATAATAAAAACAATAAAAAATAAATACATAAGGTGTTTTGAAAATTTATATAATTCCCTTAAAAAAATTATGGTCCCATTTGTTTTTATTCTCAAAATTTTTAAAAATGTTTTTGCATACTTTTCGAGGTAAAAATTTAAAAAACACTTTCAGCATAATTCTTAAAAAAATTTTATTTTTTAAAACAAAAACATTTTTACCTATTTTAAAAACAATACCAAATGACCCTTATATAATTAAAAAGATAAAAATGATATTTAAATATATAAAGTATTTAGCTAGTAGTCAAAATTATTAATAAAAATTATTTTTATTATAATATATAAAAACTTGAAATTATAATAATTTTTTTTATTATAACATATAAAAGCTTTATATCGGTTATAGTTGTGTGTATGGTTCACGTAACTTTTATAGGGTGTTTGGAAGAGTGGTGGGAACCATTTTTACTGTAGCATATGAGAGTTTTATACTGTAACATATAAGAGCTTTATACTATTTATAACTAAGATTATGATAAAAACGGAGTGATTTTTACCGGTGTCAAACACCCCCTCAGCGTAACACCCTCGTAATAGAGGTGTTGTTTTAGAGAAGCTGTTTTTGGGTATTTTGCCTAACGAAATCATAGACGCGCTCCTTCTAAGCTGCACGGAGGAGAACACGGAGGAAGAACAAAAGCAGAGGGTCAAAAAAAAAAAAAAAAGAAGCAGAGATCCAAATACAGCCAGTGAGCACTTTGGAAAGCTCGAAACTTGCGAGCTTCCGACCATGGCGGAAGATCTGGTGCTAGACACGCCCATCAGAGATTGGGTGTTGATCCCTCTCTCTGTGGTCATGGTCCTTATCGGAGTCCTCCGCTACTTCGTCTCCAAGCTCATGCGCTCCTTCCAAGTCCCCGATTCCAAAATCGTCAAAGAAGGGTCTGTATAGACCCTAACCTAAACATTATTTCATCTATAATTCCTATCTTTTCGGTGAATTTGATTTTCTTTTTGGCGAATTTCAGGCAAGTCGTCATTAGGGCTCGAAATTTGCGTGCTGGTGCCAATTTTATACCTCCTAAATCGTTTCGTGCTCGTAGATTCTACTTCAGTAATGAGGTTTGTATGTTTTCTGTTGTTTCTTGGTACCATCTATTGGTTTTTCCAGCATTACGGCTCTCGATTTGTTGTTCTTGCTTTAATCTGGTATTATTTTGAAGTTTCTATTGAATGAATATGAAGAAGGAAAATTTATCCTTGATTATTCTATTAACCATTGAGAAAAATCAGGTCTTTGTGCTTTTTCTCTGATTTTAATTGCTTGAGCTCAGACTTCTCTTGTTGACTTAGGAGAGAAATAGAAACAGTTATCAATATGATTAATAACTGTAATGTGGATAGTAGTATTAGTTTTTGCGTTAATTGTTAAAAAAAAATCTTCTTTAATGACATATTGAAGGATAACACGGTGTCTGCTGATTTAAACCACAAATTTGTCTTTTCTTGGCAGTGAGAAGGTTCGGATGGGTAGTGTATTAGTGTATTGTATAAACTTAAAATCTGAAATTAGGTAGTTTCACGTTTTTTGCAAATTTTCCAGAGGAAGGATCTTATTTTGTATAATATGGATGTTTGATATGGATACAATTAAGTGAAACATGTTTCAACATGGCAGGAAAATGGGTTGTTACATGTTCCCAAAGGTCAGTCACAGAATGCGCAAGCAGCGCAAATGTTTTCTGATCCTAACATGGCCACAGATATGATGAAGAAAAACCTTTCAATGATTATTCCCCAGGTGTTGCATGTTTCTTGGTTCATTTCAATCTGCTTGTATTATTGACTCAATAGTATTAATACATGTTTCTTCTTTCTCAGACTCTTACTTTTGCTTGGGTCAACTTTTTCTTCTCTGGATTTGTAGCAGGTTTGAACCGTACCTTGTCACTCCTTTTGTTCCTTAACTAATTGACTTTCTTATATAGATATTGAATCTCTATCTTAGATTGTCTAGAAATTCAACTTCATTCTTTCTATATTTTCTGACAGTTCATTATTCATGCTGATATTAAAGCTCTACATGATAATAAATTAGTAATAGCAATTGCTGTCCTGTCGTCAGAGTTTTTTTTTTTTAATCTTTTTATTTGTTTGCTTCTTTTCCCTCCCCTTCCCACACTGGTCTTTTGGATTAAAGTTACTAATTTAGCATCAACCATATCTAACTTAAATCTGCCCCAGAATCATCTACACTCTACTTACTCGTTTTCACCTTTTTGTTTAAGTATTCAAATACTTTTTATTGCTTTACCCTTAGCTAAATGTTCTACTGCTTTCCACAGCCAAAATACCCTTTCCACTTACTCAGAGGTTCAGGTCGATGTTGCAGAATGGGATTGATTTGAGCACTGTTAATGTCAGCTATGTCAGTAGTCGGTCATGGTAATTGTCAATCTTTATTATGCGTTTTGTTTTCGGCTTTTTTTTTTTTTTAAATATTATTTTCTCCAAATCTCTCTTCCTTTTTAGTTATTTCATGTTGAACAGTCCTAATTATTTAAAATCATTTCTATCAGGTACTTCCTCAATCTATTCGGATTAAGAGGGTTATTTAGTCTCATTCTGGGAGAAGATAATGGTCAGTGTACAAAATTACAAAAAAGTGATTATTGCTATTGTTATTATTCCCTTGTATCATATCTTTGCATGCTTAATCTCTTTTTAAGAAATCAAATAACATTAATTCTGTGATTCTTATGAACTTGATATCCTATACTGTCATCTTTTGTTTCAGCTGTGGATGACACCCAACGTATGATGCAAATGGGGGGATTTGGCTTTGATCCAACAAAGGTACCAATACATGTGCTTCTCTATTATATATACCGTTTAGGTTGAAGCATTGTAGCTTTGCAGGAGCTGTTATCGTTGTTCACTACGTTTCGACTTCTTTCAAGTATTCTCACATATTGTTTTCTGGAGTGGAGGGTTAATCTTGTCAATTTTCATGAACCAAAACAATTATGATATCCATTCAAGTATCAGGGACGTCTTTCTTTCTTGGATTGGCATTGCAACACTAATAGCTTTTTGCTAGTTTTTGCTGCATTGTATGTATGCTGGCTAATGCCCTCGTGAAGTGTGCCTGTGGGAATTGCTCTTAGTTGGATCACGTACCTTTCCATTTCCATAAGATCCCTGGCTCTAGGGGCTTGGAATATTGACTCAAATTTCTCTCTTTCTTTTGATCTTCTTTTCATTTTCAGCACGTACGTTGTCTGGAGTGACCTCCTTCTAACAGGATATCATTACCTTGACTAAACTCGTGCTTAGTTAGTTAGGATTCCGTGAAGAAACTCATGCATTGTTTTGTTCATTCTGTGGTTTCTAGGAATAGGTACTTTTGAGAAAGAAAAATCCTTTTCATCCCCATGGTGTTATAACTCCATTACTCACGAAATGGTGGGCGCTAGTCTAGTATGTAGTGTATTTTTTAAATTGGGTCTCATTATTTTGTTAGTAGTGGGGGTTAAACCCCATAGGGTTAAATAGGGTTGCTCAGAAAGAAAGAAAGGAAAAGTGAATTTGAAATGCTCATGTCTCTCTTTTTGCTGGAACACCATGATTTCAGACACCATTATGTACAATCAGACCAAGACAGCTTCTGAATGTTTGCCTTTTTTTCTTTTCAGAATTTAAGTGCTGAGAAGGACAGCATTGACATAATTCAACATGAATGGGCCTTACCAAAATTCGAGCAGCGAGCAGAAGCAGTATTGAGGAAACTAGTCCACTGAAACATTGTTTGTTGGTTGCAGAACGGGACAGGCCACTGCTTGGTTCAATCGCCTTTTACCGTCCGTTTGGATATTTGCTGTCATCTAGGAAGTCAGCCGGACTCTAAAAACTTTCTATATGAGCAATTATACTGTAGTTTTTAACAACATATAGTTTGTTCTAGTGATCCAAAGAATTTAAATTGGTTGATAATTTTGGAAATTTTCACACTCGTTCAGTAACTTCAACATCTTGGAAGTCATCGCGTGCACGATTTTTTTTTTTTTTTCCTGGGACAACCATTGGCTTTCAGAACCCTAATGACGTGGAATGGGATTGGAGTTGACAATTATTCCTATCCAAATTCTTTCTTTCTTTTTTTTTTTTTTTTTGCCCTTTTTCTCTTGAAGAAGTACTTATTGGATATAGCAGAGTTTAGTTCTCCACTGACTTTAAAATCCACGTACCAGCATGAAAATTTTCTCTTGAAGAAGTACTTATTGGATATAGCAGAGTTTAGTTCTCCACTGACTTTAAAATCCACGTACCAGCATGAAAATTTGTTTAGAAATTATGAAATGAGGAATAAAAAAAAAGCTCCTCAAATTTATAATGATCGTTTTGTTTTGACCTTTGGATGGATGTTCCAATGCAATAATTGTTTTTGCATAGCCAAATAATTAAGTGCCTTTTTGTCAGCCAAAATAACCTAAGACAGACATATGATTACCATGGAATATGGTCGGGACTTTGGAAGATTCAATACGCTATTAACGGATTCAAAGCTTCTCTCATGGCCGAAACAAACCTGGGATCCTTTGGAAGCACAATAATCCATGTTGTAGGACCCACCTCTTAACTCATAACCAATAGCTTTTCCTTACGAATACAGATGGCTGTTCCTTCTTCAATATCTTTGGTCCTGAATTTAAAGGGAAAAAAATAGATGAAAGCAACTTCTAGCTAAAGAAAGCAAAAGATAGGTAAAGAAATGTAAAGTTGTCTTCCCATCAGACCCAATTCATAAATACAAAAGATAAAGCAATAAAAAAAAAAACATGGTAATCGAGCTTATGTTTGGCACTGACGATTTATGTTCTTTATTTTTTTTTGAAGTTTCTTTGTGAATTGTGTCGGCCACGATGTTGAAAAGGAACTGCATATCTGATCGGGAGCTACTTTTATTTATTAGTGAGAAAATTTTGGAACTTTAAGTCATTGAATGTACCATCCTGTTCAAAATTTTATGTATTTTTTCTTGGTGGTGACGTCCATCTCCAGCACTTCTAAATTCTATCGCTTTCATTTCCCATTCAAGTGATACATCAGCTTTCCGTTGGATCGTGCCGATATTTTGTGGATCAATACTGCCAATAATAAATCAAACCTCTCAATTTAAATAAATAAATATATAAACATATACATATATATATATATATATAGGGAGATCAGGCTTGGCCTACTTTATAAATGTGTATACATGCAAAATGATGTCATCTAAAATTAGTGCCAGAAGTGGTCACATATTAAATGGAAATTGTTAGAGTACAATGACTCAAATTAAGTTTGGCTTGACTTACAAAATTTACGGTAGAATAATTGTAGTAAAAGAACAAAATTAAATTTTTCATGAGATCTGTGGTGGACGGAGCCCCCACAGTACGGACCTTTGCGTTTCAGGTTGTTTAGTTTATATTTTTGACCTATCAGGTTATATAACATATTATGATTTTGTTTATGCTTATATATATGATGTATTATGTTAGGGTTTGGTATTATCTACTTTTTGCCTCCCTAATCGCTTCTGCCTTATAATCTTTTTTGAGCTTAGTGATTTTTTTCTTTTTTGCTTGTGGTTTTTTCCTGTCTTGAGGTTTTACGTAAATCTGTGTATATTCCTGTTCATTATTTCTATAGCACTATTTTCATAATAGAAATTCACAAGGTTATTATGTTGCTATGAAACTCATGACCCGTTTGTTTCACAGGTCTGAGTCGCGATTCGAACCATTTTGCTACAATATTTTTTCTTACAAAAATTACTCTTTGTTTGGCATCTCAGTTGGAACTGTTAGTTCCAACCAACAAATAATGTAAAAACTCTCAACATTTATAATAAAAAGTAAAAAGTTATTACAGTGTAAAGCTCCCACATGCTACAAAGTTCAAAGTAATATTTTTAATTTCAACTGTTCTCTCAAACATTCTATCAAATTTACCAGGGTATTGGCATAGGGCAGACTGGACCATTATCTCAGTTATGATCAGTGTAAAGCTCTCACATGCTAAAGTAAAAATAAAAAAAATTACTGCAATATAAAACTTTCAAATGCAATAATAAAAAACAGTTTTAACCAATAGTTTTTACCGTTATATCAAACAGCACGTACGTTTAAACTTGTGAATAAAACAAGTCACCATCAAGTTCTCAATGTTCACGAATAGGCTACACTGTTACACCGTGAAACTCTTTTAATCTTTTCTTCTCTTCTTTTGCCCGCCTGCAGCACGATTATAACCGCGAAAACGACATGAGGTAGAAAAGAAATGTCGTAGACCAAAATTGGATGGTAACGTTTGTCATAATTTCCATGAATGCTGGGGACAAACTGCTCCGCGTCATCAATCCGCCCTAAATGATTTGGTTTAGTCGGCCCCAAAACTTTTACAAATAAAGGGAATTGGCCAAACAAGCCACGCCTACCATTGGAGTGTACAATAAGCCATTAGAGCATAAGTTGAATCCCGTACAACGCATTTACACATGCCTTGCTTATATTTAACCAAATCATAGAGTCAAAATGGCAATAATTCTTGGGGTGTTTGGTAGTGATGGGAACCACTCAGTTCCCACCACAATCTCAGTTATGAACAGTATAAAGCTCTCACATGCTACAGTAACAATAAAAAAATATGTTACAGTGTAAAACTCTCACGTAAAAGTGGTTCCTATCACTTTTCCAAACACCCAATTAATGGAGTGGGACACTCTCCACCGCCCGTAACTTTTCAGCTTTTTTTTTTTTTTTTTTCGCTTTACAGTGTACCTATATGTCCCTATATGGTAAAGATTTTTAACCCTTTTTACATGCGCAAAGCCTATAATAGTGCGTACCCTCCACTTCTGTGGGTTAAAATTTCACAAGCAAGTTTCAATAGCATCATAGCTTGAAGGAAATTAAGATTTCACTTGAGCATGTTAAAGGGGTACATGTAGTTTTTCTCTGATTTCTTTTCTTACATGTAAAATTTATCAAACCCTATTTTACTACATTTTTTTTGGGTTTGTTATTTTTTACTGTCCATTCATACCAGATAGATTGTTAGTACGTACATGGTAAGAATACAAAAATAGCAAGAGCAATGGTGATATATATATATATATATATACACGCACACACATACATACAAGTATGAATGTGCTTTTGCATATGAAGTTGACATATGGCATTCTTTTGTCATCTTTTTTTGTCTTTTTGCTTGCTTTTTATTTATTTATTTTTTACATTTTTTTACATTTTGCTCCTTATGTTTTTGGTTTTTTCTTCTGTTTTCCTAATTGCATATTTAGTCCTTTATTTCTCTTTTTTTTTGTGGTTTTTTTTGCTTTCTTCTTAAATTTTCTTATTAACAACTTTTTTCCTTTTAAATATTATTTACTCAACTTTTTTTTTGGAGAAGGAAAAAAATAACATATTTTTGAAATTTTTTGAATTAAATAGTATATTTGAAAATATTTATAGTAAAAAACAGATTTACAATATAAATAACTAATTTACTATGTAAATAATAATTATTTACATTATAAATAAAGGTTTTAATATATTATTTATACCATAAATTTATTATTTACTACAAATATCTTCAAAACTTGCTGATTACTAGAATTAGTTTTGAAAAGAGTTATTTACTATAGTTTTTTATTTTCCTTTTTTTTTTAACTAAACCAAACAATCAAGAGAGTATCTATACTATATATAACTGTGTGAATATGCTTTTGCACATAAAGTTGACACATGGCATGGGTATTTTTTCTTTTTATTTTATTTCATTTTTTTTTTGCCTTTTACCTTTCGCGTTTTGCCTTTTGCTTATTTATTTATTTTTTACTTCTTTCTTCAATATTCTTTTTTCACTTTACTCTTGAATTTTCTGATTAACAACTTTTTTTCCTTTTAAATATTCTCTACTTAACCTTTTTTTTTAACTAAATCAAACCATCAGGTAAGTAATAAAATAAAACTAAACTTATAAGATATATATATATATATATATATATATTTTCATTTTTGTATCCATTGAAATGTGAAGAATGCACGCACAGGGTGCATGTTTCTCACTAGTATATATAAAATTGCTCTCTCTCTCGCACGTTGGGGCTGTACAAAAACCACCCCGCACCCGTTAACTGCCCGCTCCCGTGTCCGCCCATCTCGAAAAAAAGGGTTTATGTTAGTAACCCACTGATGGACGGGTTGAACCGGCCCACCAATATATTCGGTGGGCTGGTTTGGTTTTAAGTTTTTGAAGGCGGGTTCAACCCGCACCGCCTGCCTATATATTTTTTTAAAAAAATTTATCATTTATTTGATTTTGTTCTTATTTTAGAGATGATTGAACAATCCAACACTCCAAGCATGGGCTCGGCTGCCTCTTGACATATTGAAAACTGAAAATTCTCCTATTATTTTGTGAAATGATCAAAATTCAAATCAAGTAAGTTAGTAGAGAAATCCCTAAAAGAAAAAGAACACTTGACTTTGTTCATCATTTTATTTGTAGCATTCTATTATTTTTGAACTCAGTAAATAGGCTTTAATCTTTATGGACTCTTGACTTTGTTTATCACTTCATCTGTAGTTGATGTTTCTTGTTGCAGTGAATGATTATGTTTCTTAATTTGTACTTTTGAATATGGTCACTGTCTTTAAGCATCAAACTTGTTGGGAATGCTTTATGTATTATCATCTTATATTTTCTACAAATTTTCTTCACTTTCTAAAAAAAAGGTCCAAAAAATTATATTGGGCAATAGCATAGGTTTAAACCGCCTCAACCCGCCCGCACCCGCCCGCAACCACCCAAAACCAAACTGAAACCACCCGCCATGTGGTGGGCGATTTGCGGGTTGGTTAATCGCCAACCTGTCATCTAAAAAAATCGCACCGCACCAGCCTAAAAACCATCAAACCGCCCGCCGTTCACCCTTATCGCGCGTAAAGTATTGGTGCGTGATTTTGAATATTAAATTTGATAAAATAATATCAAGATGAAAAGACATGCAAAATAAAAAAAATTTCAAAGTTTTAATTGTCAGATAAATCTTTCACTTATATGATTTATGAATGCCAATGTTAAAAATTAGCGACTCACAATACAAAATTGCTCTCATCGTAAATTAAACAATTAAAAGAATAATTTTATTTAATCTTATAAAATTATAATTTTACTCCTAAAAAACATTGAGTCTTAAATTAAAAGTACACTGCATGTTTAATCGAGGCTCACTTTATAAATAGCAGGCTTTTAACTCTGAGAATGAACAGGATTTTTTCACTTGAAAAATTGATTTAAATACTTAAAAATTAAAATTGTAAAACATAACAGTTTGTACCATATAAATGTGCAGAAAATTAATAGAAGTCGTACAAATTTGACTGTTTAAAAATGCTAATATAAAATATAAAATTGACAAAACCAGAGAATTCACATCAATGATGAGTGCATGACACACAACTCTAGGCATGAGTGGGTTACGTCCAAAACCCTAAGTTAGTAAAGGGAACAATGTTGTTGAGATCTACGATAAAAATTGTACTAAATTGTAAACTTAATGACCATAATCGTCCTTGGACCCGCAGTAAAGAATGGCCAAAATGACGAATACGCCTTTAAACTTTGCATCATTTTGGTACACGATGTGATGAGTGTTTTTTTTTTTTTTGAGAAAATTTCATTTTAAATTAAATATAATACATGCTCATATTTAATGGTAATTGATCATCTACTACAAGAAAACTAGACTCCAGACATTTAAATAAATCCATCAGTGAAAATCGATAAAACATAAAACAAATTACAAGTGTCGAGATGCAACGAAAAAAAACCCACTCGATCTAAAAATTGGGCAATACAGCACGACCAAAGCTTAGCACAAAAGGCTGTTTTTTCTGAGAAACGATCGGAGCGATGAGTGTGTTCCAGCATGGCACATCAAACGGCGGCAAGTGGGACCAGCGCCACGAGGATCCAACCTAGAAAGCATCAACAAGTGGGTCCCAAGGGGGAATTCAAGGGGCGGTTTCCAAAGTTGGCAGAAATGGGCTTAATCAGAGGGTGGGGAAAAGTTGTCCACGGCATCGTTTTGAGAAGTCTACGTGGGAGGCCAACTTGCGTTGTGGGCCTCAAATGGACGGTAATGATCGCAGTTGGTGCTGTGGGTCCCCTTCCCGCACCGCCCTACAGCCGCTGTTGGCTTTTGTTTGGTTTATGTCTAAATTATCAGTAAGCGTTTCATTAAGAAAAGTATACGGCCTCTAAAACTCAGTTTCTACCACAATCTCAGCTATAAACAATGTAAAATTTTTACATACTACAGTAACAATAAAAAAGATACTACAGTATAAAACTCTTACATACTATAATAAAAATGATTCCCATCACTGATTCTCATCACCTTTTCAAACACCCTAAAAATAAATACAACCTTAAACTTTCGGTAAGGTGGGCATTTTGACTGTAATAGAAAAAGAGTTAAGCGTGCAATCCTTTTGCTATTAGCTGGTATTTTTTTTATTTACTAATAAGGGTTTCTTTTTCGTGTCTATTCTTGCTAATAATGTACGTTTTTAAACAATTAGATCTACATAAAATTATTTTTTTTTTACAGATTTGATAGTTGAAAAATAAATATTTATTAGTTGATTATTTTTTCAATAACTATTGGAGAAATCTCCTAGCAATAATACGAAATCCGTTAATAAACTTTAATTGAAAAAAAAAGAATTGCATGCCTAATTTAATTTAATAGTTATGATGTATGCATACAGCTAGAATGTTATTTTTACAGTACATGCTTCACGTAGGAAAGCGACAAAAATTTTTTTAAGTATTTGCAGATTCCCTGCATGATTCTTGGTCCATGCATTACGTTTTTAGCATTTGGAAAAACAAATTCAAAACTAGATCATACAGGTCCATTTATAATGCAAGGGAGACTAATAGTACTGAACGCTATATATGGATTTTATTCTTTTCCATAAAAACAAATCCATCAACACAATAATATTAGAAAAAATTTAACATGTGATGTGAAGATGAGATTCACATTTTCACAGCAACTGGCAATAAAATGAGATAAAATGGAATGTTAGGAACATGAGCGCATGATATACTCAGTCATCTACACGTCTTGCTACCCAAAAAGAACAAATGGGAAACCAGCTCAAAACGAAAGATATGATGCTGATATGAGAAATGGCCTCCACCATATGGCATTTCTCATTCATTGTCTACAAAAGCTATATTTATACGAATATTATAAAAAAAAAAATCATATCTATGACTATTATTGCTCTAATTCTTGAAAAAAAATTACAAATGAAAAACATTTACAACTAGACAATATAGTGTCCCTTTAATTTTTCTGTCCGTGACGTGAGGTGTCAAATAGCAAAAAAGATTCTTCAAGGGCTTATGCCCCACTACCCCTTCTACTATTCTTTTATTTAGTTTTAGGCACTTGACTCCACTATATATGCCTCTCTTACCAATCATCTCTTCACCACATTAGCCAGAGATCAAGCATTTCTTTGTTCTTCCAATCTCTAGTATTCTCTTTTTCTGTCCATTTTTTTCATTACCCTTTACTTCAGAAATGGCCACTGTTGAGGTAACTCAAAAGCCTATGATCATCTCTCTCTCTCTCTGTCTCTGTGCCTGCATTAGCTGGTTGATCCAAGCTTTTAGACCTTATTTAAGTGTGTTTTTCTTTTTTTGGCTCCCTTTTTTGGTTCTTTGTTATCGAACTCTGACGAGAGAAATAAGTTTGTCCATGCTGATGTTCATATGTGAGATGCGATCTGATTGTTTATGGCTAACACAGTAGCACCTTTAGTCCACTCCATATGGACATAGTACTGGATTGATGAACTTGATTTTGCTTTCAAGTGAGATCGATACCACCGATTTTCGTAACATGATGTTGTTGGATGATCGATCCGATCTTAGATCTTTTTATCATATATTGCCTGTTTTCTCTGATGAACTAGCTCTAATACTTGCGATCAATCACTTAACAATGAACGAAAACTGTATCAAAATTGCTTCTAAACGATTTAATAAAAGTAACCGACTGAAATTCGTTCTTAGAATCTTATCTTCTCTCCAAGATTAAGCCTCTTTTTAGGAAGATTACATGTCTTTCTCAGACATTTTTGGTTCATTGAAGTTCTATAACTATGAATGACTATGTTATACCAAATCTATGATCACTTTTTGTATTCATTGTCAAATCAGAGTCTAGTTTCTTAGAACTTTCTTCTATCTTCAAAACTAGATAGTAAATCAAAATCAACTTCTTTTGTGTAATAAAAAGTGGCTAAAAAAATGCACAGGTTTCACCAGCAACACCACTACCAGAGAACGAGACAACTGAGACGATCAAGGTTGAGGAGACGAAACCAGAGGAGCCAGTTGCCGCACCAGAAGAACCCTCTGCAACCACAGAAGAAGAGAAGGAAGTGCCTGCGGAGACCGCGGAGCAGCCTGCCACTGACGCCCCCGTGGCAGAAGCAGAAGCCCCGGCTGTAGTGGAGACCAAGGATGAGGAGGTGAAAGAAGAAGAGCCCGCAGCTGAGGAAGAGAAAACAGTGGAAGTGACTAAAGAAGTGAAAGAGGAAGAGGCTGAAACCCCTGCCGTGGAGAAGGCCGAAGAAGAGACCACCCCAGAACCAGAAGCAGCCACCACTGAGGCACCTGCTGCTGCTGCAGAAGAGGAAAAACCAGCTGCTGTTGAAGCACCAGCAGAGGAATCCACAGAAGTTCCAGTTGAAAAGACAGATGAATAGATTATGATCATTTCATAAGTAGTTTGTTGGGGGGGCTCTTTTCTAGGTTGCATGTCAAAGTCTGTCACCTTTTTATTTTTTCTTCACTTACTAGCTCATATGGTTTTTTAGTTAAAGCAAGGCATCGGATGGGGTTTGGAATTTGGATGCTACTGCAGTTAATATAAGCACTTGGGTCCAAGTCAGCATACTCGCCGTCGCCGTCTATGTGAAGAATATATGTATATTCTTTTCAAGGAGTGGCGTGAAGGTGGAAAAATTAGGAACCCTATTTTTTTTAGATAGGGGATATTGCATGAGGTATAAGATTGAAGGTGTGTGGATAGGTGAGGTTGGGTATGGTTCTTGGATTCAAGAGGTTTAGAAATGAGTTTGATATGGTTTGATGAGATGTGACTTTTGCTTGGTTTGAATAAAATATTATTTCTCTATTATTGTTATAGCTACATAGTATCTTTTGATCAGTGCCTCACTACATAATGTTATTGCTGGTTTCCACATCATTATCTCTGACGGGCATGAAACATATTATTCTCAGTGGAAAGATGGCTTTGAGCTCCCATCATATGTAAAAATCCGCTAGATGCTAATGGAGATAAGAGGCATAAATTTGCGCATAAGGGCAGCTCTAGAATTTGAAAGTGGAAAGATGATCTCTTGTAAATAGCAAGCAACAACCATTTCTTGCTAGGAACTGCAAGCAAAAATTTGGGAAAAGAGAAAATGCAAAGCATATGATCCTAGTCTTCAACAATCTATTTGAGGTGCATAATCTTTTTAACCTTTCTCCTCACAATCTAAGCACTAAATAAAATAAAACCCCCCATCAAGAAATTGCACATAGTTGCGAAACTTCAGAGAGAAGCAATTAAAAAGATGAAACAAAAATTAAGCTTCAAAGGTGCCAAGAAATTGCGACTCACTGAACATCTTTCCTCCAACAAACATGCTTCGAGACATTCTCAACTTACCAGTTACAAAAGAGAATAATACAGAGAAGTAACAAGTGAATTGTTCTGTAGACTTGCATGTCATTGCACGATCTGTGTTTTACTTACATCTCATGAAAACCAACAGCTATTAAAGAAGGGAAATCTACGAAAGCAGAGAAATTTTGTTTCTTTGTTCCTTCCCTGCTTTATTTATGCTATATACCTGTATAAACAGTCGACAAAAAAGAGCAACGACAATGCGTCCTTAAATAAAGAGCAACTTGCAGACTAGAGCATCTTCTCACATAGTCTACTGACAAGACAAATAAGATACTATCCTATAATCTGTACACGATGAGTTCCAATCTTCTTATGTGCAGTCAAAATACCCATTATTTTACTCCAATGTCACCATGTGCCGAAGCTAGTTCCGAAATGTTCTTGGGTAATGATGCGAAGGCGGTCTTGCAGCATACATAGAGATGAATATGGCGGGAAGCACAGGCGGTAAAAGCATGTATGAGATGAAGGCAGGTGATCATGAGGCTCCGGGGATCTGTAGATGTAAAGCCGAGAAGCCAAGCCACGGAAACCCTCAACTGGAAGATACTTCACGGAGGTCCAAAAGAAGAGGAGAATCTTTCTTTGCTCTGCAGACATTTCCTCAACAATCTGTGCAGATATTATTTATGGATGGTTCAATGAGAAAAAGAAATTGGCATCAGCTTAGTTAAATTAACAAATACAATCACCATATTTGATATCATTCTCTTTTTTAAGGAACCGAACGATGTAATTTATGTGTGCGTGTGCACATGCAAATTATTATTATACAAGCAACAGCTAAATTTGGTTTAATAAGAAACCCACAAAGAAGAAAAACTCATATTTTTTGTATCATTCAGGCATTGTTAATTAAACTCAGGTTCAAGCCTTCAATGTAAGGTATGCTACACATGATGTGTGTTTCAGCTCTTTTATCCATAGCCATAGTCCTGTTTCACAACACTTTTTTCCCCAAGGACCATTAAAATAATAATAATAATAATAGAAACAAACAAAAAAAGTCCTTTAATTAACAAAAACCAAGCAAAACCAACAGAGTCATAAAGAATACAAAAACCAAAATGCACTAAAATAATAACTCCAAAGAGTCACACAATCGTCTTCAGTTATCTAGAGTTTTTGTTAATACAATATAGGCAATGGATAAGCAATAATGAACCCGTGTCAAAATATTTCTTTTCCATACTTTTCGATTGGCAATAGGCCAATAGCCAATCTTTTAATAAATATGAAGCAAAAAATCATGACTCTATCATGTATTAGAATGATGGAAATACACGTACAGAAGGACACCCTCCCAACCATCTTTATGGGAACGAGTGCCTTCCATACTTTTCTATGTGGAATGGCATGACAATTCCTCTCGCCCTACAAACGAAAGTCAATTCCACTAGTTTGGGTGAAGAAACTTTCCATTAGAAAGCTTTTCCAATTTCAACTTCCCAACCAAATGATGGAATTAGCCCCTTTTTTGAGGAATTATCATTCCTTTCCAATCCATTACCCTCGATCAAACATGCCCTGGCTTCTCAACTGTTCCTACACAAAAGTCAAACCCAATAGTACTATGGAGTTGCCAAGAGCAAGCCTCATTTACCTTAAACCATTGCTATAAAGGTATCATGCACTACGGTAAAAGGTCTTATATACCTAGTAACGATATTGGTTGTATAATCTATGATCAATATATACAAAGAAACATCCAAACGAACCAAAAAAAAAAGTAGAGAACTCAAACGACAAAGATACAGAATGCCAACCATGGCAAAGAACGCTTGATATGTCCATTTAAAAAAATTCGAGAGCAAATTCAAACTTACCTCCATTGACATAATAGAGTGACAGAAAAGGATAAACCACAAAGAACTTGAGAGTAAAGAAAATATTGTGTACATGGCTGGAAGATATGGAGACTTAGAAAAGAGTAAATAATATTATAAAAAGAAAAAGACCCTGCGGGGTTGCATACCTTCCAGAACCAGACAATCTGAGAGTCATTCTCTTTGTAGCCATTGTACTCAGTATGAGCTTTCCAATCTTCAACACTAATAGCACTTTCACTTCCATGCAGCATCAAATCAAGATCTTGAAGCTCTAAACCCTGGAAAAAGGATGTCTGAAGACGATACTTACAACTTATACTCAGACTTGAGTCACTTGGCTTACAGAGCATATCAGCAAAGCCTTGACTGAAACGCAAGACCTGTTGAGAGATGGACTCGACAAACTGATGCTGAATAAGAAGTTTAACATACTCCTCCCTATTTTTGCTGTTAACAATAATACTTTTCCCACCAGGGCAGAGCTCCACAACCGTCCTTGATCCTAGCTCCTCAATTTCTCTAACAAAAGTTAACCCTAAAGCATCTGAATCAATAAACTCAGCATCCATGTGTAAGATCTGCTTGCAGCTATTATACAAGCATGGATCAGCATCGCGTATGTCTTCAAGAGAGATTAAAGAATTTCCAGCCAATTGCTGGAAAAACACACGATCAAAGACTATGCCTACTTGCACTTTATGCATCAAAGCCAGTGCAATCACCCGACCAGCAAACGCAAAATAATCAAGGTGCATGGGATCAACAGCAGAAGCTGAAAGGCAAAATGAGATGTAAACTGAGAGCCATTGAAAAATTTGTTTGTTGATAGAATGCTGCGATGGATGCATGTGTAACACAAAAAGTTCAAATGATGCAATAAGCTGGTGAAAGCCCATAGTCTTTGTCCCTAACGGGAAAGAATACTGTAAAAAGATGACAGGCAAAGAGTCTTTTATGATAGCACTAAGATAATATATAGAAGACTGTGAAGAATAAGCAGTTAGCGACCAATATATTTGCAATTGAATTGATATTCAACCATTTGCCCACAGATAAGGTTTCTAATTTTCTGCCAAAGCATGCATGCATACAACACAGCTACTATAAACTAATGAAAGAACCCATACTAAAACTGAAAGCAATTATAATTAAAAGACTAGAAACTTTATCACAATTTTCATCCTTTGTGATCTCTTCTTCAACACTAAATTGTAATAATCAGAGCAAAGTAAGAAAGCAAAAATACAGAAATAAGCCATTTAAAGCAAAATACAGAAATAAGCCATTTACAGCATTCCTATAAGAGGACATGCCCATCACTAAACCATTCATGCTCGGTATTTCTCAGGTAACAAAATATTCAATGCAGTTGATGATTTCAACAAGAAATGTTAACAGGGAAACTTTACCATTTAAGTTTTCAGCTTCCGCATTCCTACTACAACACCAAAAACAAAGACCCCATGATGCATGTGTATGATACATTGGTCATTAAAATCTGTAACTGTTTTCAAGAATCTCTTTCACCCTTCCTCTCAGCTCTCCCTATTCACTCTCTCTCACGCGATATACACAGGTGTATGTACACACAAAAATTTGATGTTAAAATATATAAAACATAACCAACTATTTTCCAAAAAATAACCAAATTCTAGACCATGATATCGGAGACCATGCCATTCAAAATTCAAGTAGTTCTCGAGCCTTCTCTCATGCCTTTCTACTCCAAATTAGATTGTGTATAAAATGCATTCCAGGATTTAGTAAATTATTTTTCCTACAAGACAATAGTCTTGTTTGGTTTTGTTCTCAGAATTTTTGAAAATGTTTTCGCACGTTTTTTGAGGCAAAAATTTTAAAAACACTCTCATCATAATTTTTAAAAAATTCCCATTTTTCGAAACAAAAAACATTTTCACCCATTTTGAAAACAATACCAAACGGCCCAAATATTTTTCAAACACAGACACACACACGTGCACGCGCACAAAAAAAGAACATAGAGAAAACAAAAAAGAGCTAAATGATTTCTAAATAAATGTTCCATCAAAAGCAAGATGATGAAACTCACCAGGATTAGGATAGAACCTTCGGCAATCATGCGGGCATGCCACAAAAAGCGCATGTTGCGGATCAAATATAGCTTGGCACACCAAAAAAAACCACTCCCGCAGTACACCTGGACCCGTGGCCTCCTCATTTTTGAATTCCATAAACAGACCTCCATGTAATGACTCAGGATCAGCTCGTCCGATGTACTCAAATGATTCTGCCAACAAATGAGACCTGTCTATGAGCATCTCATGCAGTTCCTCGTAATCTTCTTTTACCTCAGCGAACATCATCATAGCCAAATGCCGCCTGGATTCAAAATCAAGCACATCCTTGTGCTTAAGAATCCACTGATTATCATCAGTTCGCTTTGCATATTTAACAATCAGCGCACAAAATGAAGACCTTCTGTGCCGCAATACTGCCCAGAATCTTCCTTCAGCATCCGCATAGAGTTTAGAAATGCTATTTAGTTCCTTTAAAATGGCAAGATACTGAGACCATCGAGTATGGGCTATATCACCATCCCCCTTCCCTTTCCCAGCTAAATGATCTTCCACCCTGAGAAGACACTTATCCATCCTATTAAGCAAGTCAACAAATATCCGATAAAGAAACTCAATCTCCTCACCATACAGTGGATGCTTATAACCCCTTCCATCCAACAACACCGGGATTCGACCCTTAGACCCTGCTTGCTGAGTGATCGCTTTATTCAAAGGGAGCAAGAATGCAGCAAAATCACGTACATCACTCACCAAAGGCCCCACGCTTACAGTCGGCTCCATACTAGAAGCCAAATCCCTGGATAACCTCTTCGAAAGCTCACTAACAAATGGAAAAATCTCTTGTACCCCAATCAATTCCTTAACGTTGTCAGGTAAAGCTGATCCATGACTCAAATTCGAAGAGGCAACACTTTCCAACAAGGAACCTAAAGCATTCCGGCAAGAGACATATAAAGGGTCCTCATACCCAACTCTTCTGAGCAACTTACAAAACTCTAACAACATAGGTGCGCATTGGTTATACAGAGATTTATCCAACGAATTACGAATCAAATCCAAGAAATCCTTAACTGAGCTTTCGCCTAACTCTTTATTAGCTTTCATAGGAGACGCGTAGAGCATGACCAGCGCCGCCGGAGCCGAGGAAGACATGAATATCTGGAGGTGGCTTGTGGCCGAGTCTTTTTTTTCGTCGGGCGTCATGGAAATAAACGCGGCCATGCACTTCTTGATGTCTTTCGCCGCTGAAGGGAAAGATTCGCCTTTGCAGAGCCGGCAAATGATCGAAATCATGTCGTCGATGACTTGCCACGCATGGGGATGCTCCGTGCTACGCATACGGCCGACAAGCTGTAAACCGGCGTCGTTTTGAATCGAGCATTCGGCGAGCGATTGCTCCCACTGCAGCTGCTTTCCCCTGTATATGAGTCTCTGCTCAAACAGAGGAATTCCGGTGATCGCCTGTATCCGCTCGTGGATCGATTTCACGGTGTCGTTGGCGTCGGCTTGGATTACAAGATTATAGCCCTTGGAGAGCATCCTGATGAAGAACTGCAACGACGAAGGGGACCGAGTGGACTTGGGACGACTGGAGCTGGTCCCGTAAGTGGCCGATTGAGCATCGGAAACCCTAGAATCGAGGTGCTGGGAGGTACCGGCCGAGGAGGGGCACGGCGAGCCGTCCGATGAGGAATTGACCGCGTCGGGCTCGTCCTTCCTCATTCTGACGGAGACTAGGTCAGAGAAAATGGCGTCGTATCCTTCTTCCTGATCGTCGTCCTCGTAATCGTCGAAGTTGGGGCCACCATAGTCGTCCAACTTCCTCTTTGACGACAGACGGTGGTGGTGGTCGGTGGCGCCGATGCGCTGGTGGACGCAATCGACGGCGGTGGCTGCGTTCTCGACGAGAGACATTTAAGATTGGGGCCCACCCAGCCGCCGAGGGTCGCGAAATTCAAGCTCTCATAGGGAAATCGCCGCTATAACCAACCACAAAAAACTTCGATCAAATCAAAACAGACAGAACAGTAAAACAAAAGCTGTTTGGCTGGCAAGAAAGTGTGAAAAAAGGATGGAAATTTCAGAGGCAATTGAGAAGAGAAGGATCAGAATTGTCGCCTAGGCCGTATTCCTCCGAACACTCTTCTCTTCTTCCACAAGCTATTGCGTACTATAAAACATTGCATATATATATTTTTATATTAACCCAATAAATAATAAACAAATAAATAAATAAATGAGTAAATACCACCGTACCGGAAGAGCTACGGTAACCTGAGGCTTTGTGACCTTTAGATGAAAGAATACATCGGTGATCGAAGGGCTTCCTAAATCTGAATTTATGAACTTATCAAATTCTTTACGTATGTGCTGAGATTGGGTGCGGAGAAGCATACGAAAGTTTTGTGGTTTGATTCTGAACGTCAACAGTTCTGATTGCGTTGCTTTCAATCAGGTTTAATCGGTCCAATAATGAATTTATTGATGAAATGAAATTCCGCTTCTGTCGTTGCCTATAAACACGTGATACGAAAAACTAATTAGATCAAAGTTGACGTTTATAAACTAATTAGATACGGGTGAAATCTATAGAAGAAGAATTGTTTCTTTTTTAAATAAAAAAATTGTTTCAATTTAAGTTTCTTTCTTTTTATTGGAGGAGTGCATGATGATAAAAATTTGATTTAGAATATTAAACCTATACACCGTCTAAGGTTAATAATCCCATATTTCTAAAAAAAACTATAAAGTAAAAAAAAAACCCATGAAAAAGCGAAGAAAAAGGTTGAAAATACTGTCCCCATAAAAGAAAAATAAAGGCAAAAAAGTTACACACTATTTTTTCCCTTTTTAATTCTTGAGAGATAAAGGTCGCATCATGTATGTTACTCTTTTTTCTTTGACGAAAGTATAGGCAGTATAATGTATGATTGTGTAACATAAAGTTTGCCGAATTACTAATCAGTCATTGTTTAGCATAATAAAACGGACATTTTTTTAAGAGTGTTTAGAAACCAAATTGAAGCTTAAATATTATAGAATATGATAGCTTTAGATTGTAGCAAATTTTTTGTTTTCCATGTAGCATGTGAACGCTTTACATTGTAGCAAACTTTTAATTTTCATTATAACATTGAGAGGCTTTATATTGTAATAGTTGAAACTTATTAATTACAACTAGATTGACAAACTAAGCCTAAGAAAACAGCTATACAATAAGAGCATTCATACTTAATCCTAGAGTTAAATCCTGCTGGTCACAATATAGTGAGTTTTAGTCTTAAAAAATATCCTATAAATTAAACAGGATATTATTATTTTATAAATAGTAAGTTTTTAACCGTAATAAAAATGATTTTTTTTTGGATAATAAGCCAAGCAAATAACAGTTTCTAATTTTCTACACTTAAAAACCCTTTTATTCAGTCCACAACACTAACGCTTGGTGGGACTGTTTCTGTATAATTATCGATGCGATTCTTAATGAATATTTGTCGGTACGACCGTATTTTTCCTTGTGGGGTAGGTTTGCCAAAGTATTTCGGCAGCCAGAAACTTATTTAAATTACTAACATAAATTTGTGTATTTTTAAGTTAAATAAAAGGGAAGCGTTGAAATTTTTTAAAATTTTATGGTTATAGGTATAACCTAATAGTATATCTCTATCTAACTTTATTAAAAAAATATAGAGTTTAAATTTTTTCGCCTTAAATTCAAACAAAAAATTCCTAAAATTTTCGTGAAATGTTGCCCTTTGTTACAAAAATAAACATAAATCTACAGATATGCAAGATAGTGCAGGAAAAAAAAATCAGACAATAATTATTATCAAAAGAAACAATCTATAATATATATATAGTTTATTAAAAAAACCAGAAATTGTTATAAATAGACATTCAAACAACAACACATCGTTCTCATGCTAAGTTATTTGTTATCACTCAAGTTTTTTTTTTTTTTTTTTTTAACAACTTATATATTGCTTAAACATTAAGAAGACGGAAAGCCGGAAAGGCCTTGACTAGTAGCCAAAACCATGGTCAACGAAGTCGGCGATGGAGGAGAATAAGTCGGCAATGCACGAATAAAATTAAAGGGGAGGGTAAAAAAACAATGAACAAGAAAACGAAGTGGTAAATCATCAATGACTATATGTAACAATATACACAAGCTTATCAATTTAATAAATAAATAAAACAATTATGTGATGAACACTTGGTTTGAGTTTTATTCTCTTTTCTACGTGGGCCCGTGATCCAGTGTGTTGTCAATTGGAACTTGCATAAGAGATTTGATTTTATCAGCAAAAGGTAAATTTTTTTTGTATAGGACAAGAAATTTAGGATTAAAAGTACAGGAAACAAAATAGAAGATACAGAGGAAGCATGTAAAATATTGATCGAACAACAATATGGACCATCATAATCATAAATTAATCTATGGCTATATGAGACACGCATTTCAAGCCCTGCGCAGGGTGCCAAAGGAAAATCTAAAGTAAATCAGACTAGTTTTTCCAATATGACTTTTCCTGTTTAAGAAGCTTTCCATAGTCAAAACACTGCTAGGATGTTTAGAAGAGTAATTTAAACCAATAGTTTAAAATATGAACAGTGTTAAAACTCTTACATACTACAATAAAAAGTTATGCTCTTATATATTATAGTTCTCAAATTCAAACTGATGGTTTAAACTACTTTATAGTATCATACATTTCACATCTTCTAATTTAGAGTGCTGTAAATATATATCTCTGTATTTTTAGTGCATGCTACATTTGCTTCTTACATTTTTCTCGAATAAAGGTGATTTTTATTGAAAAGTGCATAAATGTCCATTGTTTTGTTTGGTAATGTCGTTATAACTTATTAGTCCCAGCTACTAAATATAAAGCTCTCACATATTACAGTATAAAGCAAAAATATACTATAGTGCAAAGCTCCCACATGTTATAATATTTTAGTTCTAACTTATTAATTTAAACTACGTTCCTAAACACACTACATATAGTTAAAAAAATACAAACAAAACTAAACAGCCCCAAAAGAATTCCAAAAGAGAAAAAAATAATTAAAAAATTACAATATATAATTCACGGCTTTAAACTTAATTCTAATGCTCTTTTAAGCATTACCCCAAACCAAATAAATTGGTCATCTAGACCAAAGACATATTGTAATGCTCCTATATAGGGGTTAACAGTTTTTAAAGAAATAAAATAAAAATCAGAAATAAAAGTAGAACTTTGAAATAAGGTTGTCCGAGACTTAGATAAAAACTCTCTTAATAATTGAAGCAATTCCAATGTCATATAACCACATAGCTTTCTCAACTATTTTCCTCGTAACCACCTCACACTTAGTGAGTCATGAAAAGATAAAAATATAAGGAAATGAGCGACAACATGCTCAGTAGGGAAAAACATTACTCAGCTTTAGATTTTTATCATTACCACATTAAAACCTGTATGGTTAGTTAATACTCATCATTATCCAGATTATGAGATTTATTATGATCGTATTCCGTAGATACCATAGTTAATCATTACCAAGTTTCATACATATACATATATATAAATATTACAGTTCATCATCATTCATAGGTATCCACGTTCAATAGAGTATTACTCAACTTAACGAAACCTAAATGGGCGCGCTTGACCACCCTTTAATCATTCCAAGGGTGTTCTGGTGAGGGAACATCAAGCCCTAAGTCCTCACTAAGTCGATTCCTATACAGTGTGTTCTGGCACTCTCGACCCAAGGGAGCGTCATTACCTTCCCCTGTTTTACCTTTTAGTGTATTCGTGCCCAAGGACATAACTGCCACCCTCCTCACGTCTCGTCATTCCTCTATATTCAATTATTATTTATAGAGTTAGTTTTCTTAACCATGCTTCTCAATTTACAATAGATGTCAAATCATTATGTTCCTCGTTGTACGATACAGGACGAGTTCCACATCATCATGTTATAGATATAATCATATACATTCAAAATATCATATACACATCTTACAACATAAAGCAACCAAATTTTAATTTACCAAAACCTCGTAAAAGATGAGTAATAAAATCCCTACCTTCCAAGCTTATCAACAATCTTTTAATCTCAGAATCAATTAACGTTAGCTCCACACTCCCTTGATCCTAAGGCGTGCATAAGGACAATCAAAACCAAAGCTCAACATACAACCACATTCGTAAATAAATCATGTGTAAATTCATCTCACTAGTGTGCCATTAAAGTTTTTATGCAAATTCCTTTTTGAATACCAAGGTAAACAATCTTTGTCTTAACACAATATAAAATGTATATAAATAATCTACATGTTTTAGTCCCTAATAAGATTCATAAATCACTTAGGATAATGTTAAAAAGGTTGCAAGACATTAAGGAATTAGGAGGTCAGCAAAGTTGGGTTCTTCGTTCAGGTTAGCAGCTGGTATGCGATGGCAAACTGGTAGTATACTTTTGCAAAAAATGTAGGCTCGCTATCTACAATCAACACACGGGTTAAAAAGTGGTTTACTTAGGGTAAACGGGCGGTATACGGCCACTTGCAGGTTTACTAGTTTCCAATCCGAAAATTGAAAAATTCATAGAAAATAAAATACAACTCCGATTTAGGCTCATGATAGCTCGTTGGAAAGCTTAGGATGTCTACTTTTTAAATATGCCAACTAATTTACAAAATTCATTTTCATTTAATCCCAGAATTTCAATAAATAATCACTGCCCATAGAGGTATTACAAAGTTTATGGAATGTCAAGTTTTTCTTTAACTCAAAACATATTATCCTTGTTCAAAATCTCAAAACCATTTCAAAATATGCAGCATGTATTACATAATCACAATAAACATATTCTCTTGAGTTTTATACCAAAATCATCATTGAACCATATCTCTAACCTTTCTTGCAAATACTGATGAGAATGTGCTTAAGTTTGCTCTTCAAGCTCAAAACTTTAAAACATTAACCATGGAGCTATGAGAACTAGTTCTAAACATTCCTAACATGTTTCTAACATTGTTGTCAAACTAAAATAAAGATTGGTTGTGTGTTTTAACTCAAGACTCAAGTTTTTTTGTTCATAAATGCTCAAATTTGCATGTTAACATAACTAGAAACTTGCATGAACTTCGAACATGAAAATTATGTATTAAACATGGAGAAAACACATACTAAAAATCAAGTTTAGATTAAAGAAAACCTACATTAAAACTCCTTTGAAAAGCACCAAAGTTTGGGTTAAAAATCAAGCTTGAATTAACTTTAAAACAGCCTCAACCATTGTTGGGAATTATAGTTGTCTTGGTTGCAAAGAGAGCTTTGTGCTGTGTCTTTAGTCAGAAATTGAAGTGAGAAAGGGAGAGGATGAGAAATTAGAAAAGAATGTGGTGAAGGCTGAAAAAAAACATATCAAAATAATTGAGAGGAAGGGAAAGTTTATGGGAAAAGTTGTAAGAAAAAACAAGGAGCATTAAAAAGGTGCTTGAGATAATATATCAATGTCTCTTAGTAGTTGGGGTGAATTGATTCCATGTCTCCTTCGGAGACTTTGTGAGGAAATGCCAAAGTTGCAATTTTTTTTTTTTGATAATTAAAACAACAAAGACAAACTTGGTAATTTTAGATACTACAAAATTTTAAATTTTCACATTTTATTCATTAAATTTTACAAAAATCATACCCGTTAAAATAACGGGTGTTACAGCTCTACCCCCCTTAAAGAAATTTCGTCCTCGAAATTTCAAATCTAACAATACTAGTAAAAATCTCAATTCCATTATGATTCCAATTCCGAGTCTAATCCATCAATGTTGTTTGTTCTCCAAATTTAAGTTATTGTATCTCCACTTATTTATTTGAATTTCAATCTCACTCTAAATATTAAATCCCTCAATAAGAGTATTTCTAGCAGGTTCCAAATTTACAACACCGCATTATGGTCTTGAAATCTAATCAGAGAAACACACATATTGATCATACATTCTTCCAGTCCTTCATTGTCTATGGACTGTAATTTACAATTACACTAAAAAGATTATTTTATAAATTATGCATACTTTATTTTTGGTTTCCTTTTCTTTTTTGGGTAAGGAAAAGTCAAGGATAGTTGATTTCATATTTCAACTAATAAACTAAAACATATAACACAAACACTTCTATTCAAAACTATACATTAAACTTATACATAGAGATATTAGACGGAATCTCATAGTTGTAGATAACCCCCACAGATTCTTCATTAAACAGCTATCCTCATGACACAAACATTCAACCCAAATAATATACTCATATTTCCTATGGAATATCCCCACAACTTACTTTGGTACTTTCACATAATATTAACATAATATTACACATTACAAACATGATACAAATACGTTTCGAGAATACAAGGCACTCTGTATACCAGCTATCTATATCATGCATGTTTAGAGAATACAAAAACATAGATAAACAAAAGATCGGACCTTAAGTAGGATGCATTTCGAGAGCATCAAGTACTCCGTATCTAGCCATCCCGGCATTAGGCTCAATGAATCTAAAAGATTGAACAATGGCATACCACAAGAAATATAGAATGCAAGGTAAATGGTTATTCGTGACACTCGAAATACGGACACACATGCCTACATGCCATAGATAAAACCAAAAGATTACATATAGAGATTCAAATCAATTGGCCACTCCCAGCTTTCCCTTTCCCATTCAAGCTAGGATGTTGCAGTGTCGGATTCTGGATGTATGATTTGTAGCTTATCTATCAATTCCTCAGCTGTTGAAGCAGTAACGAAGATTTGTCTCTCTGATTCTGCAACAATGTTTTCTTCCACATCATAATCTAAAAATTTCAAAAAACTATTATAAAAACCACTTACATTCAGTAGTCCCAAGGGTTTGGAATGAAAGCCCAATAATTGCTCACAAGCAACTATGAATATTTCCTCAAGAATACCTAGACCACCGGGTAATGTTATAAAAGCATCAGAATTATTGATTATGGCTTTAAGATTTCTGGGGATGCTCTTGTCACAACCCGCCTTTTTCGGGCTGTGATTAACCTTTTTCTTTACTTACTTATAGGTAAAAATTTAGAAATATTTTTTTTTTCTTTCTTCATACTAAAATGATTTACATGTATTAATTTTGGTAAATTCCAAAACACTTTATATTTACATAAACATTCTTACTTTTACAAAACTATTTATCAAACATTTCGTTTCAAAATAACATCAAACATGTCACAATGGAAAACATACAGCAGCGGATTCCATACCCAATCTGCACTCTATCCATCCTTCTGCCAGCTCATCATTTAAACTTATTCTGACCTTCTTGTCAGAATACCTACAGTATGAAATACTTAATGAGCTAACGCCCAGTAAGTCTCATAGATCCCACATGAACAATCAAATGAATGCATGATTCAATTATACTTTCTTATAAACTTTCTTTATCATCATCATTTCTTATCTTTAGCTAGGGCCCAAGTGTTTGTACCATTGTGCATTTTCATTTAGGTCTATGTAACACCGTAACCATACTTTATCCTTTAGACTCCCCTTAATACTGGAGTCGGTACGACACTTTTTTTAATTTCTGATGATATATTTACCAGTTCATTTATTATGGTTGATATACCATGCATGAAGTGATAATCACATGTTATCCATGATACATAAACTCGTTTGGATAGCATAGTACACACAAGTACCTACTTTATATATACATAAGTATTCATTATTGTACACACAGGTACGTAACATTCCATGCACACAGGTATTCATCATTATACACACATGTGCGTAATATATTGTACATACCAGTACATAACAAGTTATACACTCAGGTATTTCAATCGTGTACTCATAAGTATCCATACGATACCCTTAGGTATTCATTTCATTGCAAATATATAAGTTTACACCTTAATATATACTCAGGTATATATGTACATACATTCTATACCTATATTTTCATACTGTAGGTGAGAAGGGTACTTAGTTATTTTTGAGTACCGCAAAATCAACTTCGGTCTCCTTTCTCCTAGGCTCCTAGGATCCTGTTGGTCAATTATAAAACTATTAGCCAATTCTATTATGTTTCGTTACAAAACGTTCGTTACTTAATTAGTCGAGTTGCATAACTGTATACAATTCTGAAACCACTGGTTTCTTTGTTCTCATCTTGTTCCATGCTATTACCCTTAACGGAGAGCAGAATTCTTTCTAATCACTCTTTTTCCCTCTTGGGGTCGTTTTGAAACAATTCGATTTTTCTCTCGCAAAAAAATGATGACTTTGCCCCTAGCGGGCCGACTAATCTCCCGAACTCATTTTCGCTCTTTTAATGGAAATAATCTTGTACTTGTTTCAAAATAATACCCTAGTGGGTTGGATTACCTTAATTTCTTACGGTATCCTATTTATGTACAATTTTACAGTTTAGCCCTTAACTGAAAACTTTAACGATTTTGCCCTCGAGGGTAAAATTGCCCTTTTTAAACCAAAATTTTCTATTTTTCTCAAGGATCATTTTTGCTCAAAGTACCATACTCAAAATCCTTTAAAAAATGTCGTTTTTGCCCTTTTTAAAAAATTTTCACAACTTTCACAATTTCTTTGAAAAATCAAAATCTCACAATAGATCGAGATTTTTGACGAACTGTCTACAATGCCTAACAGTTTTGTCGAGATCTACAACTTTCGTGTTTTAACTTTTGTGAAAATCTCACTGTACATAGCATTTTTGGCCATTTTTCAATTCTGTCGAGAAAAAACTTTTTATTACAATTTAGTCCTTAAGGTGTTTTTGCAAAAATCTATTTCAAAATTGCATATTTACCCTTGTATAAACCGTTTCATCCTTTGTTTAAATTATTCTCATACTCAAACATCACTTTTGTTAAGACTAACGTCAAAATTACAAAAATAACACTTTTTGCGAAAACTATATTTTGCACCATAAACCAAAATTTCACAACTTCAACATGCCATACATCACATATCTATGAAATTTCATCAAATACATGCTCAAGAACCCACGTAAGTTTAAAGGAATAAAAATCAAAACAAAATTTACAAAATTTTAAAACTTACCCAAATAGTACTCTTTTGATTTCGAGCCTTCCAAGGCTCCTTCAACTCCTTCCTAGGCTTCATTTTCATGCAAAAACATCATGAATTAATTTTCCCCTTCACCCATGAAAAACCCCTTGAAAACTTGGTAAAAAGTTTGATATTTTACCTTAAATCTTGTGAAAAATCCTTAAGCTTTGCTTCTTTAACTTGTTTGGGGCTATTTTTACAAAGTGTGGGGCTGAGAAATTTTTTTGAGAGGTCTAGCTATGGCTGCTGAATATGGGAGGAAGAAGGAAATGAAATTTTTTTTTTTGATAATTTTGTAATAAATGCTTCCTTATCCCATTTTGATGACTCATGGTCATCCATAAGGATACCCTAGGTGGCGACATGCTATTGGGCCACATTTCTAAGCTTGGTGGCCCAATCAAATTCGGTTGGGTGTCCATTTTGTGGGACCCAAAAATTTACACAGTGTAATTTTTTATTACACAGTATTTTTCTTATACTGCTGTAGTCAAATCAGTGTACCTCCTATCCTTAGACTGTATAAAAATATTTCACTTACTTTTCGTTCACTTTTGAAGGCCAATCATGACACTTTTTATATCTGCGTTTTCACTTAACAGTATACTTATACTGCTGCGGCCTCCTTTTTACCTCGGATTAGGGTTTGGACAACTTCTACGTCCTATTTACATTATAATTTCCCATTTGCTTATATCACAATTTTACAATTAATCGTGATATAAAATTCATTTTATAGATATTATTTACAAATTTTTGAGTAATTAAACTCATAAAATCTGTATTTTACCATATCCAACATTGCATCACATTTGCCATAAAACTTGAAATCAATACTGCTCATTCATACTTTATTGTAATTTTTATTAAACCTAATTAAATATTATGTTTTATTAATGAAATTTTCTCGGTCATTATAGCTCCTGACTCCTTTTTTCTTACCTATGGTTTCCTTATAAAGGTTTCCTTCAGCTAGAATATAAGACTAAATCCCTACAGCTGTGGCGTCACTAGACCTAGCTGCTAGTGTCATATTTTCCATCATTTTCATACTACCACCCCATAGATTATGTTAATCTTCCTGCGTGCTAGGACTTGCCCTAAGTGTTTTGCAGCTTCTACATAGGCTTTATCTTTTCCAAGACTAGAACCACAAAAGACGCAGGCATTCTTTATTTTCTTAGTGGACTGAGAGGTAGACATATTTGGTTTATATAAGTGATTGCTTTATGTCTGCTCCACTTAGACTTCAGGTTCTACATAAGATTTTAAGGATGAGAAATACGCAAAAGGGACTAAAGAGACAGACGAGTAGGAAATGAAAATGTAATCCAAAGATTTAAACAAAATCTTGTGCGGGTAAGAAAGTAAGATAAGGTGATTAATAGTTCAAAAAAATATGATTCACTTGTTGAAAAGATTAGACTCTAATAGTATAACTTTTAACAATTGAGAATTGTTTGACAGAAGACCCTCTTGACACAACTGCAGACCTTTTGACAAATATACATCGAGTCTAGAAATTCAATATAAACGACAAATACTATAAAACTTTTGAAATTTGAGACACAAATCTTGAAATATCTGGATAAGTTTTCAAAATTCAAACATGTTACTGTATTGTATATGACGTGTCTGATAAGATAATATATTTTATTATATATATATATTTAAGAAAACCACAAATTAAACGAGATACTAACACTTACTGTGTCAATATAATAATCACAATTATTTCGAACACAAAGGCAAATATTCTGAGTAAAAGAAAAACTCAAATTGTTGAACATCAACTGAGACTGTTTCAATTAAGCAAAGACTAAACAACATTTATAGAGCGATGACTTACTCCCCATCCAGTTTTCTTATGGTTTGGCAAACAGGATCTAGAAATTCCATATTTTTGAGACGTTGTCTTTCTACATGGAAATTTAGGCCAGAGTTTAAAAATAGCTGTTTGAACATATCCACTAGGGTGTCCATGAAGAGGAGGATGGATGCTATCCAAGTTCTCATTTGAAAGTCCTTCCCTGCAAAACCTTATTTTATCCTCTCTATTCGTAGACATATAACCAGGTGAAGTACATTTACCGTTACAATTTTGTCTTCCACATTTGTTACAAGTGACCGCGATGACACGAGCTCTTCTTTTCATCGCACTACGACTAGTACCCATTCTTGGTAAACCGACATCTTGACTGAAGTTACTCGGATGAACCTTCCCCTCTATCAATATTCTCACATCACAAGGGATGCCAAAACACATAAGAATCCACAACCGAGTGATCCTAGCCTTGTATTTCTTTCTGAGAATCTTTTGGGAGAGTGATGGAAAATACTTTCTCAGGTGTTGGTACTTTGGGTCTATGATGAGATGAAAGAAGAGGATTTGCGATTTAGAGAGAGAATAACAAATTAAGAGAGAGAGTAAGCTCAAAGAAATAAGCTCCTATACACAGTAGATGTATATGTAAACTATGATTAAATCACTGTAGATGACATATATGGAGGCCACGTGGGAGAGACAATATATAGCAAATTGATTCAGGATTTGGACTAGGCCTAAATGTTTTAAGCTGAAATGGGTCAGGTTGTTTCGAGCCTTAACGAGTTAAATAACAAATATGAAATTGAAAAGCAACTTTTGCAAATCTTAAGCCTAATTCAAAGCCCATTAAAGATAAAATTAACTATGAACAACAAGTCTAATTTAACGACAATCAAGGATCTTACTAAATAGTATTTAACATCATTTCATAGCAACATAATCTTCTAGCAACTCAAATAATTTGTTTTAATCAAAACCTTATTGAACAAGGCATACACTCATATGTTATCCTTAATACTCAACATTTATCGATGGATTCATCATCATTACTACCAAGGGTTTAGAATGTGACTAACCTTGAAATTAATACAATTTATGTCTTCCAACATAGACTATATCCATGAACAAAGACCTTTGATGTTACTACTTAAGAACATCTACAATTCCCACAATTCCACTTATACAATATTTAATTTCCTCAAGTAAATAGAACTTTCAAGAAAAGTTATTAACACTTATATACTCTACCAAATCCACACATAATCACTACTTAGGTCTGAATCAATTTCAAAGAATTTAACACATCTATGCCAAACTTTGAATCAGCAAATAAAGTCTTATATTTCTTATTGTTTTTCACGAGATAAAAGACTCTTAAATCCTCGTATTTACACAAATTTCTGATCATTTTATACGAATTAGATATGCTTGTATATCTTAGTATTATATGAATCTCTTATAAGCATTCTACCTATAAACCCATTCCACATAATTATTATTCCCTCATAACTATTAATACTTTCCTTCTAGACTATATAAATTAACGTGAAGGTTTATTTTGATGATGACAATAAAAATTCAACTTTAAAACCATCTCAAAAACAAATTTTTTAAAGTGATGGTACACTCTCTAGGTTAACTAAACCTAGGCTCTGATACTAAAAATTCTATAACGCCCCTATATAGGGGTTAACAGTTTTTAAATAAATAAAATAAAAATAAGAAATAAAAGTAAAACTTTAAAATAAGGTTGTCCGAGACTTAAATAAAAACTCTCAAATAAAAAATAAATGACAATTAAACTACAGTTTTATGTAGCACCTTAAATTTAATAATATAAAATTTTTGTTATAATCATTTCAACCCTTAATATATTTTAATAGAGTCATAGAAAGTAACAATCGATGCTTACATTATCATGAAGAATATTCTTAATAATTGAAACAATCCCAACGTAATATAGCTACATAGCTTTCTCAACTATTTTTCTCGTATCCACCTTACACTTAGTGAGTCCTGAAAAGATGAAAATATAAAGGAATGAGTGACAACATGCCCAGTAGGGAAAAACCATTACTCACTTTTAGGTTTTTATCATTACCACTTTAAAACATACACGATTAGTTAATACTCATCATTATCCAGATTATGAGATTATTATGATCATATTCCGTGGATACCATAGTTAATCATTACCAAGTTTCATACATATACATATATACAATATTACAGTTTATCATCATTCCTAGGTATTCACGTTCAATAGAGTATTACTCAACTCAACGAAACCCAAATGGTGTGCTTGACCACCCTTCAATCATTCCAAGAGTGTTCCGGTGAGGGGACACCAAGCGTCGAGTCCTCACCAAGTTGATTCTTATACAGTGCATTCTGGGACTTTTGACCCAAGAGAGCGCTATTACCTCCCCTAATTTACCTTTTAGAGTATTCGTGTCCAAGGACGTAACCACTGACCTCCTCACGTCTCACCATTTTTATATATTCAATTATTATTTATAGAGTTAGTTTTCCTAACCATACTTCTCAATTTATAACATGTGTCAAATCATTATGTTCCTCGCTGTACAATACAGTACTAGTTCCACATCATATGTGATACATATAACCATATACATTCAAATTATCATATACATATCTTGCAATATAAAACAACCAAATTTTAATTTACCAAAACCTTAACAAAAATGAGTAATAGAATCCCTACCTTTCAAGCTTATTAACAATCTTTTAATCTCGAAATCAATTAATATTAGCTCCTCACACCCTTGATCCTAAGGAGTGCATAAGGACAATTAAAACTAAAGCACAACATACAACCACATTTATAAATAAATCATGCGTAAATTCATCTCACTAGTGTGCCATAAAAGTTTTTATGTAAATTCCTTTTTGAATACCAAGGTAAACAATCTTTGTCTTAACACAATATAAAATGTATATAATAATCTATATGTTTTAGTCCCCAATAAGATTCATAAATCACTAAAGATAATGTTGGAAATGCCCAAGACATTAAGGAATTATGATGTAAGCAAAGTTAGGTTCTTGGTTCAAGTTAGCAGCTGGTTTGTGATGGCAAACTGGTAGTATACTTTTGCAAAAAATGTAAGCTCGCTATCTACAATCAACACAAGGGTTAACAAGTGGTTTACTTAAGGTAAACGAGCGGTATACTGCCACTTGCGGGTTTACTAGTTTCCAATCCGAAAATTGAAAAATTCATAGAAAATAAAATACAACTCCAATTTAGGCTCATGATAGCTCGTTGGAAAGCTTAAGATGTCTACTTTTTAAATATGCCAACCAATTTACAAAATTTATTTTCATGTAATCCTAGAATTTCAAGAAATAGCCACTACCTATAGAGGTATTACAAAGTTTATGGAAGGTCAGGTTTTTCTTTAACTCAAAACATATTATCTTTGTTCAAAATCTCAAAACCATTTCAAAATATGCAGCATGTATTACATAATCACAATAAACATATTCTCATGAGTTTTATACCAAAATCATCATCGAACCATATCTCTAGCCTTTCTTGCAAATACTGATGAGAACGTGCTTAAATTTGCTCTTCACGCTTAAAACTTTAAAACATTAACCATAGAGCTATGGAAATTAGTTCTAAACATTCCTAACATGTTTCTAACATTGTTGTCAAACAAAAATAAAGGTTGGTTGTGAGTTTTAACTCAAGAATCAAAGTTTTTATTCTTAAATGTTCACATATGCACGTTAACATAACTAAAAATTTGTAATGAATTTTGAACACGAAAATTATGCATTAAACATGAAGAAAACACATACTAAAAACCAAGTTTAGATTAAAGATAACCTACCTCAATACTCCTTTGAAAAGCACCAAAGTTCGGGGATAAAAATCAAGCTTGAATTAACTCTAAAACAACCTCAACCATGGTTGAGAATTCTAGTTGTCTTGGCTGCAAAGAGAGCTTTGTGCTCTGTGTTTTTAGTTAGAAATTGAAGTGAGAAAGGGAGAGGATGAGAAATTAGAAAAGAAGGTGGTGAAGGCTGAATAAAAAAAATATCAAAATAATTGAGAGGAATGGGAAGTTTACGGGGAAAAGTTGTAAGAAGAAATAAGGAGCATTAAAAAGGTGGTTGAGATAATATATCAATGTTTCCTAGTAGTTGGGGTGAATTGATTCCATGTCTCCTTCGGAGACTTTGTGAGGAAATGCCAAAGTTGTAATTTTTTTCTTTTCTATAATTAAAACAACAAAGACAAACTTGGTAATTTTAAATACTACAAAATTTTAAATTTTCACATTTTATTCATTAAATTTTACAAAAATCATACCCGTTAAAATAACAGGTGTTACACATACTTTATTAGCGTTAACATAGGATGTTTGTCACATTAGTCAAATCAAAAATAATATAAAACTTTTACATGTTAAAAACAATTACAATATAAAGCTCTCACATATTATAATTTTTGAACCAAAATTTTTGGTTGAAACCAATGTGCCAAAGGCTATCGAGCTACTTTACCACACATTTCTCGAGGACATGGAAACATAATAATCAAGAAATGGAGTCAACAAACAAAATGAAAATCAATAAATCACGAAAACCCCTAATTTAAACGCAACATGAATAAGATCGAATAGAGTTGACCACGGCCAAAGCATCAACATGAAGCCCATCTTGCCTAGCTAAAGAAGAAAGTAAACACAAGTATAAACTGAACCAATCACAACACAGCGAACAAGGATATGCCTCAGTAAATTATACAGAAAAAGTGACACAAAAAGGTCTAAACTAGTGGTGGTTTTATTATTTATTTATTTATTCATTGCTGAGAGGTTTAAACTGGTGGTTGTAGTCATCGTTCCAACCTTCCAAAGAAGTCTGATTATTGAATGCTAGGGAAAGGAAATTCTCACACGCATACTCTGCTGCTTAACTATAGAGCTTCTATGCTGCTAAACACAGCGTTTGGAACTTACAAAGAGAATAATAAGGATCGGCACAAAGAAAGGCCGAAATGACTGTGTTGAGACTACTTGTTATTGCCAACGACTGACGAAGGAAACAAACGACACCATGGCACAATTATTAGTACTGTTTCTGCATCAAAGACAAGAATTGGAAGTTCACAAAAAGTTGAAATAAGGCAGGTTTCTGCTTAGTGGACAAGTAACTAAACAGTAACAATACCAGAAGTTTTGTGGACATGAGATTAGGAAGGACAAAACTAGGACAATGAAAATTAAAGAGGACTTATTAAAAATCTGCATTATATCATATACAAATTCCAAACGACAAGTTTGGAAGAATTTAACTAAAGCAAGCCCCATTTCAAACTTGAGATGCCACAACTGACCGTTTCTTTTTCTTTCTTTCTTTCTGAGTCCATCATGTGACTGCTGTTTAGCTAAATTTAAGCAAAAACCCAGTAGCATTGAAGCCTGAAAGAAAAAAGGCCTGGTTAAATTGGACTAGTTTTTCAGGTTAGGTTGTTCTAATTAAGATGCTTCTTTGTAATTGCTGGGGCAAACCAGCGGCCTAAACCGCACATACATAAAGCTTTCCAGATAATGGGGCCATGGGCCATCTCAATTTCCACTGCATATTTACATGTTATTTTAAGCAAAGCAGTGCCAGAGAAACCATCAGAATCAATAAATGTTTTTCCGTTGATTCATAGCATTCTGTACAAGAATAGCTACTTATTTAAAAAGTAATATACATATTAAAAACACAACCCTTTAAAACCAAATACTGAGAGAACACATTTCCAATTTCAGAAAATGATATTAGCAAAGTTTTAATCGGTTCATGAGATGCGTTTACAAAATCTCTCGCTAAACCTTTTCCAGCATCAAATTGAAAGAAATAGGACCAACATACTTCTTTTCTTCTGCCTTTGAAGAAGTAGGGTACTTGAAATTAGTGTTGCAACTATAATGTAAAATGTTGAACCTGAACAATGAATATGATATATATTCATAATAGAATTCATCTTAGCAAAATGAGCCTACAATAAAACTGAGAAAATTTTTAGAAAATATCTTCAAGCAAGCTAGTAGGCAAGCATTTTTAAATATACCTCTTGAGTCTTGCCTCCTCCAAGTAATCCATACTTCTAGAGCTTGTCTATAACATTAAGTTGACTCCTTCAGACGGAAAATCATCACAGCTGAAAAAGGAAAGCGTTAGAAAGTTCACTGAATAAAAAAAGAGCTATTAATGAGCTGTTAGAATGATGCAGTGCACTTAGCTACTAAATTTTCAACGCATATTGGGATCCTTTTTTTTTTTTTTTTAAAGGCTACATTCATTATGCTTTTAACAAACTAAAACTCCAAAGCAATCATAACATGCTATTAGAACTTAAAAAGAGGAAAATGAGCATGCATTACCTCTGCTTCTGATCTTATTCTTCTTTTGAATCTTCCTCTTCCAGCAACCAATCATTACCATCAAGTCCAACAAGACTGTCCGCACATGATATCATTTCCACAGGCTCAAGATCACCAAAAATCCTCGTTTTCTTGGTCAGCTCCCTTTTGAAATCATACAATATAATTTTCTCATTGCCCGATATCATGAGAACTTGATTACCAGTCCTCAGGAGGGCAATAAGTGACACATCACTGTAAAAGCCGAACTCACTTGAGGACTTCAGAGTAAACAGCTTAGTCCAAGACTCCTTAACCCCATATTCCTTCATCACCCATATATCAACATGGCCCGAAAAGGACTCTTCATATATCTCATTTTGTACAAAACTAATTGCTACATAGAGTGACCCGTCCAATGCCCCCAAGTAAATGCAAAAACTCGCATCCTTATAATCAGGTAGCGAAACTTCACGGTACTCCTCGGTCACAAGATCAAACGCTACGAGGTTTTTGTTCGCAACCCAATGCAGAGCATTAGTAGCAAGAACACCAGGCCCATGAATTGGACAAGAGTCACAAGGGAAGTGAGTAAGACCCTTCCAAGTATTGGACTTAGCACTATAAATCTCAACCTTATTAGACTTGGGATAAGAAAAATTCATCGCCCTGACCACCTTATAATCATTATTAATGGGATCATGCCCGAATCCGTAAATAATAGGTTTGTCACGTTTACTTAGGAAGCCAAGCCCGGGAGTTGGTAATCTTCTGTACCTTCTAGTGGTTGGGTTCCAGAGAATCATATGATCATCAAAGTTCGCTAGAAGTATCAAGCCGTTGCAAGAGCCCTCCACATTGAAGCCAATATTACGGTCTACTGGGCTGTAGAGTTTCATTGACGAGTCAAACGCGTCGAGGTCGAAGCGGAAGAGATGGTCGTGGACATAGTTCATAAGAATGAGGCCGGGGTTGGAGCCGGTTTCCATGGAACGCTTGAGGTGCATATTGGTAAAATCAGGACCGTCGATTAAGGAGCACCATGCCTTGGACACGCACCTGCAACGCAGCAGATCCTTGATCGGTAGTCTGCAGAGTATGTCGAATATTATATCATATGGGAGGCTCACCATAGTTTTTCTGCGCAGCTCTGACCACTAGTAATAAAATGCAAGACCGTAGCAGGCACGAAAAAGAAAACAGAGAACCGGAAAAGGCAAGGGAGAGATATTGACAGAAAAAAGGAAGGCACGGGTCTTTCTACGGTTTTGCTTTCCTGAAAGGATTTTGGGCAAGTGCCCTTTTCGCTATTGTGTAGATTTCCTTTGTCGTTTGGCTTTCTGAAATTCTTTATTGCACTCTTGGAGCCTTCTTCTTCTTCTTCTTCTTTCTTTTTTTTTTACCTTTCTTGCTTGGTTCATCTGACTGACTTGTACACGGATTAGGTGTGCAGAAGGAAACGACATTCAGTAACAAGTAAATAAGCGCCAAATGACAAAAGTTAGAATCAGAACATCACATAGAGAGTTATTTGAAAAATCAGGATATGCCGTTTCTTAATCGTCTCTTAGGCATTACATAGGATTATTAAACCTAACCGTCCCAACATTTTGAAGTATCCTCGCTTTGTCCTTTGCTATTTTAAACTTGTAAATCTTTTCACTTTGCTACTTTTGTCTAATTTCTCATCAAGTGTGACATAATAGACTTGCGTAAGCTATATGCGGGTGGTTTGTAAGAACAAAAACAACATTTTGTCACTCCCAGGTGAGAATTATCATTTGCACTCTCATTTAAAAAGTTGAGAAAAAATAATCTGAGTATTTTCGATTCAACGTTTCACTATGTTAGAGGCGAGAAGAACATTATTAAGCTAAAAATTGTTTCAATAACGGCCACGTCGCCGCATTTCTATTACTTTTGATGAAAAATTGATCATAAAGGACGAAGTGGAAATATCAAAAAGTTCACGATAGTAAAGTAATTATTTTTAAATTTAAAAGACAGAATGAAAAAAACTCTAAAGTTTGGTGCCGGCTAGCATGAATCAACCAATTATAACACATACTCGTTATTCGAAGAAATGCAGGGACCCTTTTTGATAAATGGCAGAATAGTAAAGACGTTTCAATCAAAAAGGAATACGAAGGTGGTTTAATAAATGACCAAACCCTTCGCACACTTGTGAAATTATCTTCTGTTCTATTTCTTTTCCATGGCTAAACAACTTTGCTCAACAAAAGAATTAGTAATTAATTTGTTACAATAAGTTACGTACCTATCGCGTGAAGCAAATCATTTTGTTTACAACATAATGAGAGCCATGCGGGCAGCTCATGTTCAATCTCATACATATTTTTCATGTGAAGCATTCCGCCAAAAGTACTATCCAAAACAAATCCAATTTTTCTACTTCTGCTTCATTACCTTCTATGCAGGAGAAAGTTACATACTTCAAAAGTAATAGGAACCCTCAATTGACTATCATCATAATCACAGAACGAATCCTGAGAGGGAAAAAAAATGCAAAGAACCAGAAAGTGATACTGGCAAAGTTCTAGTTTTAGTTCATGAGTAAGCATTTACATATTCTTCAGGTGAAACATTCGGGCAAAACCATCCAAATCAGATTTCTGCTGCTGCATTACTTTTATGCAGGTTAAAGAAAGTTGTGTACTTCATAAGCAATATTAACACCATCATGATGGGAAAAAAAAGAACCAGAAAGTGACAGTTGCAAAGTTCTATTTAATCCATAATATGCATTTACAAACTCAATTCAGCTTTCCATCGTCAAACTACTATGTCGGCTAATCGCACTAAACCTTTTCCAGAATCGACCTGGGAAAAAAAAAAGAAAAAAAGAATCCATATAGATAATTAATGTGGCAACAGTAATTTAAAATGACAAACCTGAATGTTATTGGTAATAGAATTCATCCTAACAAACTGAGCAAGAAATAAAACGGACAGAAAATAAGAATCTCCATAAGCAAGCATTCTTACACCGTTACACGTACCTCTTGAGTAATCTATACCTTCAGCTTGCCTATAACACCAATTTGAATCCTTGAGATAGGCAATCATCCCTATTGAAGAAACCAAAAGTCAGAAAGTTGGTTACATATCGTAAAAGTAAATTTTCTTCCAAGCAGCTATTAATGGAAGGTTAGAGTTTGTAAGGGACTTAGCTACTGATTTACATCACACATCATATAAAGTTCATCCAGCAAAACGAAAAGCTCCAAAAGAACAATTGTTTGGTTAGAAAAGATGAAAAATTACACAATATCAGTTTTTGACAAACCAAAACTCAACTAAAGCCCTTACAAAATTATGAAAAAAATATGAGTACACATATTACCTCTGCTTCTTCTTACTCTGCTTTTGATTCTTCTTCTTTTTTTTTCTTCGTATCTTCCTCTACCAGCTTCCAACCAAATGGTCCATTGTTACCATCAAGTCTCACAAGGCTTCCCACACATAATTCCGTTTCCATACAACGAGAAGCAAGGGAAATCTTCACATTCTTGGCCTTTTCACTTTGCAAATCATACAATACAAGCTTTTCACCATTCTTATTCATGAGAACTTGGTTACCGCTCTTCAAGTAGGCAATAGGGAACACAAAACTGAAAGGGCCAATCCCATCCGACGGCATCACAGTACAAAACTTAGTCCAAGACTGCCTAACCCCATATTCCTTCATCATCCACATATCAACATGGTCCGAGGTGCTTCCCCAACCGTGGTTAGGATCATCTACTACGTAGTTACAAAGCAAGCAAAGAGACCCACCCAAAACGTCTACTTTCATGTGAAAATCCTTACGCACAAACTCCGGCAGTGGCACCTCACAGTATTCCTCAGTCACAAGATCAACGGCAAAAACAAACTTTGAAACGTCCGATAAAGGCTTTCTAGACACCACCCAGTGTAACGCATTATTGGCAAGAACACCAAAACCACGCTGGTAACTTAAGCAATAAGGACAGTCCCTAATCCTCTTCCAAGTATTGGATTTCGCACTATAAATCTTAACCTCAGAATCAAAAGTCTTCACCAAAACTGCACCATCCTCACCAGTTTATAGTCATCGCTAACGGGGTCATACCCAAATCCATAAACTATAAGCGGAACACAAGGAAAAATCCCATCATTGAACTCAATTTCAGAAATGGGCAATATTCTGTACCTTCTAGTTGATGGGTTCCAGAGAGCCACATCGTCGTCGATATTCAAGATAGCCAACAATCCATGGCAAGAGCCCAAGACTTCAACCCCATAGTGTAGTCGTCCGATTGGGTGATGGAGTTTCACGGCCGTGGCGAGAGAGTGGGGGTCGAACCAGAGGAGGTTGCAGTCCCTGATCACGACGCCGAGATTGGAGCTGGTTTCCATGGAGTTCCTGAGATGCCTCTTGATGAAATCAGGACCGTCGATCAAGGAACACCAGGGCTTGCAGACGCACCTGTCGCGTAGCAAATCCTTCACGGGTAATCGACAGAGTATGTTGACGATGATATCCCATGGGAGGCTCGCCATTGTTGTCTGATCAGTTTCAGGGTTAGGGTTTGTTTACTCTCAGGTTTTTTTTTTTTTTTTCCTTTTCTTCTTGGAAAGAAAGTTTCTTCTGAAATGTGGATAAAGGTCTCCCTATTCGAATTAAATGAAAATGTTTAACGTTGTTTTCATGGCATTTACAGGCGTAGTCTTATAATTCCATGAAATGCCCGCCTTGACCCGCTTCTCTGTCGCAATAGACCTTCAGATTCAGAATCCGGGCTCTTTACATGTATTCTACAAGGAATCTCCATAAACATCATCCTTTAAAATTCACTTTTTACGTATGTTTATTTGTAACATCACTTAATATATAATATAGATAATAATATAACATAAATAAGTAAAACTTTTTAAAATATAGTGTAGCATGTAATTTTCTTAAATTAATAAGATGTTTCATATTTTTAGTTTTAATTAAAACTTTTAGTTGGTATAAAGCTCTTATGTACTTGTGTTGAGAAAAAATAAATTACAACGTAAAACTTTTATTGGGGTTTTGTTTGAAAAAGACCAAATCGACTAAGACCTAGTAGAGTGCGACCTAAGTAATGTAGAAAACTAAGCTAGCCCCAATAAGTAGCACTATGTTCGTCACTTGCGATATGAGTTGACTAGAATTTGTGTTTGATCTACTCATCACGAACAGTCTAGTTTGATTTGATTAATGGTATCTATTAAGGTTGTTCATCCAATCCAATCCAACCTCTTTTAGAAAAATGAACATCCAATCAAATTAAAGGTCGATTTTTATAAATTTCATCCAATCCAATCTGACGGACGCATATCATCCAATCCAATCCAATCCAATCTGATTAAGGTATGTTTGGATCGGATTGATCCAATTAGTTTTCAAGTTAAAACTTTTGTACATTTTCTCCCTTTTTTTTTCATGTTTAACCTCTGCATAATATTTTTTTTAACAAAGTTCCACCAGAATTGGAAAAAAAAAAAAAGAAGCAAAAATTAACATCCACAAGTCTAAATACGCATATAACTCCAAATTACAAACTTCAAAGTTGATTAAACATCCAATACTTCAAAGAAAATAATTAGTGTGTATAAGTATATGGAAGGATAATAGACTTTCAATTTTAGACCAATAATATAAATACATTTATACTTATAATTTTTTATAGGTAATATAAATAGAGAATTGATTGGATTGGATCAGATTTTTTGAAGGTAAAATAAGCATCTAATCCAAACTATATCGGTTTTTAAGAATTGACATCCAATCCGATCCAATGAGGTCAGTTAAAAATAGATTGGATTAGATTGAACTAGTCGGTTTGGTTGGTTAAGTCGATTTGATGAACACCTCTAGTATCCGTCTTGTGTTTGTTGTGCTCGATTCGTATAATTTAGGCCATACAAGCATTCCTATGTAGATCTTAACTTTATGGTCGTTTTGGTCGATATGTTCGTCTGGGTATAAAGTGTTCGATTTGAAGTCAAGAAACGTCCAATGGAAGTTTAAATCCACCAAGTCACGAGAAGAATTAAAGTGAAGTGGCCTAGAACTTGCGATAAATGGATGTAAGACACATGTCCCATTTCATTAGGCACTACATAGATGCACCTTCCACTAACGGGAGCCCACCATCTCCAAAAAGAGCCTCTATAAATAGGTTGGAGGCATCGTTTGGAGGGATTCCACTAGAGATCTAACTCTAGATTCCAGTTAGAAACTCTTGCCATTTCATTTCTCATTTCTTACCACTAAAGTTTGCTTTCCATTCATTAGGGGTATTGAAGGCGATTTGAGCAGTTTTTTCTCTAAACCACTGACCAAACCAAAAATAAATTTTATTTTTGGGTGCTTTCATATTTTTTTATAAACCAAACCAAACCAAATAACTTATAAGCAGTTTGGGCGGTTTGTGCTTGAGATTTTTTTTAATATTTAACAAAAATTATAAAATGTTTAAATTTTTACCCATCAAAGTTTTGATACAAACTAAAAACTACGGGCAAGGCTACACGGACCAGGGTGGGTGGTTGTTCCCTGAGCTTTTTTTCAATACAGTATATAAAATTATAAAAATTATATTTCGCCTCCTTAAAATTATGTTCCGCACCTTCTAAAGCTATATATCCCTTTAATTTAATTTTTCTTGTCAATGTTACTATATGCTCTGTCCCCCTCTCGCCCAACTAGTTTTTTTGGCTCCTCCCCTACCAAAAACCAAACTAAAAAATCATAATAATACAAATCAAAGTTTATCAATAACTAAACTAAAAAGTAAAAAATACAACTAATAAATTAGACAACACAATCAAATTTTAAACTTGAATTAAAGTTTTCCAATGGTGCCAATAGACATCTCCTCCTACTAATATCTTTAACTAATGTTGTGGTGAGTTGGGCCAACAGCAAAGAGAGACGTCGCGACAGTTACGGGATGAAGTAGTCTTATCGTTACATATGTTGGTAATTTAATTTGATTTTGTTTTGAAGTAGTCTTATCGTTGCATATGTTGGTAATTTAATTTGATTTTGTTTTTTTGAATGTTGATGATGAGTGATTATGAGAAGTATAATTATAAAGCAAAGAAATGTTCAACATATCATATACAAAATCCAAAAGATAAATTTCGAAGAAATCAATTGAAGCAATCCTGCATCAGAAGACTCAGGGCCTTTTGGTTTGTTGATTTGAATTTTTATTAGTTTGAAAAATGTGGTATGAAAATGGGTTGCAAAAATTTTGAAAACAAGGAGATTTAGTTTTAGATTAATGAGATGTTTGGAAATGTTGTATATGTTGATAATTTAATTTGATTTTGTTTTTTTAAATGTTTATGATGAGTGATTATAAGAAGTGTAATTATAAAATGTAGAAATGTGCAACATGTCATCTACCAAACCCCAAAAATAAATTTCAAAGAAATCAACTGAAGCAATCCTGCGTCAAAAGACTCGGGGCCATTTGGTTCGTTAATTTGAATTTTTCTTTGTTTGAAAAATCTGGTATGAAAATGAGTTGCAAAAATTTTGAAAACTAGGGGATTTGGTTTTAGATTAATCGGGTGTCTGAAATATCAGTTCAACCTATCAGTTATAATTGTGAATGATATAAAGTTTTCAATGCAAAAAGTTATTACAATGTAAAACTCTCACATGCTATAATTCACTCAAAACGTCGGTTACAACTAAAGTTTCAAACAGAAGCGACTGGTTTTTTTTTTTAGTTCAAAGTATCAAATTAGTCATTTGAAATGGACTTCATTATTATTATTATTATTATTTAACAAAACGCTCGAACTAGCTGAACTATTAAACCAAAGGCCCCAAAATTGCCTTTATGAGATTCCCCAATTAAACTAATATATTTTTTTCCTTTCTTTTTTTTTTTTCCCGGAATATCACGAGCGTATCAGCTAAACCCAGACATGACTAGAGCCTAAAAAGCAAAAACCAGTTTAAATTGGACTTGGAAGTCGGTCTAATTTTTCATGTCCCAAACCGTGTTAACTATACCACCTGCAACTTCGGGATGCAGGATTGCTGGTTCTGAAAAATTTTCATTGCTAACCATACACATTTACAAGTTCTTTTAAGCATCGATACTTATCTGTAGTGCATAATACGACAATATAACGCGCATGAGATAAATTTAGTTGGACATTATAGCCTAAAATGCTTTTAGTAGAATACCAAAAACCAACCTGATCACTTAATGGAAAAAAATAATAATAATGTGAATGATAAGAATTATCAAATTTTTTACGAAATTACATGTGCACCTAGTGTAGAAAACGACTCACACTATTCATCAAAATTTTACAAAACAATCCAATAGCAGCTTTGAGTTCTTTTACTTGGACATGAATGCCAAAAAAAAAAAAGATGCGATCTTTGTAATATTCAAGAGACATAAATAACTCTATAATTCAACAAAGGGGTACCACAGATAATTAATTTATAAAACAACCTTTTGGTTTCGTAATCAACAATGTAAGAGAATGGCTAATATAAAGTACTTAATTTGAAATCTATAGTATGATAGAAGGTTTAATGCTCTCTCTATCTCCTTATACACTCACCATTGTTGCATTCTCTCTTTTCATAGTAACACAAGTTTGAGAGAAATGCCACAACAAATAGCCATAATAAGTTGGGTTATGCTTATGATAAAGAGGTTGATACTTATTCTTGCACCATTATTGGTGAAAATGATAAATCTTGTTTCTCCCTCTCCCTCTCATCCACTTCCTTCAACTTCATTTGATGGTAGTGAACGAGTAAAAATTATTACTATCCAATTCCCCATCACTAATAGCAATAACAGTGCTCCTCCTCCCCCAAGAAAGAAAAAGAACCGTAAAAGGCATAGAAACTAAAGAGCTCAATTAAAGCCCCTAAATTTTAAATTAGTGGCCTAGATGGGATTATCTGAATAGGTTAAATTTTACTTTAATTTTTTTTAACCTATTATGTATATTAGAGTATTTATGTTATGTTATCTCAATTATTATATTTTACCATTTAGTTACATTATCTTGTTTAATCCCACCAATGCATATAATTATATATGTGCTAACTAATATTGCCGTATGTTGCATGAATGAAAGAACTATATGTAAGTGTATTATATATATACACATGCACGTCTCCACTGACAAGAATTGTTCATACACTTCAACATTTATGTATGTTATATAGTGTATGATATACAAGTAAGTTGTATATTAGATATTGTACTAGTTGCTATATTAGATATGGTGAATTTGGTATTGTATAATTACATGTATTGTGTAAGTTTCTAAAGTTGTCGTATAAGGATTAAAATGTGTGATTAGTAATATGTATAGAATGTTTGAATTAATCTCCACTAAGCATTATTTATAATATATTTATACATCCATCATTTTGTTCTATATATATATAAATTATATGGGTGTATCTGTGAAGGGCATAGGTTGCCGTGTAGTATTAACAACAAGATTATTATTATGTCTTTTACAATTAATAATTTATGCACTACTCATGTATATGTGTGTACCAGTTAATACACTTAGTGCACTTTTTGTATCTTTTTTATATTAATTAAATATTATAGCATATTATATAATGTCTTGAAGCAAAGGAGAATAACTAATTTAGAATGGTTGCCGTGAATGCTTAATGATGGGTGGTGTAGTGCATTGAGCATTTAGATGTATAATGTTGAATTACATTATTATTGTTTATTACTCATCTTTATTTTATTCATCTTGGTACAAACAAGCAACTATTTTAATAAGTTAGTGGGAAAAAACTAACTTGGTATTAGTTTATGTTAAAGTTTATATTATGTTTGTTTTAAACTTTCATGATATGTGTCGGATAAGTGCACTTGATTAAGTGTAATATATGTTGTAGTATATATATGATATATTAGTTTAATTGTTCACTCATATTAACTAAGTTTTTACCTATTCACCTACAAGTAATTGTTTTAATTACTCAGTAGATATTGTCTAATGTAGCACCATTACCTATGTTATATGTTTATTGATGAAGTATATGGGCAACAATCTCAATGTAGTTACTGTGGATAATTTGGATATTATGTTTTATTTGGTATTTCAGTAGGCCAAAGTTTACACGTTCTGAAGGCTACGAACTGGCAACCAGTAGACAATGTCAAAAAAAGATGAAAACTGTTGACCACAATGATGTGTTGTATTATTTTATCTTATTAGCCCACTACAACCTATTTTATTTATTCCATGTGAGGATAGAATTCCTTGTCTTAATGATGTCTAGAGTTGATGATGAAGTTTATTTCCGTTATGAGCATTTATTTAAGTTTGTGGGACATGAAATTTAGAATACAATGCATGGTTTGTTTAAGAAAGGGATTCGGAGTAGACTTTTGTAATCATATCACTATTTCTTTATATTAATGATATGTTATCTATGTAAGTATGGTTTTCATATAAAAAAAAGAAGAGAATATCTATTTAGTATTGTTTATGATTAATGTAATATGACTAATATTAAAATAATACCTCATATCTTATGTAAATAATTTATGTGTGTGTTTGTCATGAGTTGCTGTATATGTTTTATTATTTGTGTGTGCAATGCTCTTAGCACTTAGAGGATAAGTAATACTATATTATGGTATTTTATAAAATGTTATGTATTGGTTTGATGAATGAAGTAGGCAACAAACCCTTAGGTTACCGTGTATGCTTTGAAGAGAGAAATTAGTGCATTAAACGCTTATAAGGTTAATGATGAATGACTGATTAATGTTTTCTACTCACCTTTGTTTACTCATCCATTAAGCTCATTGTGGGTGTCGGTAATTGAGAGAGTAAGAGTGATGTAATAAGTTTCTTATCTATAAAGTAGGATATGTCATTTTTTCTACTAGCTTTATAATGTAATCATATTACCCTACAATTATTCATTATCATCAAATTATATTATTTGGAAAAGCAACTTATGATTGGTCAAGATATCATCATTATATCCTCTACTTATTCATTAACTACTTCTCCTATTTTTCTCTACCTCTTACGGATGCACTTCATCGTGACATAACACTTGTAATATATTAATTATTATTCCCTCATCTCATCATTCTCTTATTCTCACCCGAATTACTCTCTTTGTTTACATCTCTCTCTCAATTCTATAAACATGAATCACGTGGTTGATTCATGACAACAAGAAAGTTCACATCATACTCATGAAAATCATTAAAAAAAAATCATTAAACATATTCATCATATCAACATACAAAACTTGAAAACATGATTTAAAATATACTACCGTTCAAGTGATGCAGTGGAGGGTTTACTTGCACAAATTTCTTAATCATGAACATCTTATATTCTATACATCATCTTCCTTTCTTTCTTTACATCACATAGTAGTACTCTTCATATTCCAAGGAAACAATATCTATTGAAAATCTCATGTTTCTCTTCTCTATCCTTTCTTCATGCATTCATACGTCTCCTCTATCTCTTTATACATGTTGAGTTTCCTTAATCTTTTTCTTCTTTTTGTTTCGTTCCTTACTCACGGTTCTATTCCCTCATTTCATAAGTCTCACATAATCATCAAAATCTCTTAATCTCTTTCACTTTCTCACTCCCACTCTATACAGCAAAATAAAGAAAGAGAAGAAGAAGAAAACGTGGAGCAAAATGGGTTAAAAGAATTGAGAGAGATGTGCAGGAAGAGAGTAATTTGGGTCAGGATAAGAAAATGATAGGATGAGGGAATAATAACTAATATATTACAAATGTTATGTCAAGATGAAGTATATCCGTGAAAGGTAGAAAAAAATATGAGAAATAGTCAATGAATAAATGGGAGACATGATGATGATATCTTGACCAATTATAGGTTGTTTTTTCAAATAATACAATTTGATGATAATGAATAATAATAGGATGCTATGATTACACTATAAAGCTAGTTGAAAAAATGACATACCCTACTATGTAGATAAGAAACTTATCACATCACTCTTACTCTTTCAATTACTGACACCAACTGAAGAAAAGAAAGTCCTGCTAAGACTTTCATCAATCTCAATAAGTTTAATGGATAAATAAACAAAGGTGAGTAGAAAACATTAATCATGTCATTCATTATTAACCTTATAAGTATTCAATGCACTAATTTCTCTTTTCAAAGCATACACGGTAACCTAAAGATTTGTTATCCACTTCATTCATCAAACCAATACATAACATATTATAATATACCATAATATAATATTACTTATCCACTAAGTACTAACAGCAGTACACACATAATTACACATGCATGGCAACTTATGACAAACATACATATAAATTATTTACATAAAACATAAGGCATTATTTTAAGATTAGTCACACTCCACTAATCATAAACAATACTAAATAGATATTCTCTCTTTCTTTACATGAAAACCATACTTACATATATAATATATAATAACATCTCATTAATATAAAGAAAAGATGACATGATCATAAAAGTCTACTCCGGATCCCTTTATTAGACAAACCATTGTATTCCAAATTTCATGTCCTACAAACTTAAGTAAATAGTCATAATTGAAATAGACATCATCATCAACTCTAGACATTATTAAGACAAGGAATCTTATTCTCACATGAAATAAAGAAAATAGGTTATAGTGGGCTAATAAAACAAAATCATACAACACATCATTATGGTCAATATTTCCATCTTTTTTTTACATGGTCTATTAGTTGCTCGTTCGTAGCTTTTGGCTTGCTGATCATGAATGATCGGCCTGCCGAATATGGAAACTTCGGCCTACCGAAGTACCACATAAAACATACATATCAAAGTTATCCACGGCAACCACATTAAGATTCTTGCACATATACTTCATCAACCAACATATAACATAGGTAGTGGTGCCACATTAGACAATATCCACTAACTCATTAAAACAATTAACTTGTGGTGAATAGGTAAAAACTTGATTAATATGAGTGGACAATTAAACTAATATATCATATATATATACCACAATATATATTACACTTAATCAAATGCACTTACCCGACACACATCATGAAAGTTTAAAACAAACATAATATAATATTTTAACATAAACTAATACCAAGTTAGTTTTTTTCCACTAACTTATTAAAATAGTTGCTTGGCTCCACTAAGATGAATAAAACAAAGAGGAGTGGTAAACAATAACAATGTAATTCACCATTATCCATCTAAGTGCTTGATGCACTACATCGCCCATCATTAAGCATTCACGGCAACCATTTTAAAGTAGACACTATATAATATGCTATAATATCTAATTAATATAAAAAAGATGCAATAAGTGCACTAAGTGTATTAAATAGTATACATATACATAAATAATGCATAAAGCATTAAGTGTATAAGACATAATAATAATCTTGTTGTAAATACTACACGACAACCTATGCCCTTCACACACATATACACACATATGTAATATATATATATATATATATATAGAGCACAAAATGATGGATGTGTAAATATATTATAATAAATAAATAATAGATAACGCTTAGTGGAGATATACGTCAGTAAGCATTAATTAATTCAAACATTCTATACAAAAAAATAACTAATCACACATTCTAATCCTTACACGGCAACTTTAGAAACTTGCACAATATATACATATAATTATAAAATGCCAAATTCACCATATCCAATATAACAACTAGTACAATATCCAATATACAACTTACTTGTGCATCATATATTATATAACATATATAAATATTAAAGTATATGAACAATTTTTGTTAGTGGAGACATGCATGTGTGCGTATTTATATATAACACACTTACATATAGTTCTTTCTTTTATACAACACACGGCAACATTAGTTAACACATATAATTACATTCATTAGTGGGATTAAACAAGATAATGTAACTAAGTCGTAACAATTTAATAATTGAGATTACATAATCCTATTAGGACATAAATACTCTAATATAGATAATAGGTAAAAAAAAATAAAGTAAAATTTAACCTGTTCATATAATCTCATTTAGGCCATTAGTTTAGAATTTGGGGTGTTACAATTCTCTCATTCTTATAAAAATTTCGTCCCCAAAATTTAGCTATTCTAAAACCTTAAAACTTAGCAAATCTAACATCACCAATTCAAGAGTTGATCCTAAAGACTCATAAAATATCATAATACTTATTGACTGGCCCCATGACATACTAAAATTCCTCGAGAATCGTTCCGCTCTGATATCAAAACTTATAGTGACCCTCCCCCCACTCAGCACGAGGGTCGGAAAGGAGAGGTGCCTGTGACAGGTCAATTCGACGGGCCGAACTTACAGCCCGCCGGCCAAGCAAAAGTTTTTTTTTTTTTTGTAATGCAAATGAAAAGAGTTGATGCGGTGGATCTCGTGTAAGTTCCATGAAATTTGTAAGTCGAAATTGTGATTTAATCCCAATTTAAATTATGAATTTCCATATTAATCCACATTTTGAAAACTAATGGAATTTTTTATTGTTATGCAGTTAGAATGAGATCGGAGTGTTTGGGAAATTCATAAAGTAAATTACGATTTCCAGATGATCTCATATTTTTGAAGTCCATGAAATTATTTATATGTCAAGTCCATGAAATTATGAATGTTTTTTTACGACAAAAATATATTTTATGTTTGAATATACATGATGGATCTCAAATTTCAAATCATGAAACATCATGAAAAATTCTGAAACTATGGAAATCATTAGAAATTCTAGTAATTTTTCATGCAACCTCATGATCACGCCTAAAGTGATTAATTTCACGTATGATCGTAAGATAAAAATTATAGGTCCTAAGATTTAATTTAGTTCAGGCTAATTTAGTCCATAGCCTGAACAAAGGATAATTTGGTAATTTCCTGAAAACCAAGTGACTTATGTACAATATAAATGAACTAAATCATGCTATAAAAAGGAAATCATGCCAAGACAAGTTAAAATTAGATTGACTTCTCGATATCAATTTAATTAGTATAGGAATTTTAAGACATGATTGATATTGTGTGATGAAATCTACGCCATACAAAGTGAATGATGATGAATCAAAGAAAATGGAATGATAAAATTTATTGGATGACGATGCAAGGGCTAGGAATTGATCAAGACAATATTGTGTGTATACTCATCATGGCCAAATTTTCATGCAATAAAGAGAAGAAAAATTCAAAAAAGATAGAGAGAGAGATATTAATGACATAAATGTCTAATTATTAGTGTATACTTTAAAAAATGCATATAATTTTATTTTACTTTAAAATATCTAAAATCATATGTGTAAACTTGAGGCTGTTGCCCCAGAGGCCTAAGACAAACAATTAGAGGTTCGCAAACGTTGAAAAGAAAACAGGTTTTCTGCTTAATGAAGACTTATTAAAAATTAACGATCCGAGACATGAAATTAGGAAGCACAAAATCCTTAAAAAAAAAAAAGAAATCCGAAATTAGCAAAATAAATGTTAAAGATCACTTCCAAAATTTGCACCATATCCTTTACAAAACCTAAAAGATAAGTATGGAATTAATCAACCAAAGCAATCCCCATTTCAAACTTGTCATGCAATCAGGCATCAAAAGACTCAGTTATATTGTTTATGTGATTCCCCAAATAAACTAATTTTTTTCTTTTATCATTTTTCTTCTGGTTCTTCACAAGCCTACTACATCAGTAGATCAGCTAAACCCAGACAAAACCCTCCAGGATTATTGCCTGAAAAAAAACAAAGGCCCGTTTGAATTGGACTAGCTTTTCCAATTTGGCTCTCCTGATTAAGATGCCTCTTTGTAATCACTAAAGGAGAGCAGAGGCCTCAGTAATCGGCATATAAATAAAGCTTTGGAGATCATGGGGCCATGAGGCAACTCATGTGCATATATTTACATATCATTTCATTTAAAACAGTTACAACAAAACCACCCAAATTTTCTTTTCCATGCAGTTCAGGAGTAATATGAACATTGAAAACATGATCCTCTAAAGACCAAATACTGAGAAAAAGGATACTCCAGTTCTAAAAAAGATATTAGTAAAGTTCCATTTACCTCATGAGACATTTACAAAACCCCTTTTTTGCTTTCCGTAGTCAGAATGCTATTTCTGGTTAGTCCTCGCTAAACTTTTTCCAGCATCAACCTGAAAGAAACCAGAAGAAGCAATATAGATAAGTAGGCTACTTGACATCATTATTGCAACTATAATTTAAAAAATGACTAACCTGAACATGTATATTAAAATTCATAGAAAATTACACACCTTTTGACAAATCAAACCTCTAAAAACAATGCTTTTTGGAAAATTACAAAAGTACACATATTACCTCTGCTTTTGATGATTCTTCTTCATCATCATCATCTTCCTATCTTCCTCTCCTTGGTTCCAACCAAATGGTCCATCATTATCATCAAGTCCAACAAGACTTTCCACACATAATTTTGTTGCCATATCTCTAGGAGCACCAGAAATCCCTCCATCCTTATACTCTTCATTTTTTAGATCATAGGATATAAACTGCTCACCGTTCTTATTCATGAGAACTTGATTAACACTTTCCAAGCAGGCAACAGGGTACACATAACAGAAAGAGTCACTCACATCCGGCACCACAGTACAAAGCTTAGTCCAAGACTCTTTATCTCCATATTCCTTCATCACCCACATATCAACAAAGGACGACACTCTATCCCATGTTTTGTTCTTCGAGATAAAGTTACAAATCAAGCAAAGAGACCCATCCAAAACCTCCACATTAAGGCGAAACTCTACACCCTTAAAATCAGGCAGTGGTACCTCGCGGTACTCCTCGGTCACAAGATCAAGTGCAACAACAAAGTTTGAAACATCAGATGACGCCACCCAGTGCAAAGCATTATTGACAAGAACCCCAAATCCAAAACAATGAGGGTAAAGTAAGTAATGAGGAAAGTCCTTAATCCTCTTCCAAGTATTAGATTTTGCACTATAAACCTTAACCTCGGAACGAAAAGAATTTTCAGTCTCGTACTCTAAAAACTGTACAATTCTGACCAACTTATAGTCATCGCTAATGGGATCATACCCAAATCCGTAAACAATAAACTGGACATAATATAAAATCCCAGCAGGGAACTCAATACCAGAAATGGGTAACTTTCTGTACCTTCTAGTTGATGGGTTCCAGAGAGCCACATCACCGTTGATGCTCAACAGAGCCAACAATCCATGGCAAGAGCCCAAGAGTGCTGTGCCGTCGCCTTGTCGTCCGATCGGAGGGTGGAGTTTCACGGCCGAATCGAGGACGTCAAGTGGGACCCAGTAGAGGTCACGGCCACTGATCACGATGCCAAAATTGGAGCGGGTTTCCATGGAGATCTTGAGATGCATCTTGATGAAATCATGGCCGTCTATTAGCAAGCACCATTGTTTGGACACACACCTGTAGCGCAGCAAATCCTTAACAGGTAGTCGACAGAGAATGTTGACGACGATGTCCCATGGAAGGCTTGCCATCGTTGTCTGATCAGTTTTGGGATTAGGGTATCTTCTCAGTTTCTCACCTCACAGTCACGAAATGAAATGAAGGGAAAGGACTTTTTTCTTATATAATATATCTTCCAATGAACTGAGTATGAATGTTGCTTGTCTTTTAGCGACCTCTACTGTTAAAACCCTTGTCGTAGGAGCTGAACGCGTACCTTAACATTAGCAAAACGACGCGCAACGGGAATTAAGGAAGATGCACAATTCGACGATTACAGTGGTAATTTATCTTTCTAACTTAATTTAAATAAATAAACCTTCATTTTATCTTATTAAATATATATTTTTATATTAACTGTAAGATGTAAAATTATATTTTATTTTAATAGATAATTGATTTTGACTTTTGAAATGATCATATCATCCATAAATAAAAGAGAAAATGAGTTAAAACTATAAAAATAAAAAAGAATACAAAAACAAATTTAGATTTGAGTATCAAAAATCCTTCGGATATATGTTTGTTTCTCTCAAAATTTGAATCATTTGATCTCAAGAATCTAAATTTTTAGAGTTCTTATCTCTCTTAAACTTTTGATACTGGTATATCTTTACTATAGTAAAAATTAAAATTCTCTCTTATATTTAAGAAAAAAAAATCATAACTTCTTCATTTAATATCCAATTGAGATGATTTTTTTCGTTGTATTCTTAATAAAGAGAGTAATAAATCAATATCCATATTACATATTTTATAAGATTATTAATATTAGGATTTTATTAAATTTATTAATAAATCAAAAACTATCTTCGCTATCTCTCTAAACACAAATTCTAATTTTATTTCATACTCAGATTAAAACTTAAATGCACATCCAAACGTCAATTTGAATAACAATTCAAATCATTAACTTAGATTCTAATTCAAATCACACTAACTTAAATTAAATCACTAATTTGAATCCATGTACCAAACGGACCCAAAAACACTTAAAAGGTACCCTTCTAACTCCACCAATTCTCATTCCAACTGCCCTGATCAACCATGATACCTGGAAATGGCACCTCGTAGTAAGTTTCAGAGGCGAGGTCAAAAGCGAAAACCACTTCCGCAATCCGATCTAAGAAGACCTGCGGGGACAGCCAATGTGTAAAGAATTACAAGCAAGTATCCCATTCTTACAACGAGTAAAAAGGAAATTATTAGGGAAATTGTTGATCCTCTTCCAAGTATTGGTCTTTACACTGTAAATCTCAACATATGGTATGCAAAATCCTTCCTCAAGCTTATGGTCGTCCCTAACAGGGTCGTAACCCAGTCCGACTGAGTGAATAGGACAATCATCATTGTCGCAATCAAGCAGGCAATTGATCTTAGAAACGGGTAAAATCGTATACCTTCGAGTGGATGGGTTCAAGAGAGCCACATCTCCGCGGCGATTCAACAGATCGAGCAAGCCATCACAGCATCCGACCACTAGGAAGATCTCACCTCCATTGTCGATTGGGAGATTGAGTCGAACAGGCGAGTTGAGAGTGGTGAGGTCAAGCCAGTGGAAGTCGTCGCGGCCACTGAGAACGAGGCCGAGGTTCGTGGAGTATTTGACGTGAAGCTTGATGAAATCAGGACCGTCGATTAGAGAACACCACGCCTTGCAGACAGTCCTGTAACGCAGGGGATCCTTCACCGGAAGTTGGACGAGTATTTAGACTATTATCTCCCGTGGAAGAGACGCCATTGATGTCCTCTAGTTTGCTAAGTTAGGGCAAAAGAGCTTCATTCTCCGATGATGGATGAACCACGAACATGGCGGTATTTTATTTTTATTTTTATTTTTATTTTTTAAAAAAACGACTATTGCTAATTAGGAGACGAAGGCAAATTAAAATGTTGAGCGATTGTCGTTTCTTCAATAAGATGCCATTATTTATTATCCGCAAAAAAAAGACGTCATTATTCCTTCAAAAAAAAAAAAAGATGTCATTATTTTAGTATGTTGTCGTTTTTAGTCTATAGTCGTTTGCCTAGGAGATAATCCTTTTTAATTAATTATTGTTTTCTAAGGATGTCGCCCAATTTAAGGATGACGACGTCATTAATTTGCCGTCATTTTATTTATGTTGTGGTTTTTGATACATTTCATATCTGAACTGATGTTGTTTGCTAACGTTTTGCAGTACGGTGTTGTCCTTTTCAATTATTTATCCACGAAAAGAATTATTGTCGTTTTTAATGTCGTGGCTTTTTAAGCTGGGAATTTTTAGAGTTTTCCCATTGATATTCTTCCCCCATTTTTCTTTTTGCAGTAAAATATTCTAGTGTTTAATTTATTACCATCTTACTTAGCAGTTGTTATCTCCTTTTTTTTATGACGTCGTTAAAACTTTTCTTGGCTTTACTGTTGATATGAGATATTTTGTGGTGCGATGTTGTCATTTTAATTTCTTGTTATTTATACAGCTATTATTCTTTTTTTCAATTATTTTGTAGTTTTCTATCAGCCTGTCGCGTTTAAAGTAATATCATTTTATAATCGATGTCGTTTCTTCAATTTTTTATGCGAGGAACTTATTCTTCACTCATAAAAAGTTATTGTCGCATTTCAATGTCGTGTTGTCGTTTTGAAAGTCCTACTATTTCCTAATTGATGTGTTTACTGTTGCTGTGGTACAATAGGATTTCAACTCCTCGTCGTTCTATAAAGATATCGTCGTTTTTGTGCACAATGTCGTTTCTACTATGGTTTGGCCTTCAAGTTGTGTCGTTTCCTATCGTTTTTTAAACTTTTTAATTCCACGAGAATCTTGTAACACTTAACGAGTGTCAACGCAGCAAGCAACTAGGCTTTGCTCTCAATGAACTACTTGGAATGAGTGAACAGAACTGCCGAATAACGCCAATAAACGAACACTACAAAGACAAATCTGAAAAGAATTAAAATCTTTATAGGCAGTTTGACACTTATAGTAGCAGTTTTTTGCCGTTGCTGTGAACTTTATACTGTTTACACAGTTATACTAAAGTCTCTTACTGTTCACACAGTTACACTAAAGTCTCTTAGGAGTATCTGTACACATACCTTTGCCATTTCTCTGCAATATATATTTTCGTCACCTTGCCTATAACATCAGTTTAAGTAAGCCGAGTGTAATAAGAACAAATTTATCATGCATTAACCTTGTCCAGAGTTGAAGATGAGAAAAAATCATACCCTTAATCAATATTCCAACAAAGTTAAGAAAACGTCAGCTAGAAAGTTGGAGAGCAAAATTTCCAAAATCGTTCGAGTACACAATTTGCATATTTGGTACCCGCTTTTAAATAAGCGAAGAAAAGAATTTTAGTATTCTAGCATTCAGCTGAGAAAACCCATTTCCTATTTCTACTTCACCCATGATTAACAAGAAAATATGAAGCAATCCCATGAAATCCGTCACGCTTCACGCAAATCGGTTAAAACATCACACTTGACTGCTCTCCTCGTTCCTTTGTGATTCATCGATACTGTTTAGAGTCTGCACCTTTTTGCCTGTCTCCTTCCACTGAATCGCCGTTGGAGCAATGGTTCTTCAGGACCATCGAAATATCTGTTTCGGAAGCTCCAGCAAGCTTAAAGCGCTCGACAGCGGCATCCAGATTCGTCTTCCAATCACCCATTCCCAGTTTACATTCCACCTGTGATCGCTCAAAATGCATATTGCCCCAGAACAGATGGATTTGTGATCTCATCACTGCCGCTTGTTCTGCAGCTTCTTCTGCTGAAATCTCACCCCGATTTCCAGAGGACTCGCCTTCATTTCCACCCCCTTGTTTTTTCCTTCTTTTCAACAATTCTTCCCTCTTTATTGCATTTGGATCTTTTTGTTCATTTGCTCTTTGTTCCTCCAGCTTTTCCCACATCTCAGTGGCAACTTTCATCTTCTCTTCCGCACTGTCAAAAAGTTTCAACGTTTCTGTAGAATCCCACCTCGAGAGATCTATTTTCTTGGCAATGGCAAAAGACCAATGGAGTTTAGCCATTTCAAATTGCTGCTGCCCCAGTGCCAGTAACCCCTCATAAAAGTCTGGCTTGATGGCGAGTGCTTCCTCATACTTCTCCTTGGCCAAGGAATATTTTTCCTTAACCCACTCATACGCTGTTTGAAGTTGGGTTTCCACTATCTCCTTTCCGGCAGATTCATCCAAAGGGATTCGCTTCCTTGCTGCACACATATGAACATTTCCCCAATTGAAAAAGGCCAACGCAGCCACCTCCTGGAACTTGGAGGCAGCCTTGTCAAAAAGACATTGAGCTTCTTCACTAGTTACTGTCTCCTCAAGAGCCTCAGAACACAACTCCATTCCCAGCTCATGCAAGTCGATATGAGCATCCGGATCAATGCCAACATGGGTGCGGAAAAGCTGAGCAAACTCAAACAACCAATCATCCATTTCTAGTTCCTTGCACTCTGGATCTTCCGAAGCAGCTGGTTTCTCCTTTGAAGCTGGTTTCTCTGTCTTATCTGCTTCAGAATCATCAGCTTCTAACACAGATTCTCCCAGAGAGGAATGAGATCCATTCTCATCTCCCTTCACCTGATTCCCTACAAGTTTCTCCTCTTCTTCCTCTGGTATAGGTGGCTCTTGCTCAGGACTCACCTCCACAATATGCAATCTCAACATTCCGATTGATTCCATTTCGTCTGTTCTGGGATCTTTCGAAACATGGCTGTCTGCACTAGCCTCGGCCAATCTAAGTTCACTAGTAGAGGTTATAGTCACCAAATCACCATCATTATCCTTGTACTTGATCAAGACCGACTCTGACGAAGGAAAGCGCTTGGTTACAGTTTCCCTTAACACTCTAAAACTGCAATTCACAGGCATTTGGGCTAGCCTTATGTCATGGTCATACACAAGCTTCAACGGCCTCCACCGTATTGCTGCATCCAAGTACTGCACATGAGCTGGCAATGACACTGATGATGAGGACGATGGTTCCTTTTGGTTACTTGAGTTTGGACGTTTTGTTGAACTGTTCGAAGGCATCAGCACAAGTTTTGGCAATTGGGCCTTGGTTTCAGAACCGTTTTCAGTAGGCAAAACTGTCTGAGGCTTCTCTGCCTTATTGTTTGCTGATGCAGCAGACAACCCTGCTGAAGTAGTAACCTTCTTTTGCACCGGCCGGGCCGGTAAACATGGTCCTAGTCCACCAATTGGAGCACCACGAACTGCAGAAGCTCCAAGAGCAGCAGGGGAAGGGCGGCTATGGAGGTCTTGCTGCGCCTCCTGACGAGGCCCAAGCGCCGTCCGCAGCCGCTGGGCAATCTCCAAGGCATCCCGATGATTCGGTTCAGCCATCAACAACACCTGAACATCCTGCATCGCCATTTCATGCTTCCCCATCGCCTCGAATGCCCGAGCCCTCCGAAGAAGGGCCCTGACAAACCGTGGCTGAACCTGGAGCGCCATAGAGCACTCCGCAATCACGGTTTCATAATCAATAGGCTTCATTTGCATTAAACAAGCAGCCTTATTGCTGTGGAAAACCGCCCGGTCCGGATGGGTTTTGGGAGTGAGCCTAAGAGCACTATCATACTGTTCAAGAGCACCCACATAGTCCTTATTCTGAAACCTCTTGTTCCCTTCTTCTTTAAGCTCATGGGCACGCTTCAAAAATATCGAAGAGTCCAAATCAACACCGCCATTAGCACTTGGAGCTGTTGAATTGTTATCCCCTGAAACTTGGTTTGAACCACCCTTCTTCTTCCTTCCCCCAGATTTCCCCATATAAAATAAAAAACACTCCCTTATCCTTGCAACTCACAGGGGAAAAAAAAAGAAAAAAAACAATAATCTCAATCTGAATAATAAAAGCTCAAAGTACCAATTTTTGCAGAGCTAGAAATGTCAACCTATTCCTCTACAAATCTGCAATATTGAAAAAGATAAAAAAAATTTAATCAAAGTTCTGAAATTTAATATTTAATCCGATAAATAGAAAGATTACCTGTTAGTGCAGGAAAATCACTCAAAGTGCTGGGGTGATTGAGATTCGGGGAAAGAGGTTCGTATGGGCCCGTTCAATGGGAGATAAGAGAAGAGAGAGAAAGAAGAGAGAGAGAAAGAGATAAAAATGCTGGTCTAATTGTTCTGAAGATCTGGATTTTGTATATGAGAGGAACGGAAGATGTCTAGGTTTTAGGGTGATTTTCTGGGATGAAAGCGGCGTAGGGGGTTTCGACAAGTATCAACTAATCTGAAAAGAAATGATTTCCTCTCACAGTCTTCTTTGAAAATGGAGCTCCATTTTCTTGAGAAGCAAAGTGGGCTTTGGGCTTCTCAAAAGTGGCCTTTGATCCCACTCTTTAAAAAGTCATAAAATAAAATAAAATAAAAATAAATATTACAAAAATTATAACACATAATTAAATTAATGTTATGAAATTAAAATTCAACACAATATACAAAATATCTTACAAAATATCCTTAATAATATATTAATTATTTTAATAATATCATATTTTGTACTATATAATAATATAGTAATTATTTTAATACATTTTAAGGCATATATAAATTATTTACAAATTAAAATTATATTTTAATTCAATAAATATAATTAGCCCATTTGTCTTACTAAATTTAAATATTACACCAGAAAAACTAGTAATACTCTAATTTTTTTTAAAAAAATCAGAGTATTTTAAAAGTAGCAAAAATTAATATATATATATATATATATAACTATCATAATAAGGTCAAATTATTACTATATTATTCATAGCAACTCTTCAGCTACCTTTCAAGTGTATTCATTTCTCAATGCACCAAGGGTGCGCTTGGTTGGGAGGAAAAAGAAAAAGAAAAAGAAAAAGAAAGGAAAGAAACATGGTTTTTTTTTTTTTTGTTTTAATAAAAGTAATAGTCATTTAAAGGTAGGAACATTTGTGGTAGAACTAGAAACTGGGTACTAACTACTGACTGCGTAAAAAAAAAAAGCATCCCAAAAGGTTACAGAGGATATGTCAGCTGGGTGCTGCAAACTGCACAACAGTACTGAGCCCATGGGATATTCTTGTCGTTTTAAATTGCTTATCATTCTGTAAAGCTATTAACGTCGTTTTTAAAGTATTATGCCGTCTTGACTGTGGCGTCTTTTTTGATGTATTGTTGTTTTCAAATTTATGTTGTTTCGTATTAAAAAAAATTATGTTATTTCTTTATACTTTGTTAGGACAATGTTGTCATTGCCTGTTCTTATATGAAATCGTTTTTAAAATATTTCCGTTTTATACGGTGTTGTCGTTTTTAATATATTGCCGTTTCCTAATTGAACACGATTTCCGACTACATATTGTCGTTTTCAATTTATTCTCGTTTTCAATTGGACTCTCATAACATGAGTCTATGTACACATTAGAATGGCTTGGTATTGTAGTTAAAACTTAATTTTTATAGCATATAAAAGTTTTATATTATAATATATTTTTATTTTATACTGTAACAATTGAAAGTATATAATTAAAATGGCATTTCTTAACACTCTCATAATATTCTAGATTTTAGGAAAACGAAAGTGCAAGTTCATTGATAACAATTAATATACAAATATGAGCCATCAAAATTGATAACTTTTTTTTTGTGTTTTTTTGTTTTTTTTTTTTGGTATGAAATTGAATAATTTGATTTTGTTAAAAGCAACGAAAGGCATAGGTTTTCTAAATAGATCAAGCTCGTTATACATGATCGTCTTCCGTCTATATTAGGACTTAATTAGAACACTTAGTTAAGGGACTCATATTTGTTGTTTTTGGAAATGCTTTTCCACGTCTTTTGTTGCAAAAATTCTAAAAACACGCTCAACACTATTTCTAAACTTATGTATTTTTTAAAACAAAACCATTTTGAGACAAGTTTAAAAACCGTGGGCCTATTTGGTTTTGTTCTCAAAATTTTTGAAAATGTTTTCGCACTATTTTCGAGGCAAAAATTTTAAAGACACTCTCAACACAATTTCCAAAAAACTCTCATTTTTTAAAATAAAAATATTTTCACCTATGTTAAAAACAATGCCAAACGGACCTCGCATTATCAAAAAAACTATATTTTCAAAGTAAATACACTAAAAATCTTTATCTTAAAAGATACTCAAAAACACTTAAAAAAATTTAGAAAAAGGAACTCAAAGGAATATCGATAGACAAGTGAGGTAGCATAGTTGGTTGTAAGTCCATTCACTTCAACCATAGGTTGAGGGTTATAGTTACGCTTAGCCTCACTCAAAGATAGTGGCATTCTCCCTCCCCTTGTATGGAAAAAAAAAAAAAAAGGAATATCAATATTAAAAAGCAGGAAATTGAAATTGTTACATAGGATAAATTTCTAAAAGGAAAGAGAAAAAAATAGAAGATACTGGTTGTAGTAAGAATCATGGAAAAACGAGAACTGAACATCAATATAGGCCACAGCCATCATGTATTAAACCATATGGCTACATGAAACACGGATTCTTAGCCCTCCATAGGAGGGAAAAGGAATTTTAACAGTAATTCAACTAGCTTTTCATAGCATAATTTTCTTTTCTTTTCTTTTTTTAACGAAACGCCCATATTTCGTACAATTTATATTTAACAAAAGAGGAAAAATATTGAAAAATCATCACTTTATTTGACAAACCAAAACTCATAGTTGCAAAAGAGAAGCCATAAAAAAAATAAAATAAGGAAAAACCAAACAACATTAACTTTAATCCCCATTAAGGTCTTGCATCTTGTTTCCTTGCTTCCTATCTTTCCTCTTTTCCTTCTTCTTTCTGTGTTTCTCTACCTTCTTCCTCTTTTTCTCTGCCTCGTGCCCATCACCATCAAGTCCAACGAGGCTTTCCACATATGAGTATGTTCTGAAGCGCCCGATAAGACCGAAAATTGTCACCTTCTTAGCCGTTTTGCTTTGTAGATCATACAATATGAATCTCTCAAAGTCTAGATGCAAAAGAACTTCATCCCCACTCTTCAAATACGTAACAACATTCAGAAAATCTAATTTCCCGATGGCTTTCGAAGGAACAATAGTAAACAGCTTAGTCTAAGAATCCATAAACCCATATTCCTTCATCACCCATATATCAACATGGTCCAAGGAGCTTTTATGTGGTGACATGAATTCAGTTTAGCTCGATCTGAAACGTTTGTGGTGGGACAATTGTGATGAAAAATAAAAATAAGATTTTTCAAGAAATATATAGTGATAGCGTAGGCCCGATCCCTTAGTCCACAATTGATCTCGCCGAGGGTGCAGGGGCAGAGCCCCCGTGGTACAGACCATCGTGTTTTGAGCTGTTTGGTTTATATTTTTGGTCTATAGGGTTTTGTCTATACTTATATATATATATATGATGTATTACGTTAGGATGTGATAATTAACGAATTTTTAGCCTTCTAACGCCTCTATTGTAATTTTCATGAATTTATTGATTTTCTTCTCTTTTGTGTGTGATTTTTTTCTGTTTTAAGCTTTTACATTTTTACCGTATTATTTTCGTAAAAGCTTCCATTGGCGCCAGATAAGCGGTTCCTTCTTATGTAGAATGCGACTGTTAAACCATTCTGAACCAAACAAAGTGATGCACCCAAAACGCCTAAAGCAATTTCGAAATTCACATTATTTTCGTACTCCGGCAGCGGAACCTCACCGTATTCCTCTTTCACAAGATCAAATGCAACAATTATTTCCAAAGCATTGGATTTGGGGTTCCCCGGAACCACCCAATGCAAAGCTTTACAAGCAAAAATGCCATCCGCTGTATTGAAATTGGGATAAGGGAACTCTTTATAAATGTTCCTCTTCCAAGCATTGGCTTTATCTGAAAGAGAAGAAAATCCATTTCCAAATAGTGTTATCATGACCAGCTTATAGTCATCGTTAAATGCGTCATGCCCAAACCCATAAAAGTCCACACTTAGCACAAGAGGAGGAGAAGGGACATTCTTGAAGTCAATGGGTAGCTTCCTGTACATTCTTGTGGAAGGATTCCAAAGAACAACGACGTCGTTGAGCGCGTTCCACAGAGCAAACAAGCCGTTGCAAGAACCCATTACTTCAATCCCGCGGCAGCCGTCCGTTGGAGGGTTCAGTTTCATGGCGGCGCCGAGCTCGGCGAGTTTAGATTTTGCTTGCTTAGAGTGATTGAGGTGAAGTTGGATGAAATCAAGACCGTCAATGAGTGAGCACCATGCACCTGTAGCGCAGTAGATCCTTCACGGCCAGTCGGCTGAGAATGTCCACGATTATCTCCCAAGGAAGGCTCTTTGCCATTTTTGCTCTCTCTTGATTTTCACGCAAGTGTTTTTGTTTGGGGAAGATTTCTTACTTGTTTCTGCTTTTGCATGGTTGTTTTATGAATGAAATTATTCTATATATATGGTCTAAAATTTGCTGACAAGTGATTTTTTTTTTCTTCTCTTGAAGAAGATGGCAAGACATATTGGTGTTACTTGGATTTTGAATTTTGTTTTACCGTCGTTTGAAGTCACCAAAAAGGAATCCGCTGCCATTTTTCCCAGAGTATTCCTGGTTCTTAGCAATGATTGTCCCGTTAATGTCTCTACACATGCCACAGCCTGTCTTTTTGAGCTGTGATAAAACTCTTTCTTACTTACTTTAGAGCAAAATTTTAATTTTTTCTTTTTACTTTATAATAAATACTGTACATATACTGGTTTAACAATTTTGAAATACAAATATATACTTGTGTTTACATAATCACCATTCTTTTACATTATAGCTTATTAAACATTACTTTCAAAATATCTTAAAACACCATACAGCGGAAAATATACTGTGGCGGAAACCATACCCAGTCTGCACACATCATCCGTCCGCCAGCTCATCATTACGATTTATTCTGACCTTTTCGTCGGAATACCTACCGCATGAAATACTTAGTGAGCCTACGCTCAGTAAGTCCCATATAAATCCACATGCACATTCAATAAAATGCATGATCTCATTATGCTTTCTTATAATCCTTCTTTATCATTATCATTTCTTATCTTTAACTAGGGTCCAAGTGTTCGTACCATTGCGCACTTAGGTCTACGTAACACTGTGATCATCTTGTAATCCTTAAACTCCCCTTGAGTCAGGAGTCGGTACGACACTTTTCTTAACTTTTGGTGATTCATTTACCAATTCACTTATTATGGTTATCATACCATGCATGAAGTGATGATCACATGTTATACATAACATAATCTACATAAATGCGCTTGTACGATATAGTACACACAGGTACATACTTTGTATACACACTGGTACACATTAATATACGTACAGGTATGTAGCATAATGTACTCACATGTACTTAACATAAAATATATACACTGGTACACATTAATATACGCACAGGTATATAGCATAATGTACTCACAAGCACTTAACATAAAATATACACACTGGTACAGATCATCATATACACTCAGGTATATGTCATTATATGCTCTCAGGTGTATATATATACTCCATATACTCACAAGTATACTCTTTTATTTTTATAGATACTTATGCCATTGCATACATACAAGTATACACCTTGATATACACACAGGTATACATATACACATTTTACACTCTAAGCCTACAATTTCATACTGTAGGTGGGATGGGTACTTACTTGATGCGAATGTCGGGCAACTTAACCTCGATTTCCCTTCTCCTAGACTCCTAGGATCCTGTTGGCCAATTACAAAGCCATTAGCTAAATTTCACTATGTTTCGATACAAAACATCCGTTAGTTAATAAATTGAGTTGCATTACTATTTACAACTCTAAAAACCATTTTTTTTTTCTATCTAACTCTACCTTATCGTTTCTAACGAAGGGCGGGAACCTTTCTAGTCGTTTTCTTATCCCATTGGAAACATTTCAAAGCAGTTCGGGTTATTTGGGCAAAAAAAATGATTTTGTCCTCCGTGAGTCCACTAACTTACCCGAGCTCGATTTCGTTATTCTTATAAAAATAACCACATACTAATTTTAAAATAACACCCTAGTGGGTCAAATCTCTTTATTTCTCAATTATGCCCCATTTTCATAAAACTTTACGGTTTAGTCCCTGAACTGAAAATTTTGACGATTTTGCCCTGGGACAAAAATTTACTTCTTTGCATCAAAATTTCCTATTTTTCTCAAGGATCATTTTGCTCAAAGTACCATATTCAAAATCTTTTGAGAAATGACGTTTTTGCCCTTTTAAAAATTTTTCACAATTTTTGTAAATTCTTTGAAAAATCAAAATCTCACAAACGACTGAGTTTTTCGATGAACCGTTCACATTGCCTAATAGTTTCATCGAGATATACAACTTTTATGTTTTAACTTTTTTCTAAAATCTCACTGTATATGGGTGTTTTTGGCCATTTTTCAATTCTACCGAGAGAAATCTTTTCCTTTCAATTTAGTCCCTACGGCATTTTTACAAAAATTCGTTTCAAAATTGCAATTCTACCCACGCAGAAACCATTTCATGCCTTAATCAAAACATTCTTAGACTCAAACATCACTTTTGCAAAGTCAAACATCAAAATTACAAAAATAATACTTTTTTCAAAAATTATCAATTTGCATTATAAACCAAAGTTTCACAACTTAAACTTACCATTCATCACATATACATGAAATTCCATCAAATACATGTTCAAGAACCCACATGGGTTTGAAAGAATGGAAATCAAAATGAAATCCATAAAATTTTAAAACTTTAAAACTTAAAACTTACCAAAATAACACCCTTTTGGTTTCAAGCCTTCAAAATCCCTTTGAACTCACTCCTAAGCTTCCTTTCCATACAAAAATATCATGGATTAATTTCTCTCTTCAACCCATGAAAAATCCCTTGAAAACTCATTAAAAAGTTTAGGATTTTACCTTAAAACTTGTGGAAAATCCTTGTACTTGCTTGTAAAACTTGTTTGGGGTTATTTTTGCAATTTTTGGGGGTTGAGAAAATTTTTTTAGAAGTCTCAACAATGGCTGCCGGAACTTGGAGGAAAAGAAAGGAAAGAAAACTGGTGATAACCATGCCATAAATGCATCCTTATCTCATTTGGTGACTCATGGTAACCCATGAGTATACCACTAGGTGTCATGAGGTAATTGGGCTACTTTTCTAGACATGTGGCCCAATAGAAAATCAAGGAGTGTCCATTTTATGGAATTAAAAATTTATACTATGTAATTTTTCATCACACAGTATTTTTTCTATACTGTCGTAGTCAAATCAGTGTACTTTCTATCCTTAGACTGTATAAAAATATTTGACTTACTTTTCGTTTACTTTTGGAGGCTAATCATAACATTTTTCGTATCTACGTTTTCATTTAGCAGTATACTTATACTGCTTCGACCTTATTTTTACCCCTAATTTGGGTTTGGACAACTTCTATGTCCTATTTATATTCTAATCACCTGCTTGTTTATATCACAATTTTACAATTAATCGTGATATAAAATTCATTTTATGGATATTATTTATAAATTTCTGAGTAACTAAACTCATAAAATCTGTATTCAGCAATATCCAACATTCCATCACATTTGCCATAAAATTTACAATCAATGCCGTTTATTCCTACTTTATCGTAATTTTTACAAAAATTTATATTTTTAAAAGTAAATTCATTAATTAAATACAATTAAATATTATGTTTTATTAATGAAAATTTTCTCAGTCATTACAACACATTCTGAGATTATTAGGTGGAAGAGAGAGGGGTAATTTAGATAGTAAAAAAATACGAGAAATTGCATCTTTAGTTTTACTAGACTTGCCATTAATGTGCTCTCTCTTTTATCAAGAAATGAATACATTCTTGAAGTATTTACTTCAACAAGCAACTGCAAGGGAGAGTTATATGTCTTTCACTAATTATATATGTCTTTGTAGCACTTAACTTATGACCTACTTATAATTAAAATTGTTTAAAAAAAAGAGAAAAAGAAGAAGATATCTTAGGGTCCGTTTGGTAAATGGATTCAATTAGTGATTTAATTTGAGTTACTGTGATTTGAATTAAAATTTGAGTTAGTGATTTGAATTGTTATTCGAATTGACGTTTGGATGTGCATTTAGAGCCTGTTTGTTTCGTGGTTCGAATCACGGTTCGAATCATTTTGCTACAGTATTTTCTCTCACAAAAATTTAAATCTTCATTCAAATACTCTGACCAAACGGGCTCTTAAGTTTTAGTCTGAGTATGGAATAAAATTGAAATTTGTGTTTGAAAAGCTAGTGAAGATATTTTTGATTTATTAATAAATCTAATAAAATCTTAATATTAATGATCTTAAAAAATATGCAATAGAGATCTTGATTTATTCCTCTCTTCATTACGAACAAGGTGAAAAAAGAATCATCTCAATTGGATATCAAATGAAGAAGTTATGAATTTTTTTCTTCAAATATAGGAAAGAGAATTTTAGTTTTTACTGTAGCAAATATTTATGAGTATCCAAAGTTTAAGGGGATGAGAACTTTGGAAACTTGAATTCTTGATACTCAAATGATTCAGATTTTGAGGGAAACAAACGCGTATCCAAATGATTCTTGATACTCGAATCTAAATTTGAGTCTATTGAGTTTAAAAAATACACAAAACAAACATGCCATTATTGAACTTTAAAAACTCAAAATCATTTGATGGCTCGTTTAGTGATTTTGTAGCACCTAACTATATTATTAAATGGCTTGTTTGGGATTATAGATTTGAGCATATAATATTTGAACAAAAATTTAAGTTTTTGAAAGAGAAAATAATATAACAAAAAAATTTAAATTGTGGTTATAATTTTCTTCAACGTTTTCTTTTTGGTAGAAATCTAATCTAATTCAACATTGTCGTGATACGAATTTGAAAAAATGAACAATCCATGAAAAAATCACATGTAAACTAATGTTGTTGTTTTTAATGGTAAAAGGTAATGTTTATGTTAGCAATATCAAACTTTTTGACGTTAATTAAATTTTTTCTGTCAAAACTAGAAGCAAAATAAGAATAAGAGAATGAAAAAAGTAACAGCTTTTTATTTATTTTTTGAGAAGATTTATTAAATTTTCTTAAATAAATAGTAAATTTTGAAAATATTTATAGTTAATAGCAATAAAATAAAAAACCGGTAAATTTTTTACTCATAATAAATAAATAAGTAAAAAAAATTATTGAATGAATTTTTTATTTACTACTATTTACTAAAAAAAATTTTAAACCTTGCTCTTTATTTCAATGTTTTGAAATAAAAATCATTTACAACAATTTCTCGATAAGATGAGAATTTAGGTAAAATTTCAACTACTTGTCGTTCCTTAAAGCATAAACGACAATAATAAATTGTACAAGAAGCAGAGCGTTTGCGACAAACAACTGTCTGACATGAAAAATGAGATGTTCGATATGAAACGCAACGGGACCAATAGCAATGCACCAAGAAAATGAACGACGTTTCATTTTAAGGATGGCATAAAATCAATAATTTAGGCAGCAACCAATTTAAAGTTAGTTGTTGAGAAGGGATTTATGAAATTATAAATAGTGTAACATCATCATTCTATTAGTATTAGGATTATTTTCATTTGTAATCTCTTAACTTCAGTGTCATTTTCTCTTTGCCCTTTCAACTTTAAACAATTTCGTTTTGTTTTCTGAATTTTAAATTAGTCTTCACTTAACCTATTATGTAAGAATTTTTATTTAAAACAAAAAAAAAGAATTAGTCCCCCTTAATCTCGTCTGTTAAGATTTATGTTCAAAGCAGACAAAATAAGAACACATCACTGTTGGGAAATTTGGATCACTAAATCTCCTCCCAAGATCCTCCTTTCTAGAATATCAAAGAATAATAGAAAAAATAGAAAAATACAATACAATGATTTACATGGAAAACTCCTAAATCAGAGAAAAATCACAATCGTTGTCAAAGACAATTAGAGAAAAATTTACTATGTGAAAAATTGTTACAACCACACTCTCAGTAATTTTCCTCACACCCAAAACCTAATTATACCCAGAAAATTGCTCTCAATTTTCTCTCAAGCTTTTTTCGTAAAGCTTATGTTTTCTCTCAAACTTGGGATGCTAAACAACTAAGGGGATGAAGTATTTATAGTTGCCAATTCTTTCTTCTTTCTTTTTAGCATTCACACTGATAGCCTACCATCCTTGACGTTCACATCGGTAGCATACCGTTCTTGACGTTCATATTGATAGCCTACCATTCTCACGTTCACTCTGATGTTTTAATTCTTGACGTTCATATTAGTAGCATACCATTCTTGATGTTTACATTGATGGCACACCATTTTTGACGTAACCTACCGTTCTTTACCATTTGTTTTTTTAATTAACCTCAATAATCTCCACCTTAATTAAAAAATAAATAAACATAGCTTTTAATTGCTACAACATTGTTCAAATCAACAGTTATAATTCTCAACATAGAGGATTATCATACTCTACCATAAAGAATACACACACTTAGAATCAATTATTCTAAGAATTCCACTTTAGCACATGTCAAATAAACCTACTAAAAAAATTATAGTGCAACTTTTATGTTTAGCTTTCTTAGAAGTTCATCAGCCATCGACATAAATTTCACCAGACACCTTGCATCAATTGCCAAACCAATGCCTATGTGCAAACTTGTGGACACGCTAATAGCTACACATCCTTTTTCATGACAACTTTTGGAGATTAGTGGTACGCTATGAGGATGTTCATACCCTTCAAAGAGCATCACTACAGTCCCCTAAAAGAGACACTGTTGGCATCACCATCAATATTTGGCTTGGAGCCACTTGCCAAATCAGCTCCACCTTTTGGGCAATTTTTTTGAGGTGCCCAAACTGTCCACACCTCCAACAGATTCCTTTCTTGTTTTGGAGTTCTTATTCTTCCCACTGCTAGCTACCAATGTTGAGTTCTCTGATGAAGTACGGCCTCCATTGCCCACCCTTTTCTTCTTAGAGAGGAGTTTACTGGTAACTTCTGTTAAAATCACAGTCTCCTTTCTATACATCAAAATAGGCTTCATGTGTTCATAGGAAGGTTGAAGAGACTAGATGAGTCTTAATGGTTTATCTTCATCTTCAATTTTAACTCCAACAACCTCTAGTTCAGAAATGATTCTATTAAGAACACTTAAATGATCTAAGATTTTTGTTCCTTCATCCATGTAGAGTGTATGGAATTGTTCCTTTAAGTACAACCGATTTGAAATGCCCTTCGCCTTATACAACTTTTCGAGCCTTTCCTAGAGTTCTTTGACCGTCAATATCCCACTCATATTTGTAAGCACATTCTTGGCCATACACAAACGAATGCCACTTGCAGCTCTTAAATCAATATCCTCCTAATCTTCATCATTTATACTAGATTTGTTAGAATCATTATCAGGGGTTGGTCTTCCCTTCAAAGCCATGTGTACCCTGGATTGTATAAGCACATCATTGACTTGCACTTGCCATAAGCCAAAGTTGATTCTTCCGTCAAATTTCTTCATATCAAACTTCACAGCGCTTGAAAACTTTGAAATCTTTGTTCTGTACTTCAAATCTAGCTTCTGTGGATCATTCTAACTTTTTTCACTAGAATTACAATGCACCAAGGAATCAAGGCTCTGATACCAATTGTTGGAAAATTTGAATCACCAAAACTCCTCTCAGGATCTTCCTTTCTAGAATACAAACTAAAAAAATACAACACAAGGATTGATGTGAAAAACTCCTAAACCAGAGAAAAACCACGATTGCGGTTAGAAACAACCAAAGAAAAATTACTATGTGAAAAATTGTTACAATAATACTCTCATTTTTGTCACGTCCAAAACCCAATTACACTTAGAAAATTGCTCTTAATTTTCTCTCATGCTTTCTTCGTAAAGTTTATGTTTTTATCTCAAACTTGAGATGCTAAACAATTAAGGGGACGGGAATTTATAGTTGCCAATCACTCCCCCCTTTGTTCTAGCATTCACATTGATAGCTTATCATCTTTGAATTTCTCATCGGTAGCACACAATTCTTGATGTTTACATTAATAGCTTACAGTTGTTGACGTTCACACTAGTAGTATGCTATTCTTGACTTTTACATCGGTAGCACACTGTTCTTTATGTTCACCTTGGTAGCCTACTGTTCTTTACCATTTATTTTTTTAATCGACTGCATTTACCCTACTTTTTTCATCTGTTTTTAACAGCAATTTCTAAAAGACTGAGTTATAAGTAGGCAGTAAACCAAAATTTAAGATGAATGTAGACGTTTTTAAAGTTCAAGAGTACTAGGAATAGCCCTAAAGTTAACGGAGCAGCGGATTCAAAGATGAGAATAGTACATAGTATTATAAACAAAAAGGTATTTTGAACGATTTTGTATTAAATCAAGAGATGAAATGAAACTATTTAAAGTTCGAATGCATGTTGAATTAAGATATATAATTTAAGGGCATTCATAAAATTAATCGGTTAATTTTTTTTTTCTAACTAAAACAACTCGAAGCACTGCACTAGAAGAGAAAACATGTATAAGATATATAGAGTAGGGGATTTTATGAAAATTATCCAAAAATAAATAATAGATAACAGTAACTATTATTAAATGCATTCTCATTTTTTTTGGCTCCTGCTAAATTCATCAGTAAGCTGCGTTCTTTTCATTACTGTTGATGCAAATACAATTACTAAGAAAGAAATGTGCAACTCATGGATGACAAAATGGTAACAAAAAATAACACAAGCATGCTATAAAACTAGAAAATTTATGCATAGCTTTGGCCTATCTCTGTGTAATTTATTTTCAACTGCTTGCCTATAACACCAGTTTAAATTCTTTGGACAGGAAATCATCTCTATCAAAAAAGAAAAGAAATATTGAAATCATCACTCTTGTGTAACAAACCATATGTTTGAACAAATTAATACTTCCCAGAATTAGAAAGAGGAAAACCAGATCCCACATTACCTTTTCTTCGCTTTAAGGTCTCGCTTCTCGCTCTTCTTCCACCTCTTTTTCAGCTGATTTCCTCCACCTCGTCCCAATCACCATCAAGTCCAACGAGGCTTCTTACACATGATCGCGCTCTGAATTGTTTGGGGGCACCGGAAATTCTCACCTCGTTAGCCCTTTTCCTCCTCAGATCATACAATATGAACTTCCCATTGTATGTATGCAAAATAACTTGATCACCACAATTCACGTATGCAATAGGAGTCACAGAACTGAATCTTATCCCTATCTCTTTTGGCGGCTCCATAGAAAGGAGCTTAGTCCAAGACTCCTTAACTCCATGTTCTTTCATCACCCAGACATCAACAATATGGCACAAAGTCCCTGGAAACCGAATACTAAAACGACTATAAATTGCACAAAACAACCCTCCCAAAACCCCAATTTCCATTCTCACAAGGCTACTGGCATCTTCGTAGTTATCCGGTTGCGGAATCTCATGGAATTCCTCAGTGACAAGATCAAATGCAACAATTAATTCCGACGCACCTGATTCGGGCTTTCGGTAAACCACCCAATGCAAAGCATTACCCGCAAGAAAGCTGTAACGATGGTAGTTTTCAAGGAGATAGGGGAAGAAGACTCTCTTATTCCTTTCCCAAGCATTCGCCTTTGCACTATAAATGCTGACTTCCGAGTCATCAGTTCCGTTATACAGAGTTATTCTCACTAATTTGTAGTCGTCGTTAACGGAGTCGTGCCAAAATCCATAGAAGCTAAAATCATTAAAATAACCGGCTAGTTCTCTGTACCTTCTGGTGGACGGGTTCCAAAGAATTATGATGTTATTTGAGTGGATCAAGATAGCAAGCAAGCCGTTGCAAGAACCCAAGACTTCGAAACCCCAGTTGCACTCGTCAATTGGGTGGTCGAGATTTGTGGCGGAACGGAAGTACTCATTGAGGTCGACGCAAACGAGGTTTTTGTAGTAATCATGGATGAGAACGGTGGCGATGTTGGAGTTTGATTCTAACGAATGCTTGAGGTGGAGATTGATGAAATCAGGGCCGTTGATGAGGAAGTGCCAGTGCTTGGAGACGCACCTGTAGCGCAGTAGATCATTCACTGGCAATCGGCTGAGAATGTCGACGATTATCTCCCAAGGAAGGGAATCCGCCATTGTTGTTCTGGTGTGGTCTAATGAGTTGCGGAGTAGGGTTGCTTTATTAGCAAGAAAAAGCAGATATTTCGGGGATTTTTTTTTTTTTAATTTTGAATTTTGAAAGACAAGTAGGATTTTGCTTCGTAAAAGGCTTTTTGTTTTTAATTTAATTTGTGAAATTATTATCAATTATTATACTGAATTATAATATCAACACCAATTTTTACTGATTCGTTTAAAGTAAATATCAACGCAAAAGTTGATCCAAGCTCCCTTTTCCAAAAAAAAAAAAAAAAAAAAAAAGTCGATCCAAGCTAATGTCAACCCCGAGTTCCCGGCTAAACTCGTCGTGTAAAATGAGATTTAACAATAAATGCAAGACTTTCCAATAAATTTGTGTTTTTTTTCTCTAATATTTAAGATTTTTTGACCTACAAATTGTGCATGGAGATACAATTAAACCGAAAGATATGCAAGGCTTTTTTGAATGCAAAATATGAAAGAAACGTGATTGTAGGAGTATGTAAAGTGATTTGTAATTTGATTATGCAATATTAAGAAACTAACACAGTTGACGTATTTAAACACATTCTTGATGTACTTGTTTTGTATGTTTTCTGAACACAAGGCTTGTTTTATAATTTCCTACTTATTCTCTAATTCATATTAGGATATTCTAGCATCAAGCTTCTTGGTCTCCAAACTCTAAAGTTAGAAGGCGATTAGAGCCTTCTCATCCCTTATAAATCTCCATCTCCATTCATATTATACCGTCACGAATTTCATGAACAATGGTAAAAGCTACGAGTGATGTACAACACATTAATTGATAGAGAATCTTATATTTTAAGTCCTACAAGTGAAATCCACTTTATTAGTTGTCGTGCTCAACACCGTTAGTGCCATTCCTTTTATACATACCCTACATCTATCTTCATCTCCACCTTGTCTACTGCATTAAAAATAAGACCTAAATCATGGGCTCTCAAAGAAAACCCCACCTCAGACATTCATAGTCCACAAGCTGTCAATCCTCTAAAAAATTTCCACCATCAATGTCTGCGGGAAGTTTGTGGAATACTTAGGCGTGTAAAACAAGCTTAGTTTATTAACCTTAAACTCATTTCGTATGACACAAAAGGGAGAGAAGTGTAGATGTTAACAAACATCAAGATCCTCACCGTCTTGCAAGAAAATTAGAAACAAAAATAACAAAAATATCATCACATATTGATGAAAAACTCTAGTTATAGATTTATGCATATCAAGATGTCGGAAAACATTTTTCAAAAGCACATTTTTATCGGGGCTTCAACGACATTCTAGATACAAACAAGTTAAAGGTGCTTTAACGTAGAAACATAATACAGCCTACATTCTATAAAACATACACGCTACCAACATGATATAACAAAGTTTAAGATAGTTTATGAGATGCATTCGCTCTATTTCATCTAGAGATTACTGCATCCGCTAAACTCCAGCAAATACCTAGCAGTATCAACCTGACAGAAACAATGGCACCAAGATAGATGAGATAAACATGGTAGTCAATATTAGTGTCGCATAATTGATGATAACTGTAACACATTATATGGTTTTTTTTTTTTTTTTCTTTTGGGAATGAAATCTGCTTATGGTAAATTAGTAATAGCACCTCCAAATAAAATTAGAAACAATAACAAAAGGTAGTAAAAGAGCAACGGTAGTATGCATTAACCATACCTTAGGTCCTCCTCTTCATCCTCTACTTATAACACCAGTTTAAAGCCCTTGGACAGGAAATCATCTCTACTCAAATCAAGCAAAGTAAAAGTAAATCCAGTAAAATACAGCAGTCAACACTCAACAGTCAAGTTTCCAAACAATTATCAGTAGAGAGTAGAATTAGTAACTGGTCTTAGCTGCTCAATTTTGAACCATCAATCATGTAGAGCTCTTTAAGCGAAATAAAATGCCCAGACCAAAACTAATGATTCAATAAAGCAAGTATATACGAACATAAGAAGATGCCTTCTTCTAGTTGCAATTACATGTTTATGCCATGGCATACGCTTAATAGCAACAATCAGATGTACACTATTGATCCAAAATTGTTAAATTAGTGGATCTTTTTTATGGCCCGTTTTCAAGGGATTTATTTGTCAAATCATTGTACGCTACGTACCCTTTTTTTTTCTCTAATAAAGCAAAGCAGAAGTTTAAACTGATAATAATATATGCTGTAAATGCTAATGTAAAAACTCTAGTTTAGCTGACTAGGAAACACTAGAGCCAGTATGGAATGATGTCCTCGACGCAGAAGAGAGAACAAATTTGTAGAGCACATAACATTCTGATGATCATCTGGTAGCTTAAGAATGTCTAAAACAAAAAAATTAAATCAAGGAAATAGCTAGAAAGAAGAAAGATCATTTTCTGCATTACCTGTTCTTATAGCCACTCTGCTTCTTTCCTTTAACGTTAATGTTCTTCCCTGCTTTCTTCCAAGTGCTTTCTCCATCATCCCCGCCATCAACTCTAACAAGGCTTCTCGCACAAGCAAGCGTGTCACAAATCTTAGGAAAACCAGCACCCACCCTTGTACCCTTGACCCTCTTCTTTTTCACATCATACAAAAGGAGTTTCTCACCATCTTGATCCAACAGAACCTGATCACCACCCTTCAAATAGGCAACAGGGATCACATAATTAAAAGCCCCAGTCACATTGTTAGCAACCACCGAAAACAGCTTAGTCCAAGACTCCTTAACCCCATATTCCTTCATCACCAATACGTCAACCCGGTCCGATTTCTTAAAACCCGGATTGTGGCTCGATACCGCTACGGCACAAAAGCACCCTCCTAAGTTAACCAGTTCCAGCCAACAAGTCTCTACACCCGTACAATCTGGCAGAGCCACCTCGCGGTAATCCTCAGTCACAAGATCAAAAACAAAAATTGAGCTTGAAGGGCTGGACCTTGAGCTCAACACCCAATGCAACGCATTACCAAAAAGGACTCCATTCCCACGACGGTAAATGACATGATTAGGAAAGTTGTCAATAGTCTTCCAAGCCTTGGCCTTCAAACTATAAACCTTGACCTCACAGTGAAAAGAGTCGACTAATATTCCACGAAAATTGATCATTCTTAACAACTTATAATCGTCGGCAATGGGGTCGTGCCCAAATCCAGTGAGAACAACTTCGAATATATGGAAGGGAAATGAACGGAAATGCTCAGAAATGGGTAACGTGATGTACCTGCGAGTCGATGGGTTCCAGATAGCCATATCTCCGTCGTCGTTTATGAGAGCAAGCAAACCATTGCAGCCTCCGAGCACGTTGATCCCGGTTCCGATGTCTATTGGGTAAGGAAGTCGTTCGGCCGAGGTCAGATTTGCCAAGTCGAGCCAGCAGAGGTCATTGCGGCCTCCGAAGACGACGCCGAAGTTGGAGCTGGTTTTCAGGGAATGATTCAGGTGGAGCTTGATGAAATCACGGACCGTCGATTAGGGAGCGCCATGACTTCGATACGGACCTGTACCGAAGCAGATCTTTCACCGGCAGCCGGGAGAGAATGTCGACGACTATCTCCCATGGGAGGACTGTCACCATTGTTGTTTGCTGATCGGTAGGTTGGAACGAAAATTGTTTGCACCAACGAAGGGGATGAAACAAAAGGTGTCTTCATAGATAGGAGAACATTGCTTATCGACAAAGTAAAGATATAATTATACGTCGTTCTAATGATAAAATTTGTCGTCTTCCGAATCATGTATTATTGCATTTTTTACTGTGCTTTTTAATTAATTTATAGTGTTTCGCAATCATGGATAGACTTCAAGTCAGTATAATAAACACCTATGTTCAATACTAATGAACACACCATTCCTGGTATTTTATTTCTAGAAATTTCCATAACATTTTGGTTATTTCGTTTTTATTTTTCCTTTCCAAAGATACTAGCGACACTATTGAGGATCCGTTTAGTATATGGATTCAAATTAGTAATTTAATTTAAGTTAGTATGATTTAAGTTAGTGATTTGAATTGTTATTCAAATTGACGTTTGGATGTACATTTAAGTTTTAATCTGAATATGGAGTAAAATTGAAATTTGTGTTTGGAGAGGTGGTGAAGATAGTTTTTGATTTATTAATAAATCTAATAAAATCTTAATGTTAACAATTTTAAAAAATATGCAATATGGATCTTGATTTATTTCTTTCTTTCTGTTGAGGTGTTGAGATCCCCCTTTTGAGGCGTTGAGATCCCCGGCTGGAAGGGCGGGCACCTCGAACGTATTGCCTGGGAGGCAGCCCGGCGCGACCCCGAGTTAAGTTCCAGGGAGGTCGGGAGCCCCCACGCGGATTTGCCTCCAGTGAAGGAGCGCGTCCCCTAGGAGTTGAACCCGTATCCTCTTGAATAAAAGGGTCTTAGGGTGTCCCTTGGGTACCAATCCCTCTACGTGGGGGCTTCCAACCTCTCTGTGACTTAACTCAGGGTCGTGCCGGGCTGCCTCCCCGACAATACGTACGAAGTGCCCGCCAGGCTCTGGTTGGGGATCTCAACACCTCAACAATCTCAATTGGATATCAAATGAAGAAGTTATGATTTTTTTCCTCAAATATAGGAGAGAGAAATTTAGTTTTTACGATATTCGAATATCAAAAGTTTAAGGAGGGATGAGAACTCTGAAAACTTGGATTCTTGATACTCAAATGATTCAGATTTTGGGAGAAACAAACACGTATTTGAAGGATTCTTGATACTCGAATCCAAATTTAAGTCTATTGAATTTAAAAAATGCATGAAACGAACATACCCTGAGTAGACTCTGCAGAACTATTCTATACCCTTCCATTTGCCCCTTCCCTAAGCTTCCTCACAACATTTCTTATCTATATCCTTCTGAAACCGCTAAGTAATGAAACCATTAAGTAAGGTGAGAAATTTGACTAAGAGATGTTCAAGTTAAGTAAAAAAACAAAAAAATAAAACCAATAGGAAACAGAGTTAAGTATAAAAAATAAAAGGCTAAAGTTTAAGTGTTGTAATCGATCAAGTAGGTCGGTAATAAGAAGAGTAGTTAATAGTTAGGTGCTTGAAGCAGAGCCGACTAATAAAGGGGAATGGATGGAGTAAGAACGCTAGAGTAATGCTAAAATAAGATTCACATTACCTATGGCATACAAAAATGATTTTCAAACACTTTTTATATGTTTGAAGCATGTTTGCACTTGTTATGTATAGTGTTTTTAAAAGTTCAAGTTATGATTTATAATATGTTTGCGATTATTATATTTAATGTATTAGACATTAGTTATGTCATGCAAAATGTTCACTAAGATTATAAGATCAATAAATTAAACTCTCAAGTTAAGATAAATCAATGTCGTACTAGCATCCTAGATATGAGTTTTACAAGTTATATTAAAGTTATGACCTCGTTATTCGATAGTCTTAAGTCTTCCATGAGAATCATTGTGTTTATGATCTCATAACTAGTGATTTTGAAAAAAACACTTAATCCCACGAGTTTAAGTAAGATAAGCATGATGATGAGAAGGTCAAGTTAGTTAAGAATGATAATAACAAGTTCATAATTGAAAGTTCATAAATGAACATAAATAGGATCATGCATTATGATATTGCTTGCATTCCTTTTAAGTAATGTTCTTATAAAGAACGTTTTGTGACAAACATTTAAGAAATGTTTCATGAAAACGCTTTACGAGAAAGGTTTTTAAGACAAAAGATTTATAATGAATGTTTTTATGTTTTGTGAGAATATTTTCTGAACTTACCGAGTGAAAGCTTATTATAAATTTTTCATGCTGTAGGTAGTCCTACAAGAGACTAATATAACTGGTTGATGAGCTCATTGGTGCGTTGGACAAATACAAAGGTTAAGTATGAATATTACTACGACAGTTTTCTGCTACTTAACGAAAAAGTTTTTCACTATTTAAAATTTAAAAAGCTTTTAAGAAAGTAAATGTTTCTTAATGAATTTTAGAAAACATTTTGAATGATTTTTAAGCCAAGATTTGAGCTAGGTCTTAATTTATATTGTAATGAAAGTTGCAATAATTTTAAAGTATGTTTAAAAAAATTTGCCCAGTATTTTCTTACTTGTAAATATGAATTAAGAATAAGAAATGACGTTTAAGAAAGCTAAATAATGACTAGAAAAGACAAGTCATTACATTGGGTCTACCACGGCTTGGGCGGGCCCAGCCATCATCCACCTTGCGCCGGCGTTGAGGGACTTGGCTATGGTTGGGGTTGGCTTCGTGCCGCTAGAGGAAGGTGGGCTGCGGCGGTTCTAGCCTTGCAGTAGGGATGGTCGTAAAGGGTGTCGAGGGGTTGACCAAAGTAAGGCTGTGGGTGCTCTCCGGTAGGCAGGTGGCTGGAGTTAGGAGGTGGTGGCTTCTAGATGGTTATCGTTGAAGGACCTCGAATTAGTGTATTATGGTGTAGACATGCATTTTGGACTTGTGTTTTATGTTTTGTATGTATTACAAGTCTGTTGTAGTAAGGGTACTAGTTTTCTTATTGGCCCTCTAGTTTGTGTTTGTTGTTTTTGTGGTGTTGCAGGTTGTGTTAGGTATAGAGGCTGGTTTCTCCATGCCTCTTAATTGGTTAAGTGGTGTATCGAATCGGATTGGATGAAGGTGGGGCCCTTCTCTGCGGTTGTTGAGACCACTGTTTATAAGAGCATAGCTTCATGTATAGGGACTTGTTTAGCCTCATCGTTTAGAGTACGAATTCCCAAGTAGGTTTTTTGAGCCTATATGTTTATCCTATTTATAGGACCTTAGACCTTTGGCTATAGCTTGGCTTGTTTCGGTTAATTTTAATAAAATTCTTTTCTTTGGTTGGAGGCATTATCTACTAAAAAAAAATTAATGGGACACAATATAAAAAATTGGAGACAAACTTTTACTGAATTTGGATACAATTATATTTATATAATTTACTGAAAGCACAATAATAATTTTTCTTACGCAATACATGCACAGTTTTGTATTTTATAATAATTTTAAGGTTAAAACTCTCAACTTTAAAAATTTGATTAGTCACAATTGATATTTTAAGCCTGTCATTCGTGACGTCAGCAAATTTTATGATTCCGTCGAAAGGACTTTAATTAACACCATATGGCACTCTCCACTCACTCAAACATCCATGAAAAAGCAGAGAAGAAACCACATCATCTCCCCAAACTTTCCTTTTCCTCACGCGTGACTCCTGATCAGAGAACAACAATGGCGAAGAAGAACCTTCCTTGGGAGATTATCACGAACATCCTCAGCCGTCTGGCCGTGAAGGATCTCCTGCGCTACAGGTGCGTCTCCAAGCCATGGCGCTCCCTCATCGACGGCCCTGATTTCATCAAGCGCCACCTCAATCACTCCAAGGAAACCAACACCAACCTCAACGCCGTTCTCTTCCCAGACAACAACCTCGCCTGGGTCGATCTTGACATGCTCAGCCCCGCCGTGAAGCTCAATCACCCGATCGACGACGGTCTACGGGTCGACGCCATAGGCTCTTGCAACGGCTTGCTTGCTCTCTCTAACTCTCGAAACAACATCTTTTTCTGGAATCCATGCAAAAAAAGGTACAAGAAGCTCCCATTTCCAATGTTAATGTTAATGTCTCGTCTCCTACGACGCGAAATCTTGAATTTTATGGATTTGGACATGACTTTATTAGCGATGATTACAAGTTGGTAAAGATAACATACTTAGCTGGAAATCCTTACGACTCTGAGGTTAAGGTTTATAGTGCAAAAGCCAATGCTTGGAAAAGAATCAATAGAAGCTTTCCTATTTCATTGATCTCCAGACGCAGTATGGACTTTTTGCTGGTAATGCTTTGCACTGGTTTGTTGCCGGAAGGTATCCGTCTCATATTCCACAGTTGATTGTTGCAATTGATCTTGTGACCGAGGCGTACCATGAGATTCCCCTGCCGGATTACGAAAGGACCGATGACAATATTTTTATGTTTCTGGACGTTGTGGGAGGATCACTTTGTTTGACTTGTAACTATGTAGAGAAGACGATGACGTCGTCCCGTGTTGATATCTGGATGATGAATGAATACGGGATTGCGGATTCTTGGACTAAAATTTTTACTCTGAAGCCCTCGAAGGCAATTGGAACTTTTCTTTTTGTGACTCCTGTTGCGTATTTGAAGAGGGGGGGTCAAGTTCTTCTGAATCAGGAGTGTAAGGATTCATAACCTATGATCTGCAAAGGAAAAAGGCTAAGAATTTGAGCATTTCCAGTCTTCCTGAACAATTCAGAGCGCAGTCGTGTGTTGGAAGCCTCGTTGGACTTGATGGTGGTTGGGACAAGGAAAATGAAGGTGGGGAGAAGAAGAAGAAAAATACAGATCAGAAGCAGGGGAACAAGAAGAAAGACCCTAACAGGAAGCAAAGGTAATGTTGATCAATTTTTCTTCTTTCTAAGTTTCTTATAAGCATTTTGTTCAACGTATGGCCTGTCGAACGATGATACGACGATTTCAATATACGCTTTTCTTTTTTTTTTCTTTTCCTTTTTAGCACGGACGATTTCCTATCAAAAGGATTTAAATTGGTGTTATAGATTACACAGGGGAAGGTCAAAGGTATGAATAAATTTTTCAGTTTTACAGCATGCTTTTGTTACTTCCTTTCGTCGTTACTATTTTATCATAGTCAGGATTCATGACTTGCATGGTTTATCATTTTTAGTGATTGTTGCAACATTAATGTCTGATATAGTAGTATGACCATGGGAAGGAAAAAGAGAGTTAGTAAATGTGTCTCGTTGACTTCATATGATTTTGGTATATTGCTTTCTGGTCGTATATGTACTACTGTTTTGGTCCTGTCTATATTTAGAATTGTCTTCTCATGGCTAATGGTTCCATAATATTAGGAGCTACTTTTTATTTTATTTTATTTTCACAAGCATATCGTAATGTGAGATTGTTTCATGATCTTCTAGTTTATTTCTTTGAGCGTATGTATCTTGTCAAGTGTGCTGGTGTACATTTCTGACGGATTGTTCCCGAACATTTCTTTATGCTTAATCCTTATTCCTTGTGTTTTGATTGATTTGTTTATGCTTAATTACAGAGTTATGTGCTTATAATTAAGTTGACAAACATTTTCACGAGAGCTATGCGAATGTTTATTGGAGGAACTGCTTCACAAGTAGTTTAGAGTATCGATTTTTTCTTCTCATTTTGACTATAGTTCGACGAGGCTTATCTTTGTTTCTTGTGCAGCTTCTCGATCCTTACCCTGCATATGAGCTAGTGCTTCGACTTAAATTTAGTTCTTGAGACTTTATTCTCGGTTAATTTCAACACTCGCGAGTGATAATGCTGCTTTCTTGGTGAATTTTGGAGGTGCTTCTAATGAAAGAAGCTAATTTACTTCTCACACGCCCAACTTTTTCATTTTATTTTTCAACAAAAAGTTGTAGTCCATTAGCAAATGTATATACCAAGCAGGCAGTTGTTCTTTTTCGAACAAAAAATTGTTCTTGTGGAGTTCGTTCCTATTTTTTTTTTTTTTTTTTGGTAAAAGTATTAAGGAAGCAGTAGATGATATTTGTTGGTGTTTTTTTTTCTTTCAGGCTGATAATGGAAGGATCTTTTACCTGCTGTTGTGCTGAAGCAGTAGCCTGAAAATGAAGAATTTGGTAGAATTTAATCAGTATGTATCTACTTAAATTAAACATATCGAACTTGGCTAAATTTGAGAGTGCATCTATTCTGGGACTTGTACTTAAGAGGCGTGTTATTACAGTTGGCCATGTTAGTTTTTGAAAGAAAGGTTTTTGTAGCTAAATATATTTGCCAATGTATGTTTTCCAGGACTTTGGTGTGGCCTTTATGGGGATTATGTCACAAGATTTATGTTACTTGTGAAGTTGACAGTCCTGTCCATAACTTTATGAAAGCAATAGAGAGATTAGTGTTGTTTCACATTAATACATATTTAATATGCTGGAAAGGGAAGAAAAGCTGCTGCCCCATGACTCCATTGGCTGAACATGAGCTAAGTCGCTTGATGAAACTCGATACGTGTTTTATCCCCTTGAGTGTTTTAGTCGAACCAAGTGGTTTTCGTTTGTGGTCGAGATTGAGTCACTAAATGTATTTACCTCTTTCGCATCTAAATTAGTGTTTTCATTTCTATGATTTAGAATGCAATTATCTTGTTCTCCAAAAGAAAAAAAAAAAAACTTTATAAAAAAAAAAAAGGTTTCTGGACGGGGCTTGATTTTTCCCCCCGCTTGAATTGACGCAGGATCATTGCTAGCTACATTTCTTACCACTTTTTAGGAGTGTACCCTGTTAATTAGAACCCAACCTCCCCCAACCCCCTCTCTTTTATTTGGTTCTTTTAAGCAAGAAATTAACATTAGCATAATAGCATTTCGATCGTCAATTAAGTTCACAAACTTTTGCTATCGTTTATGTGAAAAAACTAAGTAGTTCTCTTTTGGTGTTTCATCATAATGTATAAGACGTAACGACATCCTTCTTTATTAATAAAACATGACGTTTCGTTATTTAATAAAATAAACTTAATTTGCATTTATCTAAGGGTTTGTTTGTTATACAAGTTTAGAATGGTGTGGTTTTAGATTAGCGCTTAGAATGTAAAAGTTTAAAATGTAAATAAAACTTTGCATCAGCTTTAAAACAAGAACTAGTATTTATAAAATTATGGTTTATAAAAAAAAAAACGAAAATGGAAATATTTTCTTATTGTAAAAAATGGTTCAAAATAGTTAAAATTTATGAGGAGACCACTGAAAATATAGCCTATTTTAGATCCTCAATGTTTTAAACAATTTAAAACTTGCACCTATTAAATACATGTTCTTATTAACCTACAGCTTCAAAACCACTTAAAACATTCTATACAATCAAACCAAATGATACGTAAGATGTTTTGATTGATTCCCTTAATATAATATACGACATGTCATTCATAAAAGTTCTGTTACTTTCAGTTGCGACAAGCCGAGGACAGGTGGATCCTATAAACCTTTTGATGACGTTTCAAAAATAATTTGTCGTTTGTGTTCATGCGCGAACAGACATTTGTCACTTGTTTAAATAAATAGAATAGCCTATGAAACAAGTCAGTTTCACACTTTTAATACCGAATATATAACATGAACATTTACACTGGTGACGAATTAGTCTCATATTACATTCTTGCGTCAGAATTAAATGCAAAGTCTGTGTTCCATATAAGTAGAATACTATTTCTTATCAGAATCACGTGTATATTTTATTTTCTTCAAATATCCAACAGATTAAAAGGCCTAATAGGATGGTTGTTTTGGACGGTGGTAAGAATAATTAGTTAGAACTGTTTTTACTATAGTATGTGAAAGTTTTACATTATAATAATTTTTTTTCTTTTTACTGTAGTATGTAAGAGTTTTACACTGTTCATAACTAAATTAATGATGTAAACTATCCTTAGCCAAACACACAGTAAATTTAAAAAGAAAAAAAAAGATTAGAGATGAGTTTGTCATAAACTAAAGTCAGATTCAACATAAGATTCAGGACCATTAGTAAGATTAATCAAAAAGCTTTTTATCATGTTCTTGATAAATTATTGTGCGGCCTACTAAATTTCAAATTGTTGTTTTTTTAACGATTTTAGAGAAAAAAAATAGAACCGTGGTAATGATGCAGGATGTATATAACAAAAAATTTCATAAAACTTTTATAAAACAACATAGAGTATATTAATTTAGTGCTCTATAAATATATAAATTTATACTTACCTAAATGAAGTGATTAAATTGGAGATCATCTATGGGAATTGTTTTCTATACGAAATCACCATCTTTTTCGTCTAGTTCTTAGCACTAAATAAACGTATGTATAGGCATAGATGAAATCAGGGTGTCTAATAATCACTCAACTAAATTTTAGGCTCCCACTAATCTCAACAAATGAGCAAAGTGAGACTAAAAATGCAAGATCTCTTCCTTTCTTTTCTTTCTCAGTCTACAAGCTTAATGCTAAGAAAATTGGTAGAAGTTTGAAGTCTAGCAAAGACTCTCAATTGTGTGTAAAATGAATAAAGGAGTCCTTTATTTAGAAAGTGAGAGATCATTTAATTTTTGAAGCTTTCATTATTTTAATTTTAAATATTACATATTTAATTAAAATAAAACGATAACTTTTTCTTTCCTTATTTATAATTGGTGCCCCACAAATACAAATACTTTGTAGTGCCAATGAGAAAGAGAAAGGGAGAAAAAAAATCTGCTTATTATCCAATATGATTGGTCTATATAATTTAAATTTCTAATTTTGAATAAATTATATTCACCAAAATTAAAGAAGTCTAGAAAAGAAAAGAAAACTTTGTGAATAAGTCTTGGACTGCATAGAAAACTTGTGTCTTATAAAATTAATTATTATGTATTAAATGCTCATTATTTAATTATTATTAAATAATTCATAATTCGTTCATTTTTAGTGATATTTAATTTGAAATTCCATAATTCTAAATTAATTAATTAAATCAATTTCTATTTGTCCAAAAAGTATTTACAAGGATGGAGGGGGACTGATAAACCCATAAATTCAAGCTTCAAGAAAACCAATATGTTAATTAAACTCTTTAATTAATATATTATTTTTTTATTAATTGCAATGTTACTCCACTAAAAACTTGAAATTGCACATTTGAAATTATAAATATAATAAATACTCATACTTTAGAGTCATCCATTTGATATAGTCATTGTATATTATAAATTGATCTTTTATAAATTATTTATAATTAGAGTTAGGTAAATTCCATTCATCTCTGTAAGTCCTTCCTTATCTTTAAGTGTCATTGATTCTCTAAAAAACAATAACTCATGAACTTAATCACGAATTAAGCCTCATATTGTTCAATACTCGAATTAATACTCAAAAGAATTATTTATCCGCTTCTCGTTAAAGAAAGAATAGATTCCATATTGTAATATTACAATTTCTGACTACTTTCTCCGTTATACCTCCAAAATACAAGGGATGGGATTAAATTCTCGAATCCATACATAATAAATCAAAAGACATAATTTCATAGGAGTCTGGTAGTAATTCAAAATTATGATCATCTTATATATGACCATCTATCGATGTGATTAGAACTTGTTATATTTTAATAGAAATTATTTAGTTGTTCATATCACAACATGTCCTCATCCTGCATAATTTCATTATATATAGTACACTCATTTAATATTGACTTACTATGTTAATAGTTTAAATAAGACCGTTCTATTATTCTCAATGTAAATGATTTGCATTAGTAACACCCAATTAAAGATTTCATACTTTAATTGAATAATTCACTATAATAATTAAGTATATATTATCGAACATTTGAATTATCATTCTTAAATATTACTCTCTTGTACATTACACTTATGTATAATATTTAAGGTTACATAAATAACTATGAAATTCTAATGATATTCATAAAGTATTCAAAATACATGCACACAAATATAATAAAAAATATACTTTATCTATTTATTTATAAATATTTCATTTATAAAATATCACACGCTTTAAAACATCTATCCTATAACACAAACCACGTATCATATATTACTTCTCTAGTAAAATAATAAAAAAAAAACTACCCCAACCTAAATTAAAAAAAAAAAAAAAAAGCAAACACGAGATATCGATGTATCACGTTGGGGGAAATTTTCAAAAAAGGAAATAACAAACGAAAATGAAGATGCCCAAAAGTCGATATATAATTATGGTCTTTACAATGAATTTGCGCGAACTAATTTTCCACCAAAAAAAGTCGTCTCGTGATCGACGACTTCTACTTGTAGTGTTTTTTCAAGGGACTTCTACTTCTAGTTATGGAAATTTTCATTCGTGGACTGTTAGCCATGGATTTGTTTCCTGTCGATGCAACAGAAGTCTAAACAAGGAAATGAATGGACTAGACGTGTGACATTTGTTCATTCACTTTAGTGGACCATTTTCGACCACGTGAAGAACATTATGAAAATTCTACCTTAGGAAAGAACAAATACCTATACGTAGAACCCTGTTTTAAACTATCCAATTTGTTAGTATTGCATACTTTTTTTTATTTATAAAGTTTTAACTAAATCGACATTTGAGAATATACACTATCAATATGTTATCTCTAGTATCAAAAGCTATAAAACATTAACGCAGACCAATTAAAATTATGCAGCTAAAAGTAGATAGAATAACTTTATAGTAAGATATGATAAAATACCTTACTAATAGAGTCCTGTTTTGAACTTTCAGATTTATATTATAGTCTCTTAGTTTCATGTGTTTTTTAATTATTGGAATTTTAATAAAAAAAAGTAATATCTCAACTATTGCTAATTAATAAATAATAATATTTAAATATATAAAAGTGAGAATGCAACTACTCACCATGGGATTAAAAAAACCTTCTTACCATGAAACAAGTGTCACTTCTCAATACTTTTTCTTTTGTTATTTACTCTTTTTTTTTATATATACTTTTCTTACTTTTATCCATTTATTTTTTCCTTTATTTTTCTATTATTTTTAAATATGATCCTTATATAAAAATGAGAATATATGTTTTGAGACTCTCATCATTGTGTGACATATGTCACTCTCTCACACCTTTTTGTTTTTTAATATATTTTTCTTTCTTTCATCCTTTTTTTCTCTCTTTCTTTGGTCTTTTTTTTTTTTTTTTAATTTTCCACTTATATTACTATATAACCCCATTATTTTCCCTATCTTTTTATCACTATGACTTTATATGTGTTTTAAACGCATCTATTATATTATATTAATTTAAGAAGTGTTTATATTTTTATTATAAATTATCTTACTAAAAAAATAATAATACAAGGAATACGTATTTCTACTAGTAATAATAAAAGAAGAAGCTGAAAATAATAAAACTACGTAACTTGAACGTCATCATCATGCTATTACATTTTAACCTTTTTGAAAAGAAAAGGAAATCGTATGGAACAAAAATAGTGAAAACTTTTTAGGAAAAAAAGAAAACAAGCAGAGGGACAGATGGAGATTTACAGTGCATGCCAAGAACAAATTATACCTCATTTTAAATCAACATACGTCTCAAATTTTATCAGTTTTATATGCTGTTTTAACGTGATTATGATAAGATTTAAGGTTATGTAACCATTTTCTAGGCCGTTTGAAAAAATGGTTAGGACCAATAGTTTTGATTTGAAAACTGTAACATTTAAGAGTTATATACTATATTAACTTTTTGTTTTTTATTGTAACATTTTAGAGCTTCATACTATTTATAGTTGTAACTGATGGTTTTAATTATTCTTCCAAACAACTTAAAAACTTTTGCATCTCACATTGATGGCCCCACCTATGTGGGGCTACCTCTCTTGCGTTGGAGAACCAAACATCAATGCTCAACGAGCAATCCTAATTAATCCTATTGGGTTACAACCTTACTATTAAAAAAATAATAGATCATAGTCTAAAAACTATACTACATATTAGGCTGAGGCTTAAAGTTATGTAAGTAGTGGAGATTTAACCCAATCATACTTTACTATACGACAAGTCACTATGACAAGGTATATTCCTCACCGTAAAATGCTCCAGGAAAAAAAAACAAGTAACGCAAACTTTTATGGCAATATATCATGAACGAAGAAATACTTAAAAAATAAAAAATTTAACAACTCTAAAAAAAAAGGCAAAAAATACTTTCTTTTCTAAAGATTGTTACTAGGTCTTCTTGCTACTAAATTTGAAAAGCAACAAAGTACTTTCTTTTCTAAGGATTGTTACTAGGTCTTCTTGCTACTAAATTTGATGCTGATGAGTTCTTCAGTTCATGCTGCTGTTGGACTGTTCCATGGGATGGACCTACAATACAGCCAATGGCCAACTGGGGATACAATTCAACCAAGAAGACTTAAGTCGTCTAACTCGTAGAAATCCAGGATTGTTAGTTCCAAGTTTTGATCAACCATTGCGCACCTAACACAAAGAAAAAGTCTTCAGTAGCTGACTTTAAAACTACTCCTATTGACCCTTTTTTCCAGCAGTACGTTTACGGGCCAGGGAAGCAGGAAAGTCATTCATTTCCTCTCTGGATTTATTCGAATATGCTTGTGATCACACTTGGATTGAACGGTACATGCATCGATATTAAAATATGCCCCTAAAAAGTTTCATGAATCCATGTTCTTTTGGGCATAAATCCTTTCCTTTCGTGAATATAATAATATTTGCATTCACTAATTCAGATGCAAAAAACAGACTTTGTAATTTCCTATCCTTAAAGTAACTCAACCCGAACACAGATCGAAACCATCAATAAGTTTGATTGAAATACACAATCGGTTATGTAATACGTGTATTTAGTTTCGACAAAAAAAAAACATTGAAGAGACATACAACCAATGGAACACAAAAATGGCTCTTTCACATACCATTATGTTTAGTGGATAACTCTAACCTATCGAAAATAAGAGACTAAAAAGACCGAAGCGTAACAGAGCGCCATTGAGTATAAGAACTTGTGGACTGGAGATCAAAGGCTCCAACATTATCCTTTCCTTTCTATTGCATTAATTTATCGAAAATGTACTGTACGTAAGACATTATTGTGTAGTAATAATTAGTCTAATCGTGTATTAGTCTAGTGTTGTATTCATACTATCTCTTAGCTACTAAATGGGGGAAAAAAAAAAAGAAAGCAATCAGCTTGTTCGGAAATTACCCCCAAGAAATTAAATCGAAGAAAAAAAAGTACTGAGATTCAATCAAATTTCTTAGAGACAACAAGTTATCAAGGAAATAGAGCAAAAATTGAAAGTGTCCAATGATTTCCGCACAAAATATATTCTCAGAACAGAAAATCAACTTAATTACATATATCAACGTGATATGAATATGCTAGAAACCTTAATATTACGAAATTCTAAATGTAATTATGTGTCCATATAATAATAATAATAATAATTTACTATAAAATAAAGATCGTGAGGACAGATAGAGGTGGAGAATATTATGGTAGATTCACTGAGGATGGACAAGCTCAAGGTCCATTTGCAAGGTTTCTTCAAGAACATGGGATAGTTGCCCAATATACCATGCCTGGTTCTCCGGATCAGAATGGTGTGGCAGAAAGAAGAAACCGAACATTAATGGACATGGTGAGGAGTATGCAGAGTAACTCCAACCTACCTAAGTCCTTGTGGACTGAAGCTCTTAAGACGGCTGTGTATATATTAAATCGGGTTCTGACTAAGGCTGTCCCAAAGACGCCATTTGAGTTATGGAAAGGTTGGAAACCGAGTTTGCGACATATACGCGTTTGGGGATGTCCGTCTGAAGTAAGAGTATACAACCCACAAGAGAAGAAGCTAGATCCGAGGACCATTAGCGGATATTTCATTGGATATGCCGAAAGGTCCAAAGGATATAGATTCTACTGTCCAACTCATAGCACTAGATTTGTGGAATCAAGGAACGCCAAGTTTCTTGAGAATGACTTGATTAGTGGGAGCGATCAATTTCAGAACATAGTTTCTGAAGGAGATCATACTGAAGCTCAACCATCTACATCAAGTGATAGGTTGATCATAGTTCATAGCACTCCTATAGTTCAACCGAGTGTTGTGCAACCGATCATTGAGGTTCCACAAATTGTTGATAATAATCTAGAAGGTCAAGTTGCTCAAGAACCATCGGAAACAATCGAGCAACAAGTTGGACAACAGATTCCTCTAGAAAATGTTGAACCAACATTAAGGAGATCTACTAGAGAAAGGAAATCGGCAATTTCTAGTTATTATGTTGTGTATCTATAAGAATCGGACTACAACATTGGAGCCAAAAATGATCCCGAAACATTTTCACAAGCCATAAGTTGCCAAGAATCGAAACTTTGGTATGATGCAATGAAGGTTGAGATGGATTATATGGCATCCAATGGAGTCTGGGATCTTGTCGAGTTGCCTGATGGTGCAAAAGCCATAGGGTGTAAATGGGTCTATAAAACGAAGAAAGACTCATTGGGCAACATCGAAAGATACAAGGCAAGACTCGTGGCCAAAGGATTCACTCAGAAAGAAGGAATCGACTACAAGGAGACCTTTTCTCTTGTATCCAAGAAAGATTCTCTTCGCATTATCTTGGCACTTGTTGCTCATTTTGACTTGGAGTTGCAACAGATGGATGTGAAAACGGCCTTTCTCAATGGTGAACTAGAGAAAGAGGTTTATATGAAACAACCAGAAGGATTCTCCTCTAGTAATGGTGAGCAGTTGGTATGTAAGCTTAAGAAATCCATATATGGGTTAAAGCAGACCTCCCGTAAGTGGTATTTGAAATTTCATGATGTCATCTCTTCATTTGGATTTGTAGAGAACATCATGGATCAATGTATATACCAAAAAGTCAGTGGGAGTAAAATTTGTTTCCTGGTTCTATATGTGGATGACATTCTACTTGCAACCAATGACAAGGGTATGCTACATGAGGTAAAACAATTCCTCTCTAAAAACTTTGACATGAAGGATATGGATGATGCATCTTTCGTTATAGGCGTTAAGATACACAGAGACAGATATAAAGGCACTTTGGGTCTGTCTCAAGAGGCCTATATCAACAAAGTTTTGGAGAGATTTCGGATGAAAAATTGTTCACCAAGTATAGCTCCCATTGTGAAGGGTGATAGATTCAATTTGAATCAGTGCCCGAAAAATGACCTTGAAAGAGAACAGATGCGCAACATTCCATATGCTTCAGCTATTGGAAGTCTTATGTATGCTCAGGTTTGCACAAGACCTGACATTGCATTTGCTGTAGGAATGTTGGGCAGATATCAGAGTGATCTAGGATCAGACCATTGAAAGGTTGTAAAGAAAGTGATGAGGTATCTGTAAGGAACCAAAGACTACATGCTTATGTATAGACGGACTGACAACTTGGAAGTCATTGGCTACTCTGACTCTGACTTTGCTGGCTGCATTGATTCATGGAAATCAACTTCCGGATACATTTTCATGCTAGCTAGTGGAGCTATTTCATGGAGGAGTGCCAAGCAAACTTTGACTGCTACTTCCACTATGGAGGCCGAGTTCGTATCTGTTTTGAGGCAACCTCACATGGTGTATGGATTAAGAGTTTCATTTCTGGGCTTAGGATTATGGATTCTATCTCTAGGCCGTTGAAGATATTCTGTGACAATTCAGCTGCTGTTTTTATGGCTAGAAACAACAAGAGCGGTAGTCGAAGCAAACACATCGACATTAAGTATCTAGCCATAAGAGAGCGTGTTAATGATAAAGCAGTGGTCATTGAACACATAAGCACTGAATTGATGATTGCCGATCCCTTGACTAAAGGCATGCCACCAGTAAAATTTAGGGATCATGTGGATAGAATGAGACTTGGTTCCCTTATGTAATTTTGTCATACTTTGTTGTGAAACTCTATATTTATGATATTTTCTCTTTTCAGCTTCAATTAAGTGCGCAACTTTATTTCTGAGAAATATCACTAAAGTTTAGGACCTAGAATAAACATAGGGTTTATTCATTAAGATAAGAGAGAAAATCTAAGAAACAAGATATATTGTGATACATGGAAGATAATACTCGTTATTTAGAGGACCTGTCGCCATGATTCATGTGTTTTGTTTCTCATTATAGCAGTTGATGTAATACGTGGGCCAAGTGGGAGACTGTTAAAAACTCATTTGGCCGTTTCAATTTTTGGCCCACGTGATATGCTTCACGTATCAACTGCCTCACGTGTAACGGTTGGTACCAACCGTTACAACCGTGTGATGGTCGCGGTTTTAAATGTTCGGGTCCCTGAGCACACAATTCATTCATGAAAATTACACCATCAAGTGTAGAATTGAGAGTGCCCAGAAAAACCAAAAATTCGTTAAACTAACAGGAAATCCTTACGACTCTGAGGTTAAGGTTTATAGTGCAAAAGCCAATGCTTGGAAAAGAATCAATAGAAGCTTTCCATATTTCATTGATCTCCAGACGCAGTATGGACTTTTTGCTAGTAATGCTTTGCACTGGTTTGTTGCCGGAAAGTATCCGTCTCATATTCCACAGTTGATTGTTGCAATTGATCTTGTGACCGAAGCGTACCATGAGATTCCCCTGCCGGATTACGAAAGGACCGATGACAATGTTTTTATGTTTCTGGACGTTTTGGGAGGATCACTTTGTTTGACTTTTAACTATGTGGAGAAGACGATGACGTCGTCCCGTGTTGATATCTGGATGATGAAGGAATACGGGATTGCGGATTCTTGGACTAAAATTTTTAATCTGAAGCCCTCAAAGGCAATTGGAACTTTTCTTTTTGTGACTCCTGTTGCGTATTTGAAGAGGGGGGGTCAAGTTCTTCTGAATCAGGAGTGTAAGGATTCATAACCTATGATCTGCAAAGGAAAAAGGCTAAGAATTTGAGCATTTCCAGTCTTCCTGAACAATTCAGAGCGCAGTCGTGTGTTGGAAGCCTCGTTGGACTTGATGGTGGTTGGGACAAGGAAAATGAAGGTGGGGAGAAGAAGAAGAAAAATACAGATCAGAAGCAGGGGAACAAGAAGAAAGACCCTAACAGGAAGCAAAGGTAATGTTAATCAATTTTCTTCTTTCTAAGTTTCTTATAAGCATTTTGTTCAACGTATGGCCTGTCGAACGATGATACGACGATTTCAATATACGCTTTTTTTTTTTTTTCTTTTCCTTTTTAGCATGGACGATTTCCTATCAAAAGGATTTAAATTGGTGTTATAGATTACACAGGGGAAGGTCAAAGGTATGAATAAATTTTTCAGTTTTACAGCATGCTTTTGTTACTTCCTTTCGTTGTTACTATTTTATCATAGTCAGGATTCATGACTTGCGTGGTTTATCATTTTTAGTGATTGTTGCAACATTAATGTCTGATATAGTAGTATGACCATGGGAAGGAAAAAGAGAGTTAGTAAATGTGTCTCGTTGACTTCATATGATTTTGGTATATTGCTTTCTGGTCGTATATGTACTACTGTTTTGGTCCTGTCTATATTTAGAATTGTCTTCTCATGGCTAATGGTTCCATAATATTAGGAGCTACTTTTTATTTTATTTTATTTTCACAAGCATATCGTAATGTGAGATTGTTTCATGATCTTCTAGTTTATTTCTTTGAGCGTATGTATCTTGTCAAGTGTGCTGGTGTACATTTCTGACGGATTGTTCCCGAACATTTCTTTATGCTTAATCCTTATTCCTTGTGTTTTGATTGATTTGTTTATGCTTAATTACAGAGTTATGTGCTTATAATTAAGTTGACAAACATTTTCACGAGAGCTATGCGAATGTTTATTGGAGGAACTGCTTCACAAGTAGTTTAGAGTATCGATTTTTTCTTCTCATTTTGACTATAGTTCGACGAGGCTTATCTTTGTTTCTTGTGTAGCTTCTCGATCCTCACCCTGCATATGAGCTAGTGCTTCGACTTAAATTTAGTTCTTGAGACTTTATTCTTGGTTAATTTCAACACTCGCGAGTGATAATGCTGCTTTCTTGGTGAATTTCGGAGGTGCTTCTAATGAAAGAAGCTACTTTAGTTCTCACACGCCCAACTTTTTCATTTTATTTTTCAACAAAAAGTTGTAGTCCATTAGCAAATGTATATACCAAGCAGGCAGGCAGTTCTTTTTCTAACAAAAAATTGTTCTTGTGGAGTTCGTTCCTACTTTTTTTTTTTTTTTTTTTTTTTTGTAAAAGTATTAAGGAAGCAGTAGATGATATTTGTTGGTGTTTTTTTTTCTTTCAGGCTGATAATGGAAGGATCTTTTACCTGCTGTTGTGCTGAAGCAGTAGCCTGAAAATGAAGAATTTGGTAGAATTTAATCAGTATGTATCTACTTAAATTAAACATATCGAACTTGGCTAAATTTGAGAGTGCATCTATTCTGGGACTTGTACTTAAGAGGCGTGTTATTACAGTTGGCCATGTTAGTTTTTGAAAGAAAGGTTTTTGTAGCTAAATATATTTGCCAATGTATGTTTTCCAGGACTTTGGTGTGGCCTTTATGGGGATTATGTCACAAGATTTATGTTACTTGTGAAGTTGACAGTCCTGTCCATAACTTTATGAAAGCAATAGAGAGATTAGTGTTGTTTCACATTAATACATATTTAATATGCTGGAAAGGGAAGAAAAGCTGCTGCCCCATGACTCCATTGGCTGAACATGAGCTAAGTCGCTTGATGAAACTCGATACGTGTTTTATCCCCTTGAGTGTTTTAGTCGAACCAAGTGGTTTTCGTTTGTGGTCGAGATTGAGTCACTAAATGTATTTACCTCTTTCGCATCTAAATTAGTGTTTTCATTTCTATGATTTAGAATGCAATTATCTTGTTCTCCAAAAGAAAAAAAAAAAAACTTTATAAAAAAAAAAAAGGTTTCTGGACGGGGCTTGATTTTTCCCCCCGCTTGAATTGACGCAGGATCATTGCTAGCTACATTTCTTACCACTTTTTAGGAGTGTACCCTGTTAATTAGAACCCAACCTCCCCCAACCCCCTCTCTTTTATTTGGTTCTTTTAAGCAAGAAATTAACATTAGCATAATAGCATTTCGATCGTCAATTAAGTTCACAAACTTTTGCTATCGTTTATGTGAAAAAACTAAGTAGTTCTCTTTTGGTGTTTCATCATAATGTATAAGACGTAACGACATCCTTCTTTATTAATAAAACATGACGTTTCGTTATTTAATAAAATAAACTTAATTTGCATTTATCTAAGGGTTTGTTTGTTATACAAGTTTAGAATGGTGTGGTTTTAGATTAGCGCTTAGAATGTAAAAATTTAAAATGGAAATAAAACTTTGCATCAACTTTAAAACAAGAAATGGTATTTATAAAATTATGGTTTATAAAAAAAAAAACGAAAATGGAAATATTTTCTTATTGTAAAAAATGGTTCAAAATAGTTAAAATTTATGAGGAGACCACTGAAAATATAGCCTATTTTAGATCCTCAATGTTTTAAACAATTTAAAACTTGCACCTATTAAATACATGTTCTTATTAACCTACAGCTTCAAAACCACTTAAAACATTCTATACAATCAAACCAAATGATACGTAAGATGTTTTGATTGATTCCCTTAATATAATATACGACATGTCATTCATAAAAGTTCTGTTACTTTCAGTTGCGACAAGCCGAGGACAGGTGGATCCTATAAACCTTTTGATGACGTTTCAAAAATAATTTGTCGTTTGTGTTCATGCGCGAACAGACATTTGTCACTTGTTTAAATAAATAGAATAGCCTATGAAACAAGTCAGTTTCACACTTTTAATACCGAATATATAACATGAACATTTACACTGGTGACGAATTAGTCTCATATTACATTCTTGCGTCAGAATTAAATGCAAAGTCTGTGTTCCATATAAGTAGAATACTATTTCTTATCAGAATCACGTGTATATTTTATTTTCTTCAAATATCCAACAGATTAAAAGGCCTAATAGGATGTTTTTCATAGTGGTAAGAACCAATGATTAGAACTGTTTTACTATAGCATGTGAAAGTTTTATATTATAACAATTTTTTTTATTGTAGTATATGAGAGTTTTATATTGTTCATAACTAAGTTAGTGGTATAAATTATCCTTAGCTAAACACACGGTAAATTAAAAAAAAAAAAGATTAGAGATGAGTTTGTCATAAACTAAAGTCAGATTCAACATAAGATTCAGGACCATTAGTAAGATTAATCAAAAAGCTTTTTATCATGTTCTTGATAAATTATTGTGCGGCCTACTAAATTTCAAATTGTTGTTTTTTTTAACGATTTTAGAGAAAAAAAATAGAACCGTGGTAATGATGCAGGATGTATATAACAAAAAATTTCATAAAACTTTTATAAAACAACATAGAGTATATTAATTTAGTGCTCTATAAATATATAAATTTATACTTACCTAAATGAAGTGATTAAATTGGAGATCATCTATGGGAATTGTTTTCTATACAAAACCGTCATATTCTTCGCCTGGTCCTTAGCATTGAATGAATGTATACATAGGCATAGATGAAATCAGGGTGTCTAATAATCACTCAACTAAATTTTAGGCTCCCACTAATCTCAACAAATGAGCAAAGTGAGACTAAAAATGCAAGATCTCTTCCTTTCTTTTCTTTCTCAGTCTACAAGCTTAATGCTAAGAAAATTGGTAGAAGTTTGAAGTCTAGCAAAGACTCTCAATTGTGTGTAAAATGAATAAAGGAGTCCTTTATTTAGAAAGTGAGAGATCATTTAATTTTTGAAGCTTTCATTATTTTAATTTTAAATATTACATATTTAATTAAAATAAAACGATAACTTTTTCTTTCCTTATTTATAATTGGTGCCCCACAAATACAAATACTTTGTAGTGCCAATGAAAAAGAGAGAGAGAAAAAATCTGCTTATTATCCAATATGATTGGTCTATATAATTTAAATTTCTAATTTTGAATAAATTATATTCACCAAAATTAAAGAAGTCTAGAAAAGGAAACTTTGTGAATAAGTCTTCGATTGCATAGAAAACTTGTGTCTTATAAAATTAATTATTATGTATTAAATGCTCATTATTTAATTATTATTAATTAATTCATAATTCATTCATTTTTAGTGATATTTAATTTGGAATTCTATAATCTAAATTAATTAATTGAATCAATAATTTCTATTTGTCCAAAAAGTATTTACAAGGATGGAGGGGGACTGATAAACCTATAAATTCAAGCTTCAAGAAAACCAATATGTTAATTAAACTCTTTAATTAATATATTATTTTTTTATTAATTGCAATGTTACTCCACTAAAAACTTGAAATTGCACATTTGAAATTATAAATATAATAAATACTCATACTTTAGAGTCATCCATTTGATATAGTTATTGTATATTATAAATTGATCTTTTATAAATTATTTATAATTAGAGTTAGGTAAATTCCATTAACCTCTGTAAGTACTTCATTATCTTTAAGTGCCATTAATTCTCTAAAAAATAATAACTCATGAATTTAATCACGAATTAAGCCTCATATTGTTCAAGACTCGAATCAATACTCAAAAGAATTATTTATCTGCTTCTCATCTAAGAAAGAATAGATTCCATCTTGTAATATTAACATTTCCGACTAGTTTCTCCATTATAGCTCCAAAATACAAGGGATAGGATTAAATTCTCGAATCTATACCTAGTAAATCAAAAGACATGATTTTATAGGAGTCTGGTAGTAATTTAAAATTATGATCATCTTATATATGACCATCTATCGATGTGATTAGAACTTGTTATATTTTAATAGAAATTATTTAGTTGTTCATATCACAACATGTCCTCATCCTGCATAATTTCATTATATATAGTACACTCATTTAATATTGACTTACTATGTTAATAGTTTAAATAAGACCGTTCTATTATTCTCAATGTAAATGATTTGCATTAGTAACACCCAATTAAAGATTTCATACTTTAATTGAATAATTCACTATAATAATTAAGTATATATTATCGAACATTTGAATTATCATTCTTAAATATTACTCTCTTGTACATTACACTTATGTATAATATTTAAGGTTACATAAATAACTATGAAATTCTAATGATATTCATAAAGTATTCAAAATACATGCACACAAATATAATAAAAAATATACTTTATCTATTTATTTATAAATATTTCATTTATAAAATATCACACGCTTTAAAACATCTATCCTATAACACAAACCACGTATCATATATTACTTCTCTAGTAAAATAATAAAAAAAAAACTACCCCAACCTAAATTAAAAAAAAAAAAAAAAAAGCAAACACGAGATATCGATGTATCACGTTGGGGGAAATTTTCAAAAAAGGAAATAACAAACGAAAATGAAGATGCCCAAAAGTCGATATATAATTATGGTCTTTACAATGAATTTGCGCGAACTAATTTTCCACCAAAAAAAGTCGTCTCGTGATCGACGACTTCTACTTGTAGTGTTTTTTCAAGGGACTTCTACTTCTAGTTATGGAAATTTTCATTCGTGGACTGTTAGCCATGGATTTGTTTCCTGTCGATGCAACAGAAGTCTAAACAAGGAAATGAATGGACTAGACGTGTGACATTTGTTCATTCACTTTAGTGGACCATTTTCGACCACGTGAAGAACATTATGAAAATTCTACCTTAGGAAAGAACAAATACCTATACGTAGAACCCTGTTTTAAACTATCCAATTTGTTAGTATTGCATACTTTTTTTTAATTTATAAATTTTTAACTGAATCCACATTTGAGAATATACACTATCAATATGTTATCTCTAGTATCAAAAGCTATAAAACATTAACGCAGACCAATTAAAATTATGCAGCTAAAAGTAGATAGAATAAGTTTATAGTAAGATATGATAAAATACCTTACTAATAGAGTCCTGTTTTGAACTTTCAGATTTATATTATAGTCTCTTACTTTCATGTGTTTTTTAATTATTGGAATTTTAATAAAAAAAAGTAATATCTCAACTATTGCTAATTAATAAATAATAATATTTAAATATATAAAAGTGAGAATGCAACTACTCACCATGGGATTAAAAAAACCTTCTTACCATGAAACAAGTGTCACTTCTCAATACTTTTTCTTTTGTTATTTACTCTTTTTTTTTATATATACTTTTCTTACTTTTATCCATTTATTTTTTCCTTTATTTTTCTATTATTTTTAAATATGATCCTTATATAAAAATGAGAATATATGTTTTGAGACTCTCATCATTGTGTGACATATGTCACTCTCTCACACCTTTTTGTTTTTTAATATATTTTTCTTTCTTTCATCTTTTTTTTTCTCCCTCTCTTTTTGGTCCTTTTTTTTAATTTCCCCCTTATATAACTATATAACCCCATTATTTTCCCTATCTTTTTATCACTATGACTTTATATGTGTTTTAAGAAGTGTTTATATTTTTATTATAAATTATCTTACTCAAAAAAAAATAATAATACAAGGAATACGTATTTCTACTAGTAATAATAAAAGAAGAAGCTGAAAATAATAAAACTACGTAACTTGAACGTCATCATCATGCTATTACATTTTAACCTTTTTGAAAAGAAAAGGAAATCGTATGGAACAAAAATAGTGAAAACTTTTTAGGAAAAAAAGAAAACAAGCAGAGGGACAGATGGAGATTTACAGTGCATGCCAAGAACAAATTATACCTCATTTTAAATCAACATACGTCTCAAATTTTATCAGTTTTATATGCTGTTTTAACGTGATTATGATAAGATTTAAGGTTATGTAACCATTTTTTAGGCCGTTTGGAAGAATGGTTAGGACCAATAGTTTTAGTTTGAAAACTGTAACATTTAAGAGTTATATATTATAGCAACTTTTTGTTTTTTATTGTAACATTTTAAAGTTTTATACTATTTATAGTTGTAACTGATGGTTTTAATTATTCTTCAAACAGCCTAAAAACTCTTAGCACCAATTCTGCATCTGACATTGATGGCCCAACCTATGTGGGGCTACCTCTCTTGCTTTGGAGAACCAAACATCAATGCTGAATGAGCAATCCTAATTAATCTTATTAGGTTACAAGCTTACTATTAACAAAACAGTAGATTATAAGCTAAAAACTGCACTACATATTAGGCTGAGGCTTAAAGTTATGTAAGTAGTGGAGATTTAACCCAATCATACTTTAGTATACGACAAGTCACTATGACAAGGTATATTCCTCACCGTAAAATGCTCCAGGAAAAAAAAACAAGTAACGCAAACTTTTATGGCAATATATCATGAACGAAGAAATACTTAAAAAATAAAAAATTTAACAACTCTAAAAAAAAAAGCAAAAAATACTTTCTTTTCTAAAGATTGTTACTAGGTCTTCTTGCTACTAAATTTGAAAAGCAAAAAATACTTTCTTTTCTAAAGATTGTTACTAGGTCTTCTTGCTACTAAATTTGATGCTGATGAGTTCTTCAGTTCATGCTGCTGTTGGACTGTTCCATGGGATGGACCTACAATACAGCCAATGGCCAACTGGGGATACAATTCAACCAAGAAGACTTAAGTCGTCTAACTCGTAGAAATCCAGGATTGTTAGTTCCAAGTTTTGATCAACCATTGCTCACCTAACACAAAGAAAAAGTCTTCAGTAGCTGACTTTAAAACTACCCTTTTTTCCAGCAGTACGTTTACGGGCCAGGGAAGCAGGAAAGTCATTCATTTCCTCTCTGGATTTATTCGAATATGCTTGTGATCACACTGGGATTGAACGGTACATGCATCGATATTAAAATATGCCCCTAAATAGTTTCATAAATCCATGTTCTTTTGGGCATAAATGCTTTCCTTTCGTGGATATAATAATATTTGCATTCACTCATTCAGATGCGAAAGACAGAATTTATAATTTTCTATCCTTATAGTAACTCAACCCGAACATAGATCGGAACCATCAATGAGTTTGATTTAAATACACAACGAGTTATGTAATACGTGTATTTAGTTTCAACAAAAAAAAATTGAAGAGATATATAACTAATGAAACACAAAAATGGCTCTTTCACATACCACTATGTTTAGTGGATAACTCTAACCTATCGAAAATAAGAGACTAAAAAGACCGAAGCGTAACAGAGCGCCATTGAGTATAAGAACTTGTGGACTGGAGATCAAAGGCTCCAACATTATCCTTTCCTTTCTATTGCATTAATTTATTGAAAATGTACTGTACGTAAGACATCATTGTGTAGTAATAATTAGTCTAATCATGTGTTAATCTAGTGTTGTATTCATACTATCTCTTAGCTACTAAATGGGGGTAAAAAAAAAGAGAAAGCAATCAGCTTGTTCGGAAATTACCCCCAAGAAATTAAAATCGAAGAAAAAAAAGTAGTGAGATTCAATCAAATTTCTTAGAGACAACAAGTTATCAAGGAAATAGAGCAAAAATTGAGAGTGTCCAATGATTTCCGCACAAAATATATTCTCAGAACAGAAAATCAACTTAATTACATATATCAACGTGATATGAATATGCTAGAAACCTTAATATTACGAAATTCTAAATGTAATTATGTGTCCATATAATAATAATAATAATAATTTACTTTTGTCGAGTACAAATGTGCGCACCCGGAATCGACTTAATATGTTAAGGTGAGCTTTCAAGTTTAATCATAATAACAATTAGCATTTTGCCTAGCAGAAAAAATAACTTTTTCCCCATCATAAATCATAAAATAATTTACAAGAAAGAGTGGACCTGAAAGGGAAAAAAAACTCTGAGGTCAATTTTCAACGACGTCCTTGTGCAAATTGTCCAAGTAACAACTCCCATGTAGCCAGTCCATTTTCTTTGTACAGGGTTCGGTGAGCAGAGTAGGCATGTCCAAACACCAAGTGCAAATTTTTTTACTTTGAGTGCTCGAGATTTTTTATTTACTAGCCACCTATTTCTTGGTTTTGTCCCGCTTCAACCATGGTAACGACAAGTTCAACAAGTAATTTCTAAAAAAAAGCGTTCAATCAATTATGATTAAATTATCAAAGAAATCTCGTAAATGGTTCTGAATTTTATCTTTGGTTTTACTTTAATCATTAATGTCTAAAATGTTCCAAATGTAATTCGCGATTATTTAGATAATCAATTCGAATTGAAAACACTATCGTGATTTCTGGCCTGATATCTCTCTTAAACATTTGTCCCTAATGCTCATGCAGCAAAAGTTGGTGATGAATTACAAAAAAAAAAGTTACGGGGACGCTTGATCGGATCACCCGCCAACTTGTCCATATAATTTTCGGACTATATGTACAACACAATGGTCATCAAAACATCATCAGAGTTGACCCAAGTCAAAAATATGGGCTCTTATCTTGTTGAACTAGGAAAGCCACTTTCTACTTTGGTTTCGTTAATTAGATCTTCAATTTGGTTACTTTATAATTAATTATATAGTCAACAATCCAAAAGCAATTGAGTTGGTGGGTAGGTTTTAAGTTGGGCTGAAGACAAAATATTTTTTAATCCAAAAAAATAAATGTCTCTAAGCAAGGGAAAAAAAATATGAATCGAATATTACATTGCCACGTGTTGTGATGAAGAAGAATGCAATGCATGATGTACATCTGACGCTAGCCTAACCTATATGGCAAATTTAACAGCAAGTTTTGGCCTCAAAGAATACCTACCTATCTAAAATTCAAATTAATTATCATATTAAGTTGATGTCCTTTCCAAATTAAAAGGAAAAAAATTTCAAATGAAATTAAATAAATTAAAGAGTACTCCTACATCGCTAGAATTCTCTGACTTTTTGATCCTTCTCCTATACGCCACAGGGCACCGGCCTGTGCTATCAATCACCAACCCCTACTACATGTGCCATTCACGTGACCAATGTGAATACTGGATCCCGCCATTTTTTTTTTATAATTTAGAAGGAAAAAAACGTGGCCAAGACGAAGAAGTCAAATTTGAATACTGTATCGAAGCAATCAAAGACCACCCCTTTATGCCTGATCAGTCTTATAGGTTACAGGGTGTTTGATATAATAGTTAAAATTATTTGTTAGAATTATTTTTAATATAGTATATAAAAGTTTTACATTGTAATGATTTTTTTTATTACTATAGTATGTGAAAGCTTTACACTGTTTATAACTGAAAAAGTAATCTAGACCACGATTTATCAAACACTTTTTTAGGCAAAAAATGAAGCTCTCTCTGTAAGAGATCCTATCATTAATTATCACCTATCATTTGCATGTAGATTTATATATATAAATATAGCCATAAACTTTCTCTAAGCACGCTTGTAGTACTGCCATTTCTCTGGAAAATCATATTCCTCAATCTCACTCTTTTATAACAAGAAAATAAAAGAGATATACAGAGAGCGGAACATGATCAAATTGTAGGGAAATTTTCAAAATTAGATCCATATCCAACCAACCAACTAACCTTAAATTCGTGATCCAAGAAGCTCAACCTGTTATAATATATTGTTTAAGGTAAGTGCAATAATGTTATTCTATTTGTTCTCTAACGTTGTTTAGTAATTTGTTAAAAATATAGAAGGAAAGAGAGCGCATGATCTCGAACTGTTTCTGTTTTTTCACTGCAATAAAGAATTAGAAGATATGGAGGGGATTGAGAAGGCGGCAGAGAGGGCGCGGAGCTTGAGGAAAAGCATAAGCAGGAGCGCTGGCAGAGCGAGCTGGAGCACGGAGGAGATGTTCACGCCGTCGGGGAGGAGCAGCAGCCGCGCGGACGAAGAAGAAGAGGCTCTCAAGTGGGCCGCCATCGAGAAGCTCCCGACATACAATCGGCTACGGACGAGCATTATCAACTTCAAGTCGACCGGCCAAGGTAACAACAACAACGGGGTCTTAGACGGAGAATTATTCGACGTCCGAAAGCTTGACATAAACGACAGACAGAGTTTCATTGATAGGATTTTCAAGGTCGCCGAAGAGGATAATGAGAAGTTCTTGAGGAAGTTCCGAAACAGAATTGATAAGTAAGTTTCAACCTGTTGTTTCTTGTCAAGCGGTTAACAACATGATCACGTCTATGAATGTCTTAGCTTAATCACATTAATATTAAACATTTTCAGTTTTTTTTTCTGGAATTTTTTATTCAAATATTATGCTTTAAATTTTGATGCTTTTCTTCCATTCCACTACCAAAAAAAAAAATGATGCTTTTCATATTGTTAATGGAATAATCTCAAATTAAAACAAAATAAACCCAAGTCAATGTCTTAGTGGTTAAGGTAATAGCCGCATGTATTGTTATGTACATGCTTGTCATCTACAAGTAATACATGTTTTAGTTGATAAGTTTGAATGAAAAGTTTAAAAGAAAATTTTATATTTTTATAAAAAAAATACTGTAGAAAATAGTTTAAAATATGGTTCGAACTTATAAATTATCTTATAATACAGTAACAAATAAATTAATTTCTTAATGATTTTCACCTAGCTAAATCTAACTTCACTTTAAATATGAACTCAAATGAGTCAAATATTGACTCTTTTCTTTATTTTCTTCTCTTTTTTTTTGAATGATGTCCTGATTACTGGAAATGAGCCCTCTGATTCATAATTAATCAAATATATATGGTGTTTTTGCAAAAATTAATTTCAGGGTTGGAGTGAAACTTCCAACAGTGGAGGTGAGGTTTGAGCAGTTGACAATTGACGCAGATTGCTATGTTGGCAACAGAGCTATTCCAACCCTCCCAAATGCTGCACTAAACATTGCAGAATCAGCACTTGGTTGTCTTGGAGTTAGTTTGGCCAAACGAACCAAACTTACCATTCTTAAAGAGGCCTCTGGCATTATTAAACCATCAAGGTTCGTATTTTAATTAAGTGTTTTTCAATTAAGTACTTAATTATACGTAATAATCCCTAGTTAAACCTACTCGAAGAAAGTCAAAGATTCTTTTTAAGTCACTTTTCTAGGGAATGTAAGTGTGAAAGTAACAATGTACCACCATCTCTAAGTTAATGTTCAAAACTGGGTATTTTCCCAAAATAAGTGATTGTGTCAGTGTCCTAAAATAACCATAATATTCTTCTTTTGTGCTTTGGTTTGGCCATAGGATGACTCTTCTATTAGGTCCCCCGTCTTCCGGAAAAACAACCCTTTTGCTCGCTTTGGCTGGAAAGTTGGATCCAAGCTTGAAAGTTAGTCATACTCTCTCTCTCTCTCTCTCTCTGTATACAATATATATATATATATATATATTTATGTCGTCATAAACGAACTCGTCTCAATATGTCAACAATAATAATAATAACGTTAATCTTAATTAATATGGCTACAGGTCAAAGGAGAAGTCACTTACAATGGCCATAGGCTTAATGAATTTGTGCCACAGAAGACTTCTGCATACATTAGCCAAAATGACGTTCATGTTGGTGAAATGACTGTCAAAGAAACCTTAGATTTCTCGGCAAGGTGCCTCGGAGTTGGGACTCGATATGGTAATTTGTCCGTAAATATTTTTCTTAAATTTTTTAAAATTTGGTTAAAAACTTTTGAATAATCACTTATTTGGATATAGATCTCCTTGAGGAGGTTGCTAGAAGAGAAAAGAATGCTGGAATCATTCCAGAGGCTGAATTAGACCTATACATGAAGGTAAGGAATCAAAATTAAAAAATAAACTATTAATCACGTTACATTTCTCACATTTTTTGGTAATTTTCAGGCAACTGCAATGAAAGGAGTTGAGAGCAGTCTCATTACTGACTACATTCTAAGAGTAAGTTCAAATTCCGAAGCCGCCTCTTCCTTTGATATTTTATTAAGGCCACAAAAGAAATTTTAGGCTTTTGTTATTCAAATTGCTATCAACAATAATATTTTATTTATAACTTGCCTTTTCAACAAAATGAGACCATATAACACCTCAAAAAAGTACTTATGGTCTAAATTTTCTTCTCACCTACTTTGTTGATTTATGTGAAATGTCTCTTGCCAATGTATTATAAGCCATGAGGGGCCTAAGCCTAATTTGTGTTCTTTTGCACAATTGGTAGGTCACCAAACTTGTTGCCTAACAAAAATAAATAAATAAATAAAACTAAAAATAAAGTTAAATAAAGTCTTTCAAAATCACTGAGCCAAGCTTCTAAACAAATAGATTAATAAGTTGTGACAATATGCAAGTCGGTTAGAGCCAAATTGTTCAAACTAACTACAATAATCTCTCACATGTTACAGATTTTATGCCAAAATTTTCAATTTCAGTCAGTTTGTCAAACGCCCTTATATCTATATATTTTAGAATTAAGATATGTATATTAGTTTTTTTTTTCTTTTTTATGACAAATGGAGCAGATTCTGGGGCTGGACGTATGCAAGGATACTATTGTTGGAGATGAGATGCATCGAGGGATATCTGGTGGACAAAAGAAACGAGTGACAACAGGTCAACTTCCAAATATATATTTTCTTTTTTCTCATCTTTATAAATTTGGTTGTGGACGATATTAAATTCCTTTAACCATATGCTCGTTCTTGTCTCTTGAGAATATACAAGGTTGTTGAATTGTCCAGTAGCCACAAAAAGGACAAAACATATATTGAATTACCAACCCACCATTTCGGTAGCTTATTAGTCTTTTCGATTGCTAGTATATATATATATATAATATAAAAGGAATTTTGAAATATATTTCTGTAAAGACCCGGGACGGGTCTTCATGGGAGCTGGAGCCGGTGTCCAAAACCAAACATGCAAGTCGTGGACCGACCCATTTAGCCGCGCCCAAAACCACAAAAGTCCATAAATTACCAAAAAATTTATTGAAAATTTTTAAAAATGTTATCTTTTAATATTTATGTTTTTAAATGTGACACATGTTTATTTGTAACACAACTTTATATATAATAATGATAATATGGCATAATTTTTGTTAAATATAGCATAAATAAATATAATTTTTAAAAATATGGTATTACAGGTAATTTTTTCAAAAAAAAAAAAAAGAAAATATACATCCAACAAAAGTTTTGTGTTGCATTCAAATTCTACCCATCTTGCTTTGATATAATAATAAAAAAAAGATACATAAGAATTATGTCTCTTGCAAGAGGATTCCCTAATTTCTTTTTCAAATTTAGAGGTAAAAAATTTAAACTATGTATTTTTTTTCTCAAATACTTTACCGTATTCTGTCTTATGTAAATGCACATAGTTAAGTGGTTGGTATTGATGTGACAGGGGAAATGATAGTGGGTCCCACCAAAACACTTTTCATGGATGAGATATCAACGGGTCTAGATAGCTCCACAACATTTCAAATAGTGAAGTGCCTACAACAGATTGTACACCTCACGGAGGCCACCGTATTGATGTCCCTACTTCAACCTGCTCCTGAGACGTTCGATCTCTTTGACGACATCATCCTCTTATCGGAGGGCCAGATCGTCTACCAGGGCCCACGGGACCACATTCTCGACTTCTTTGCTAGTTGTGGCTTCCGCTGTCCCGAAAGAAAGGGAACTGCTGATTTTTTACAAGAGGCAAAGTTCATTTCTCAAATATAAAGGGTTTGTTTGTTTGGGTTTTTAAATCACGGTTTGAATTATTTTGTTACAGTAATTTCTCTCATAAAAATTTAAATCTTCATTCAAATACTCTACTCAAATACTCGTATCAAACCCACCCAAAGAGTCCCAGCATACACTCTATTAGGCTTCATCTACACAGGTGTATGGGTGACCATTATTCTTAACAGTCTGATAAAGTCGTGTTCGTGTCAATTCATTTGTTGATTATATCAAAATGTGTCAATCAAAACATAATTATATTAAAAAATGTCAATCCAAACACAATCGTTTATTGACAGTTTTTATATTGTTAATCCTCATAATCAGCTTAAATCATATGTTGCATAAATAACATTAGAGAAACAACTAATAAAACGGAAAAATGGGACAACTAATTTGTACTATAAAAACACTAACACACATCCTAATGTTCTCTTTTTTTTTTTCAGGTGACGTCAAGGAAAGACCAAGAGCAATATTGGTCGGACCGAAACAAGCCGTACCGGCATGTACCGGTCACCGAATTTGCAAACCGGTTCAAGCAGTTCCACGTAGGTTTGCAACTCGAAAACGAGCTCTCAGTCCCGTTCGACAAGGCACAAAGCCACGGAGCGGCCCTTGTGTTCTCCACATATTCAGCCTCCAAAAGGGAGCTTCTTAAGGCCTGCTTTGACAAGGAATGGCTATTAATAAAGAGAAACTCCTTTGTTTACATATTCAAAACTGTCCAAATTATCATAGGGGCTTTGATAACCTCAACCGTGTTTTTGAGGACGCAAATGCACACTAGAAATGAACAGGATGGTGCACTTTTTGTTGGTGCATTGATATTCTCCATGATCATAAACATGTTCAATGGCTTCTCTGAACTCTCAATGACTGTTGCAAGACTGCCTGTGTTTTACAAGCAAAGAGACCTTCTTTTCCACCCTGCTTGGACTTTCACTCTCCCAACTGCCCTCTTAAGGATTCCCATATCTGTGTTTGAGTCCATTGTTTGGTTGCTTATGACTTATTATACCATTGGATTTGCACCTGAAGCTGGCAGGTAACTAACCTCTTTTCTTTTTCTTTTTCTTTTTCTTTTTTTTTTCTTTTTCTTCTTTGTAGGTCAATCTTATTTTTAGTCTCCGATATATAAGTCAAATTTTATTTTAGTAGTTAACTTTTAAAACATTACTGAATGAGTCATCGATCTATGAAATTATCTCCTGTTAATTATCTTGTCTATTTAACAGTAAAAATCGCAGGCCATTTAGTGGAAGTTAATTTTGTCATTTTATAAGTTAGGGCACGATTATTAGAGATATTTTTTCTTTTTTCCGTTGAGATTTTAAAATTTCTATAGATGAAGAACATTTTAGGAGACCAGGGACTTATTTTAGGACGTTTTAAAAGTTAGATATCAAAATTAAATTTGACCAATAATTTAGGAACTAAAAATGAGTTTAACCCTTTCTTTTGTAATTTTCAACTTCTATTGATCGGTTAACTAAGTGATTCTTAAATGTTTAACAGGTTCTTCAAGCAACTGCTGCTTGTATTTTTGATACAACAAATGGCTTCTGGAATCTTTAGGCTTATTGCTGGAGTTTGTAGGACAATGATCATTGCCAACACTGGCGGGTCACTTGCTTTGCTTCTTGTTTTCATGCTTGGAGGTTTTCTTCTTCCTCGAGGTTAGTGTCAAACAACATTAAGTTGACCAATTAAGCCTAGTTATAATGTATAAAAGTTGTTGAATGTTTAATGAGAGACTTGGTTCATTTCATTTGACAGATAAGATTCCAAATTGGTGGGTGTGGGGCTACTGGGTTTCACCCATGTCATACGGTTTCAATGCTATGGCCGTGAATGAAATGTTTGCTCCAAGGTGGATGAACAAATTGGTATGCTTTTAACTTAAGCTACTATCTTATTTCTTTTAGTTGTTTGAAAAGCCAGTTTTTGACTTTTGTTTCAGCAGTCACTGAATTGATTGTTGGTTTTAATGTAGGCTTCAGATAATTCAACACGATTAGGTGTGGCAGTACTTAAAAATTTTGATGTTTTTCCTGAGAAAAAATGGTATTGGATTGGAGCTGGAGCTCTTCTGGGGTTTGCGATTCTCTTCAATGTCCTCTTCACATTCGCACTTATGTATCTAAACCGTGAGAACCAACGCTCTGCTCAATGTGTAATGTGAATTTAATTTATTTGGTCTTGTTTGCTTCTATGAGTTGACTAGAATTTGTGTTTTATGTGTGGAAATTTAGCGCTTGGGAAGCCCCAAGCCATAATATCTGAAGAAGATGCACAAGAGATGGAGGGAGACCAAGAAGAATCCAATAAAGAACTGAGACTCCGAAGGCCCAAGTCGAAGACCAAGTCATTTCCTCGATCCCTGTCTGCTTCGGATGGAAACAACACAAGTAAAAAAATCTAGAAAAAAATAAAAAATACAAAGTTGGCAATTGTTGTTGTGCAATGTGAATGTTCCATTACCAAGTTTACTAACAACTGATGGTGAAAAATGTTCTAGGAGAGATGGACATACGACGGATGAGCAGTCGATCCAATCCAAATGGACTAAGCAGAAATGCAGATTCGGATCTTGAAGCAGCCAAGGGAGTTGCCCCAAAGAGAGGAATGGTCCTTCCATTCACTCCCCTTGCAATGTCCTTTGACAACGTCAACTACTATGTGGACATGCCCGTGGTAATTAAGAATCCTGTTCCCATGCTCTCTTTGTGTATAAGTGATAAGCCTTAGCTCATAGATCCAAATTTAGAACCATAATTTGATTGGCTAACTTGGTTAGTTTTAATAGGAAATGAAGGAACAAGGAGTAAAAGAGAACAAGCTACAGCTACTTCGCGAAGTAACAGGTGCATTTAGGCCTGGAGTCTTGACTGCTCTAATGGGAGTCAGTGGGGCTGGAAAGACTACTTTGATGGATGTTTTAGCAGGAAGGAAAACAGGGGGTTACATCGAAGGTGATATTAGGATTTCTGGGTTTCCAAAGAAACAAGAAACCTTTGCAAGAATTTCTGGTTATTGTGAACAAAATGACATTCATTCACCACAAGTCACTGTCAAAGAGTCTTTGATTTATTCGGCTTTCCTTAGGCTCCCTAAGGAAGTCAGCAATGAGGAAAAAATGGTGAGAACTATGATTTGCATACTTTCTTCACAACAAGAAAAATATTAAGATTCAATCCTAAGAGCCTTAAAATACTCTTTTTTTTTGTGTTTTTGTTTTTGTTTTGCAGATTTTTGTGGATCAAGTGATGGAACTGGTGGAGTTGAATAATCTCAAAGATGCCATAGTGGGGCTTCCAGGAGTTACAGGGTTGTCAACCGAGCAAAGAAAGAGGTTGACAATTGCTGTTGAGCTTGTTGCTAATCCCTCGATCATTTTCATGGATGAACCAACTTCAGGTCTTGATGCAAGAGCGGCTGCTATTGTTATGAGGACTGTGCGAAACACTGTTGACACTGGAAGAACCGTTGTCTGTACAATTCATCAGCCTAGCATCGATATCTTTGAAGCCTTTGATGAGGCAAGTAAAACACTACCAAACCAATTCACCTATATTTCTATCACTCTTATTTGCCCCATTTCTTTTTCTTCCGTGACTTGTTGACATATGTTGAGCACCTGCAACAGCTGTTGTTAATGAAGAGAGGAGGACAAGTAATCTACGCTGGATCTCTAGGCTGCGACTCTCAAAAAGTCATTGAATACTTTGAGGTACTAATTTTATACACTCCTAAACTTTTTTCTTTTTCTCTAATGGTGTTCTTCATCAAATGGAATATCTTAGTCTATAAATTTTTTCTTCGTGTAGGCAATTCCTGGAGTGCCAAAAATAAAACCGAAGTACAATCCAGCGACATGGATGTTGGAAGTGAGCTCAATAGCCGCTGAAGTTCGCCTTAAGATGGACTTCGCTGAATACTATAAATCATCATCCTTGCACCAGTAAGTCATATACATGTTTAGCAAAATTATGGTTCCTCGTTATGTTTTGTTGGTCTTGAGCTGATGAATACAACTATGGCAGGCGAAATAAGTCTTTGGTAAAGGAATTAAGCATGCCGCCACCAGGAGCAAAAGACCTCTATTTCCCAACTCAGTATTCTCAGTCAACATGGGGACAATTCAAGTCTTGCCTCTGGAAGCAATGGTGGACTTATTGGAGAAGTCCCGATTATAACCTTGTTAGATACCTTTTCTCTTTGGCTTGTGCCCTCATGCTCGGAACTATTTTTTGGAAGGTTGGAACTAAAAGGTTTGTGTCCACTCTTGCATCAAAACCAGTTCTTTTTTTTTTTTTTTACCATGTTGGATATGGGAAAAAAAAAGTACTATTATTTCTTATGTCCATAACTGCATTTCCATCATCAGGGAGAGCTCGGGTGATCTGACCGTGATCGTTGGAGCTATGTACGCTTCGGTGTTGTTTGTGGGAATTAGCAACTGCTCAACAGTGCAACCAGTAGTATCCATTGAAAGAACCGTGTTCTATAGAGAAAGAGCTGCAGGAATGTACTCTGCTTTACCTTATGCTCTTGCACAGGTGCGCAAGACCATCTTCGTTACGAATGCCAACTTTAATGTTATATTTAGTACTTATAACTGTAAAATAAAATATTTGAAATGCTATTATACTGAAAAAACTAGCCGCCTCTCTTTTAATAAACGACCGAACATTTTTTAGGCCACCGGCCGAACTCTTTTTTTAGGGAAATGACCTTTTTTAAGTGGTTAACCATGGTTTATCATTGTTAAGTAGGTAAATTTTTTTATGAAATTAGTTAATTACTTATTAACTTGACATTGTAATGGAGATGCTCCAACACAATTTGATGAAACCAAATTAGATCTAAAACAGTTCAACTAAAAATTAGAGCTAAAAGAGTTCAACAAAAGTGGATCATATATAAATTCAATTTAAATTCTACTTGACCTCACTGAATGAAGCTTGATCATGTGACATGTAGATAATAGCTGAAATTCCATATGTGTTCTTCCAAACGTCATACTACACTCTTATAGTGTACGCCATGGTGAGCTTTCAATGGACAGCAGCCAAATTCTTCTGGTTCTTCTTTGTGACCTTCTTCTCCTTCTTGTACTTCACATACTACGGAATGATGACTGTCTCAATCACACCAAACCACCAAGTAGCATCTATCTTCGCGGCAGCTTTCTATTCCCTCTTCAATCTCTTCTCGGGTTTCTTTATCCCAAGATCGGTAAGTAATAACCAGCGATTCTAGTGTCATTTATTGACTGAAAAAACGCAGATTAGATCACCATTGGCTTCTTAACTAATCACTAATGATGCAATAACATTACTTACCTTGTTGAATTTTTCCAGAGAATACCCAAGTGGTGGGTTTGGTACTATTGGATTTGCCCAGTGGCTTGGACAGTATACGGGCTAATTGTGTCACAGTATGGTGATGTTGAAGACCCCATCAGTGTTCCTGGGATGTCAATCAAACCCACAATCAAATGGTACATAGAAAACCATTTTGGATACGACACAGATTTCATGGCACAAATTGCTGCTGTTCTAATTGGCTTCGCAGTCTTCTTCGCATTCATGTTTGCTTACTGCATCAAGACCTTAAACTTCCAATTGAGATAGAAGACAGTCAATTAAAAGTGTTTTTTTTTTTTTTTTGGTTCAAAGTTTGGCTAGCTATATGCATTAGAGAAAGTGTCTCCATGTATATATGGACATCGGAAAGTAAAGTATGTTACCCCAGGAATAAAAAATTGGCAATTCTTCAAGACTGTAATTGTGAAACCAGATTTTTCAATTCGTAAGTAATTGCTATTTCAAAAAAAAATTGTACTTGGATGATGAATATTGATGATTATTTTTGTTGGTGTGATAAAAAAGGAAGTCCTTTTCTGGAAGAAACAAAGGCACCAAAATAGATGAGCAGGGCACTTGATATTATCAGTGTGACAAACGCATCAAAACGATGAAAACCATGTAAGATGTATTGATATGTGAATTGGCAATAAATTAATAACAGCAAAATTAGATTAAATAAGCAAAAAACAAGGTCTTTATGTTTGCCATAGAAAATATGAAATCAGACTTTATTTGACAAACCAAAACTCCAGCTTGAGCAGAAGGCTTCTAAAATTGAGAGAGGGAAACAAAAAATACCTTTGCATATGAATTAGATTATGAATATTGAGCAGAATGCTTGAAAAACTTAGAAAGAAAAAAAAAAAAACATCAATACCATTGCTTATCATTTAGGTGTTCCTTCTTGTTCCCCTGCTTCTAATCCTTCCTCTACTTATCATTCTCCTGTACCTTGTCCCAAACACCATCAAGACCAGCCATGCTTTCCACACGAGTGTGGTATGAAGCAACGGGGAAGACTGGGAATTATAACCTTCTTTACATTTTCCTTCGCAGATCAAACTATACAAATACAAAATAACTTGATCATAACAACTCTTTGGTATGCAACAAAGTTCGCACAATCAAGAGCGTCAATTGATTGAATTGGCGTCGCAGTGAGCAATACAGTCCACGACTCTTCAACCCAATATTCCTTCACTAACCAGACATCACCAAAGTATGACGGATCATCTTCAAAATGGTTATAAATCAAATAAATTGACCCCCCCAAAAACCCAAAATGATATTCATATCCAATTCTTCATACCCTTCATGTACATCTTTGTTTAAGTACCTGCTCCTGCTGGCGGCAGCGGTAACTCATGGTACTCCTCAGTCATAATCGAAAACTGAAAATTTAAAATTAAAATGTGAAATAAACAAATGCTAAAAGCATTGAAAAATATGACTTCACCAAAATTAACATGATTTTATTCAATTAAATATATTATCGTGATTTCCTCACACTATATTGATGGTCGAATTTCCTATCCTATTCAATGCTCTTACGAGTTACACCAAAAATACCTCAACATAAAAACACATTATATCTTTATGTGAACTAATTATGCCTAAGTTTATTATGTTTTGTGGATAATTTTATTGTAACAACACAAACTATGTAAGTATATCTCTATCTTATATGCAATTTATAACATTCTACAAATGTTCCTAAATCACAAATCTCATTTCGGTTTTATTATGATTTATTTAATTATCTAACTTATGGTCAGCTAATTAAATGCATTAAATACAGTGTAAATACTGAACATAAATATGAGATTTACAACAATATAATTTAATTAACTAAAATGTCTATATATTCTAACTAAATCACATTCCCCACAAAAATAAATTTAAAATATAATAATAATAATAATAATAATAATAATAAAACACATAAACATTAAAACAAGCATTAATATATTTAAAAGATAGAGTTTAGAAGGTATCGTATATAACAATATAAGTGGTGGGTCCTCATTTCACATTGAAAACAGTCTCCCACAAAATATGCTACAAAATAAAAACACACTAAAAACACTAAAATCCTAATCTAAAACTCCCCGGCCGAGAATTTTAAAAACTCTCCTTTGACCCTCTGAAAACTCAAAGATAAAAACTCTCCAGCCTCTACATGAATTTGTTTGGTAATATTTTTAAAATATGTGAAATGATTTTTTTTAAAAAAATAAAATTTTTTTAAAAATTATGCTAATAGTGTATTTAAAATTTTTATCTAAAAAAATATGTAAAAATATTTTTAAAAATTCTCAAAACAAAACCAGGCAGAAGAATTCGTGGCCCTTTATATGCCATCACATTCTGAAGAGAACAAAGTTACAGATAGAGACTTAAAACATATGGGCCTACAATTATTGTCTTACATATAAAACAAAAAGAGCATGGAAGCTAAGTGATGAAAGTCTTCGTCGCATTGTCATAGTTATATCATTTTTGGCTTAATCTGCTGATGAGCTTTTAAAAATGGCGGGCCCTGCAAGCTTATTCTAAGCAAAAGAAATGGCATTATGGAAATTGGATGCCAGCAATTGCACGTTGAGGAAGACAGAAAATGGCTAAGGCATGGCTGACGATGGCAGGCATTGACTTAAAGTGGGGTAATTGAATTATTGGAGAGCCGCTGCAATTTGAATAAAGAGGTGAAGAAAACCTGAAAAAAAGAAGAAGTAATAATAAGAATAATAATAATTAAAGTTAATTATTTTATAAACATAAAGAAATATGGTTTATTATTTAACATCACCACACAGAAAAACTACAAACACACAAAAAATGCTTATGTTGAGGATAAAATTGATAAATAGAATTACAAAATACATGATTTTTAACCTTATAAAACATAAATTTTTACTTTGTTATCACAACGATATTACTAAATTCCCCATGTGTTGCAAAGTTCTTTTTAAGTATTTGGACATCATCATTAAACATATTTTTCATGCCAAATGAATATAAGTATTCAGTGACCATGCTAAGATAAATGCCAAATGACGTTTTACACTTCTCGTATGCGATTGTTTGGCAAACGCCGAATGACACATTCAACCGCGTTTGCCAAAACGGCCAAGCGCTAAGCTTGTGGCGAACTTTAAAAAATTTTAAGAGGTCCATTAACTAAACCTTCTTTCTTTTACATCTTATACACCACTACGTCAATATTATATCAGCAAAATCCCACCAAACATTCTGCGGTATGATCCTGAAGGATACAACGAATGAAATAAAGTATTTGGCATTCATATTGCAATAAGCTTAAAAGTATCAACCCTGCCTCTCAAAAGAATGTGTACGCGTTTCAACCATGCACTTAAAGGGTGGTCTTTCCTCTGTTTTCTGGAAATCTGTAACAAGAATTCTTCATTTCATTTACCTCTGGCCCCACTCTGCGTGCTCCATTCACAACACCAGTTTAAACCCCACTGAGAGGAAATCATCCCTGCCCGAAGGAACAGTTAAAGCTCATCTTTTAAAATCAAAAACCACACTAACCACTTTCTTTTTCTTTTTTATTTTTCATTGGGAAAAAAATAACTGAGAAAATAGCTAGAAATAGGATATTCAAATTCTGTTAGTTTACCTCTTCTGCTCTCCCAGCTGTTTCTTGTGCTTTTTTATCTTGTTCCCATTCTCCCCTGTCTGCTTCCTAGCAACCTTTTCACCGTCAAATCCAACCAGGCTTCCCACACAGAAGTGTGCTTGCCAAAATTTCGGAACACCATATATCCTCAAACCCTCCGTCCTCTTCTTTTCCAAATCATACAAAACAAACTTCTCGCCTCCCAAGTCCAACACAACCTGATCAGTACTCTTCAAATACGCAACAGGCTGCGCAAAACTCAAAGAGCCAGTCACATTCGAAGGCACAACAGAGAACAACATAGTCCAAGACTGACCAACACCATATTCCTTCATAACCCATATCTCAACACGGTCAGAGTTCTTAACGTCCGGATCGTAATTCTTCACCACACAAAGCCACCCTCCCAACTCCCCAACCTGCACGTAGAAGCCCTTCTCCTTGTAGTATCCAGGCGGCGGAACCTCGCTGTAATTTTCTGTCACGATATCAAAAGCGAGAATTGTGTACAAAGAGTCAAGTTCCTGTTTTTGGCTCACAAACCAACAATGCAAAGCACCGTTAACAAAAACACCATGCCCATGCTGGTACCAAAAGAAGGCATAGGGGAAGTCATTCACTTTCTTCCAAGCCTTGGCCTTTACGCTGTAAAGTTTGGCTTCCGAAAGACCATGGTTACGAAATTGAAACATCCTAAACAACTTATAGTCGTCGTTGACAGAGTCGTAGCGGAATCCGGTTGCGCCAAAATATAGCTCATGTAACGGTAACTCGGTGATATCAGAAAGCGGCATTTTTCTGCACTTTCGAGTGGAAGGATTAAAGAGAGCCATATTTCCAAAGTCGGAGGCTAGAGCAAGAACGCCATTGCAGCAACCCAAAATCTCGATTCCGTTCCGGATCTGATTGAGCCGTATCGGTGAGTGGAGAGTATCGAGGTCGAGCCAGCAAAGACCGAGGTCGTAGTTATGGAGAACCAGGCCAAAGTTGGAGCTGGTTTCAATGGAGTGGTTGAGATGGAGCTTGATGAAATCAGGACAGTCGATTAGAGAGCGCCATGATCGGCATACTGACCTGCAACGGAGAAGGTCTTTCACTGTCAGTCGGCAGAGGACGCTCAAGATTATCTCCAACGGAAGAGTTCTCGTCGCCATTGTCGTTCGAGTTGTGCTTTATGATGTTGTGATAGGTCTCAATGTTATTAGTCTCTCGATTTTGCTAGATCAAAGCTATCCACCGTCGTAAAGGTTTGTTTGAAAAAGCATTCGTATACTTAATTAGTTGTGTACCTTTTCCTTTTCTTTTTATTAGAACTCAATATACCTTTTATCCCCTTAAGCATTACAGTCGAACTTGCCAATGGTTTTGGTATGTGGTTAGAGTTGAGTTACTATATAAGTCGTGATCTTTCTCGTCTAATGTTTATACTATTTTAATTTAGAATGCAATTACCATTTAAAAAATTGAGATCCAAACATATATTAGCAGGGATCATTAGAGTTCCATATAAAATAATAAGGAGAACAAGATAAATGTCAAAATTTTTAAACTTTTTGAAGTGAATATCAAGTTTAAAAAATATTTACAGTAAATAACAAAGTTGAAATATAAATAACTTATTTATTATGTAAATAAGAATTATTTATACTATAAACAAAAATTTAAATAATCTATTTGCACTTAAATTTATTTAAGGTATAAATAAATTTTCACTATAATTAAGACTATAAACAAATTACACTATAAATTTGCTATTTACTACAAATTTTTACTATAAATTTGCTATTTACTACAACTTTCTTAAAATCTGCTTTTTACCAGGATTTGTTTTGAAAAAGTTTTATTTACTATAATTTCTCTAAACTGGTAATAATAAATACTTAAAAAGAGTAAATACTTAAAAAGAGTAATTTGCAAGTTCAACATAAAATCATTAATTTTAAAATTCAGACCAAATACGCTAATTATCGGCTTTTCGTATTCCTATATTACTTACCCAAAATCTAAAAAGATAGATCTCTTAAAAAAAATCTCTGATAAGATATTTAATGGATTATGTTGGACAGGAAGAAAAAAGTAGAGGAAACGATAATAACATTTAACGTGAAAATAGTTCCAAGCCCGTTACCAAACATGTATCATCTGCATCTACTTCGAGATGTTTATCAAGGGATCATTAGTTGCTTCGCAATGTCTTTTTTAACCCTTCGTACACAAGTTAGAGGGAAAGGGGAAGCAAGTAAACATACCAGACAACAGATGCCAAACGACATTAATCAACACAAAACGGCATATCATTTGTTCTGAAACACAGCAAAACTTTTATGGGCGAATCGAAATGGGACGAGCCCCTTTTGTCCATACCAAGACATTTTATGCAACGCCCCGAAGGCATAAACAAAGTCAGGACATAGAAGTTCAAGCGATAAGCATGGAGAAGGAAGTCAACTCATAATTTCTCATGCAAACTTTTGTTGAAAAATAGGGAAAGAGAGTTACAGGCTTACAGCATTCCACATTTTAGGTAGAAGCACAAGCTCAATACAAGGTCAGTGTGTTGTTTGTCAAAAGATTCAAAACCACAATAACATATAAAACATTCATATTTTACAAGGTCCACTCCCATGTACATGTGATTATTGTTAGGCGAAAATGTAATACATGTATATATATATATCAGGGAAACTACAATCTCAACTTCTTTTCTACCTTATTTTGTAACACTCTCTCGTGAACCAGCTCTCACGTCCCTTCATCTTCAGTCCTGCGGAAACATATGTGCCAGAATAAGAGAGTAGATCTTACAACAATGATAGACCAACCAATTAATACTCTCAAGCTTTTGCTCACAAACAACTTAGAAATCCAAAAGAACAATAGTCCAATAACCATCCTCATGTCTTACTAAATCACCTTTTTGGTTTTTGCCACTCTTATTCATATTACTCGTCTCGTTGCCTATAGCACCAACTTGAAACCTTCTGAGAGAAAATTATCCCTGAGGAAAACAAAACCATGAGATACCAATTCACATCAAGGTAATAAAAACTAAAGGGGTCCATTGAACAATTAAATCAAGCCTAAACATGAATTTCTAAACCAAATTTGTACAGAAAAACCAATATGTTAAACAATCATCTAAACCAAAGAAATCAGAATCAAAATAATGTCCTCCATAAAAACAAAAACATCAAACTTCATCAATTGTGAATTGTGATTTACCTCATTTTGTTATTATCCTCTGCTGGTTCATGGTTACTGCCACCACTTCCTCTAGTCCTAACATTGACCGGAGCAAGGCTGCACTCACAAACCAAAGCCTCGAATATACCCGGCGCGCCGCGAATCTTAACATTCTTGAGTCTTTGACATTTCAAGTCATACCAAAACAGCTTCCTATACCCTTCTTCAAACAGAACATCGCTGCCACTCTTGGAATAAGTCAAAGGCCTAACTCCCAACATAGAATGATCAAGCTTCAAAAGCTTCGTCCATGACTCCTTAACCCCATATTCCCTCATCACCCACACATCAAAACCCATTTCTTTATAACCAGCAAGAACACAAACACACCCACCCAAAACCCCCAAATCGATTTGGTGCTCGTTGTTCATACACTCCGGCAATGGAATCTCCCTATAACTCTCTCTCCCAACATCAAGACCAACAATCAATCCATTTTCGTCCAATTCGATCTTCCTTATCACAACCCAATGCAAAAAACCATTCAGATAAACACCCATTTTGTCTCTATACCAAAGGGCATAAGGCATATTTTCTATGCTCTTCCACTCATTCGTTCTCGAACTGTAAATCTTAACCTGGCACTCAAACGACCTGTAATCCAAACCAATAAACTGTGAAATTCTCACCAGCTTGTAGTCATCATTGGCGGCGTCGTATCCGAAGCCGTAGACTCTGTATATTCGCAACGAGAATCGGAGGTCGCGGATTTTGTCGAGGGGCAAATACGGCAACAGGCGGTGCGTTTTGGTGGAGGGGTTCCAGAAGGCGATGTCCTCGGCGACATTGGCGATGCAGAGGAGGCCGTTGCAGGAGCCGAGGATCTTAATCTCGTTGCTGTAGCACATCAGAGGGTGGGGGAGCTCGTCGACGGCGACGACGGTGGAGGCGGTGGCGTAGGAGAAGTCGTCAACGGAGAAGAGGCGGGAGTCCTTGCGGAGGATGAGGCGGAGATTGGATTTAGCGGCGAGGGATTTGCCGATGTGGAGGTGGATGAAGTCGAGGCTGTCGATTAGGGAACGCCATGGCTTGCAGACGGAACGGAGGCGGAGGAGGTGCTTCACTGGGAGGCGAGAGAGTATGTCGATGATGACCTCGAAAGGTAGGTATGCCATGGAAATGAGCTTGTGGAAAGCTTGGGAGCTAGGGTTTTTTGGTGATTGGTTATTCAGACAAGTGGCTTGCAGCACTGCGCCTCGGTGACCACAAACTAGGTGAGAAGTCAGAGACTTGCTCAGTGCTGTTTGGATACCGATCCACTAACTTTTTTTAAAAAAATTAATTTTTATATTATATTATTTCTACCCTTTTGTTGGGGTGCCGTATTTCGAAGACCCTGTTTTTCTTTATAAAAAAAGAAAAAGAAAAAAGAGACGCGGTTTCCGGGGAACAAAGTAAACAAATGGGCAGAGTGTTTTTTACCATAAATTTAATTATAAATAATATAAAATTTTTATATTATAATAATATTTATAAAAATATTATTATAATATAAAATTTTTATATATTATAATAAAAACAGTTGTCATCAATAACTACCACCAGTCAAATACCCTATGCAAGTTCTTTTCTTTTATCTTATAGTAGAGAAATCCTTTCTTTTAACTTAGGTTCTGTAATGCTTAAAACAAACAGGCTATAGGATGTTTGGTATCATAATTTATTGGAGTAGTTAATAACTTAATGAAATGTCTGGTGCAATTTTACATAGTATAAAATTGAATTATTTACTTCTAAATTTACCTCGATTTTGACACTGATTTTGGCCCTTTTATAAAGTTTTGGGTGTAAAAACTAGGCCAATTTTTTTTTTTAAATTTAAGGGTGAAAATATTATAATGTTTTTTTAAAAAGAATTAAGAAGGCAAAATACAAATTAAAAAAATGAGATTGAAACATAATTTTTAAAATTTAAAGGACAAAATATAATTTTAAAAATATAACTTGTAAACATTATATTAAGGTTTTCTTTCACAAGATGTTTTTCTTATACAATGGCTTGTTGTGTGCGCCATCTCTTGCTAAAAACAGCTCATGTGTCGTTTTGCAAAAAGAAATAATAAAAAAAAAAACATTGTAAAAGTTTCTCAACTTAGACATTAATATCAATGTTTTCTCTCAAGTGTGCTTGCATTTGCCCGTGATTCTTAAACTGTACTTGACGAATGAAATGTTTCTCTACGAAGATCAACGGCGACGAATGCATTGCTTGTTCTAGTATCATAACAATATAATATAACACAATACAAATAATAAGGTAAACTATAAGCTACAAAACATGACCAATGATCAGAAAAAAAAAAAAAAAAAAAAGGAAAAAGATACAATAAAAATTTAAAATAAGGTGGGAAAAATATACGTTTATGTATTTTTGCCAATATGCTTTAAAAGAGCTTGGATAATTTAGCAAGACACAAGTGGCGGGTATTTGTTTTCCAGTAAGCATGGGTTTAACGTTGGAACATGAAGGAACGGCAGGCCCATCAACGCCAGTGTTCACCAGATTGATGTTTCCAATCTCCACGTTTCGACAAGGAAAGCTTTTGCTGCACACAAGACTGACCGCAACCTTGGACGAGGATGTTCCCCTGATGTTGTTGAACTTCACGTTGCTTACTTTTACACGTGAAGGCACCTAAAAACAAGTTAATCTTTTTTAATTTCTATTTTTGGAAAAGGATAAGCCTATATATTAATTAATTATAAGTAAATGTATGTATAAATAACCTCTGCTTTGCAATTAGCATATGGGCAGTATTGCTGGTCTATGGCAATGGGGTTTTGCACATTGTTCATAACAATATCCTCAAATGTGAAATTTGAAGCTGCCCCATTAGTAGAATCAGGCCATGTCTTGATTCTCACGCAGTCGTCGGCGTCGGTGAATGTGCGATTCCTCACAGTCAGTCCAAATACTTCGTCATCCTGGGACTTGCCAAGTCTACCTACACTAATACCATGGCCTGGACCGCAGAAAACATTGGAAATGTAGATGTTGTTACTGCCTTGGCGTAGTGAGATGCACTCGTTCAATGCCATTAGAGTGTCCTATGTGGATACCATCCGTGTTGGGACTGTCCTTTGGTGCCGAGATGTTTAGTGATTTCATCTTCAAGTTGTTGCACCCCAAAACGTTGATGTGGAACAATTTACTGTCCACGGATTGTATTCCTTCAATTGTTGATTTGTTGAGGAAGTTGAACAGCAAAGACAGTATGTTTGTTCAAACAAAATATAATGAATTACTTGAATTGAATAGGGAAAAAGAGGGAAAAAAAATCAAAATGTAAATATGATATGATAGGCTTACAATGGGAAGCTTGCAATTTGAATTTTTGGCACATTCGTTTTGAGCCCAAGCAGTAGAACCTTGGCCATGGAATACTCCACCACCAATTAGTCCCAATCTGTTGATGTATTGAAATGTAATCCAACTTTCCTTGTCCACATTTGACAATCCCGGAAGAGCCTTGACAACTCCATGAACAGCAAATGCAATTGGTGCTTTGCATGGTCCTTCAAACTTGGCAAAACTCACTAGGTATGTTCCTTTTGGAACCAACACTTTCCCTTTTACAATGGAGTTGCAAGCTTCTTTCCAAGTACTAAGAAAAGCCTGAAAAAAAGGAGGAAAAAAAAAAAGCAAATAAATAAAATAATACAAGAAAAATTGTTTTCATTGTAACAATTATAAAAAAAAAAATTAATTGATATAACCTTAGCATCATCCGTCTTTCCATCTGCCACAGCGCCAAATTTCTTCACATTGAAAACTACTCTGTTGGTGGCATCAACATTAGCTGCCAATGAAAGCACTAACAAAATTGAGCATAGTTTTTGAAAATTGAACCCCAAGTCCATTTCAAAGTCATAGAGAAAATCGGAAACACTGTACTAGAGAAATTTGGATGCTTTGTTAGATTTTAAACTTGTTTTAGATTCTTTAGTGAAAATTTTGGTTCTTCTCTCTTGGTTTTTATAAGCATCAAGGGAGTAAGTTCGTCCACTATTTCTGAACCCTCTATTCTGTTAATTTAGGCTTAATTCTCAACTAATTAACTAGCTATAGCCACTAGCCAGTAACTACATTTTTTTATTTGTAGTTGTAGAGAAAGGGAGCTAAGAGGAAACTAGAGATGTTTGATGTGCAGATAAAATTGCTCGTTAACAGAGGTTAGTTATATTTTTGTTTTTGGAGTCTAGAACAAATTTTCTTTATATGGAATAGTATCTAAATCTCAAAGGCAACTAACTCTGATTAAACAAGTGCTAAGTTTTATAGCATATTCAGTTTTCAATCAACATTAACCTAGGAAAGAAAAGAAAATGTAAAGAGTTACATGGTGTGTGATTTTCTCTTGTAAATCTTTCCTCTATATGAAAACTAAGGCAGCCGAATTTTATAAGTGTAAAATCTCTTAACTACTCTAATAAAATGGTAGATCTGGAACAGAAAGCCCTTTTACACATTATTAAAAAGACTCACTTAATTACAAGCAGCGTGCATTTGGGCCTATTGCTATTTGGAATCAGGGTATGCTTTTTTATTTTCTTGCCTCTTTGTTTGTCCTACTAATTAAATTTTAACATATAAGCGCTTGTTTGGCACATTGAATTGTATTGAATTATATTACATTACATTTTTTAGATATAATACAATATAATGTAATATAATATAATACAATATGGTATACCAAATATGTTTTAAGTGAATTGTTTAATTATTTTTAATATTTAAATTTTATTTGTATATAATATTGGTAAGTTTAAATGATGTGTTGAACACCACTAGAGGGAACAGCCAGCAGATATGGACTATGCCATGTGTATGAAATTGAGCCCATACTGGACTCAAATTATCTCAAAAGTTCCATTCCTGGGCCAACAGATTTCTTTTTAAAACGATAAAGATGGGAGGCATGGTGCGTTAATAATAATATTTTTTATTAAATAATAATGTTGAGCGACATAGGTAGAAGCTTCGGATTATTTTTGTTTGAAAAAAGAAAAAAAAAAAAAAAGCTTTTCAATTTTTAACATCTGATCGACTGGGATTTTGCGTCCTACACTTTCTTAGTTTCACATGTAAAACAACCATTTTAATCAATCTGTATAGTAATTATTTTATACAAAAAAATCTAAATGGTAATTATTAGGATAAAGATTGGAGCTTTATAAATACGTCTTAAATACGTAAACTTAAGTTCTGTCAATTAATCATTTTTTTGAGGTGGGTCAAAATATTAAAAAAAAAAGAAAAAAAAAACCTTGCCAATTCTGACTGCCCCTCTTCTCAACTGCTCCTCCACTTGACCAAGTATTTATTGATGTAATTCTAAAAACGGTGTATATTAGCTAGTGTAATTAATAACGTTATACCACATATTTAGGGTGTGTTTAGTAGCAGAGGTGGAGCTGTTTGACCCCTCTAAAGTATTTTCTTGCATTTTTTTTAATTTGCCCCCTTGAAATTTTTTTATTGTAGTTTTTTTACACGTGTTTAAAATATTTTCCATTATATCCCAAATCTTGATTTTATAATGTTTAAATCATATCTTAAATTTTGACTTTTACGTATATAACAATTCAAACTTAAAGTCCTAATTAAAGCAAAAATTAACAAACTACTATAGAAATTTATAATTTTGTAAACAAAAATTTTAAAAAGTGAATTAAACTCTATTAGAGGTGTGGTTCATTCGAAAGAATGAATCATAGATTAGAAAAGATAAAAAAGAGAACTCTTAGTTTTAAAAGAGAAGACTATAGAATTAAACATTTATTTTTCTTTAAAGTTTTGGTTTAATTTACACCTCTTTTGAAGAAATTTTTTAGCTCTGCTCCTGTTCAGTAGAAGGAATAGAAAGATAAAAGGATGAAGAGGACCAGGGAGATGGGTACGCTAAAGAAACCTTAAAAGACCATAATTTTGAGTTGTTTGGTCTCGTGGTTGTCATTAACTTTGTTTGGTGGTAGAAAGAAATGAAAGAGAGTAATTTTATATTACTGGTTTTGAATAAAGTAACCATATTTTTGAAAATTGATTATTAGTTATGCAAATCTGATTGCTAAAAATATCGATGTTTTGGTAGTTTCTTCTTCTTGAAGGCTTTTAAACACGAAACTACAAAGTGTAGGTTATATTTTTCGTATATTTTCTAATGTATGCATATGCACGCTTATGATAGTATATTGTATATCCTTATTATGTTCACTTAAAAAAAAAACTTACCATGTTAATGCAATTGAATTCATGTTATTAACTAAATTATATGGATATTATATATAATATTTTTCAGCAAAATATATAGACTACATAGGAAACACAAGTACAAAAGAAAAAAAAAAAACCTTAGGAAAAGACACATTAAATTGTCTAACACATGACTAGGGTGTTTGACAAAATGGTTAGAATCATTGGTTACAACCGTTTTTACAGTAACATGTGAGAGCTTTATACTATAATAATTTTTGTTTCTTTTATTGTAGCATGTGAGAGCTTTACATTGCTCGTAACTCATAAGTTAGTTGAGTTAGTTTGGATTGTCCATTTCAACACATTAGATGAAAGATATCGTCACAACCAAGCAAAATGAGAATTTTGAAACTCCACTTTTCTCCCAGCCCCATCTGTTCAATATGCGATGATTGGTGTTCATGTGAGCCACCTTTTCCACAGCCCAATCCATCCTATTATACTGCCAAACTCCCCCATCATCCACCCAAATATTTAAAATTAAATTTGTGCCCCCATTTAAAACTTAAAAAATTCAATTTTTTAACTCTAAAAATTTTACAAAATTTTAATTCTGGCCCTCTTCATAAAAAGATTCATAATCATATCCCTGTTCCATCACAAACAATCTCTCAAACAAACCTTAACTTTAACTTTTTAATCATGTCCATGCCACTCTTTTTATTTTTTGTTTGCAAATAAAACCAAAATTTGGTAAACTTCAATGTTTCAAGTTTTAGCGTTAAAATCCATGAGAAGAAGAAAATAACGAAGCTTGTTTGGGATTATTTGGTAAAACAATCATGACACCAACTCACAATTGTACAATGATAGACGAAGCTTCTTTCAAGATTTTCTTTAATTGACAACCAAAAAAATAAATCCTTATTATTATTTATTATTTTTTTACTTGAATTTTCCCTTCAAGCCAATTTTAACTGGCCCTTGGCGCTTGGTCCTTCCCCTGCCCTTGTCCCTTTTTCCCTTCTGAAAATAAAAATGCATGCATGTTATTTTCAAATAAATAAATAAATACCAAAACTTGTGGGTCCAGATATGTTTGCGATTTACTTAACTGCACCCAAATATATATATATATTATGCGGGATCGTTTTCATTTTTTTGGCTGGAAAATTTGCGTGCCTCATTTGTTGTAACGTAATTTCATCTTACTTCGTACCAAATTTCACCGTTGAGATAGATTTATTTATTTTTTAAAAAACAAAACTGCAAAAGGAAATAACTTTTAGGTTAGATTTATATTTATTTAAACATCTATATTTTTATTTATATATATATTTTTAGAATGATGGGTACAGTTGTCTAATATCTTGTTTTTTTTTTTATTTGTTTCTCTGCAAAACAGAATGTCCCTGATGGGACCCATTGTTTATAGCATTTTGGTAAACCGGTTTTAAACGGAAAAAATTTTGATCTAAAAGCTGTAATATTGTGGATTGCAACTTCTTTTTATTTTATATTATAATATATGAGATTTTACAATATAATTAGTTTAAACTAATTTATCAAACATACTTTAGAGCATATTTAAAATAGTTTATTTTAATGTATTTTCAGCTTATTATATCAAAAAGCTGTTTAAGAGGCCATTTGAATGACCCATGAAAAAGTGCTTATGGTTTTTATAAACATTTATTTAAGAAGTCAAGCCAAAGATGCTTATAAAAAGCTTTTTTACATATACTTTTAATCTTATATTTAAGAATAAATAAATTAAAAATTTTACCTATATCTTTAAATTATACTACTTTTTATATCAATAAAGACTTTTAACTTATTTAACAAAACAAGTTTAAAGGCTCTACTAAAATAAAAAACCACTTTTCTACATACTTTTTAAATACTAATTAAAAAGCTTTCACTTATACTTCTATTTTTCCATTACTTGAAAGTAAAAGAACAAACTATCTTAAATGGGCCCTTAGTCTGTAATGATGATTGGTACTGCAAACTGGGAAAAAAATAGTTGAAAAAAAAAAAGAAGAGAAACAATAATACAGCTTCGGATGTGAAGCCCATCAAATTTAGTTACACCAGCTGTTATTTATTTGAGATGGTTATGTACGTCACGTTATCGCTTCCATGCCTTTCCAAGAAGGTTCCGAATGATCTGCGTAAAATCCTCCAATAATAATACCTACCCACATTTAGGGGAAGGTACTAAACTTAGTTGACAGCTTGAAATGGTCAGTTAACTTCCTTGTTAATTCAACCAAGACGATGTTAATAAATGCCTACATCTGTATAACCGATAATTAACTAATTTTGATAGGTGACCATAAGTGGTGATGGTATGGTAGGCTATTTCTTCTATCATTTTACAACGAGGTTGTAATTATATTTTTCGATGAGTTTGCATAATATGGTTCAAAGCTGATTTTCACTTGTCATTTCACTTACAATTTGGGTAGATTTCTCTTAAAACGTTAAATATTGGCATCGGAAAAAAAAAAAGAAGAAGCTAATTTGATAGGTGAAATTGCACAATTACAATGACATATCGGCCTCAATTAATTATATTAAAATAATGTAACGCTATATGCATCACAATGTTTCAATGCTATGGCAGAGGCCAAAATATTTCAATGTTAATGGGTGCATTTAGTAATGTTTTTAAAATAGGTGAAAATAATTTTATTTTGAAAAATAAATTTTTTAGACATTATATTGAAAATATTTTTAAAAATTTTACTTTAAAAAATATGTAAAAATATTTTTAAAATTCTTAAAATAAAACTAAACGGAACCAATATTTTTCAAGCCCATCTTATCCGAGCCTCATAATTGACTCTTTTCGGTGCGGCCATATTCAATTATTTTACGTTGCAATGCTCATCTCCATGCCAGATCACCAACATGCGAGGTGAGATGCTGGGAGAGAAGATCAATGATAACAACAAAACGCTAAGAATAGCATTCTTATTGGTCGAGATGTGGGGGCCATTAGTCGACATCACAACTGCATTATTGGGACGGTGGGGTCCTATTGGTCTCGTAATTCTATGGAAAATAAATTAAAAAATCCATCCATACATACATATAATTATATATATCCTATGCATATAATATCTATATATATGTGGTTTTGGAGCTTGGTCTTTTTACGCTACTAATTGTTTGTTTTGACACGAAAATTATGTACAAGTTTCATGTGCGATGACATAACAAGAAGAATAATGCATTAAAAAAAAAGAGGAGACCGTGGTTTTGTTACTTCATAACATTTCCATAAATGGATCAACAATGCATATATATATATATATATTAAATTATATTATGGCCAATGGGAGGAATAAACAACATATAATAAATCATACGTATATCATGCGAGGTTGTATAAAAAAAAAGAAATTAAATAAAATATATCAAATATATTAGGGACAGAAAAATGTATATATATATATAACTAAACAACCTATAGTATGATTCAAAATATTGATATTAAAATATTAAGGCCTGCTTGTTTAAATTCTTAAAATTTTTAAAAATATTTTCGTATATTTTTTGAGACAAAAATATTAAGATAATTTTAAATATAAATTTTAAAAAATTTTATTTTTTAAAATAAAAATATTTTTATATATTTTAAAAATAATACCAGACGATTTTTAAAAATAATAATTGTTCAACCCCAATTAGTGTGGGATTTCGTTCCAATTATCATTATATATTCGGAAAGTAGACAAATTTCTGATATACGTCCTCATTTTTTAACAAAACAGGATGGCTATTTAATTAATCATGCTTACACGTAAGCTTGATCCTAATCATGATAACTTACATGTAATCAAGAACTCATTCTAATTAAAGAAAAGAAAAAGAAAAACTCGAATCATCGTCCTCGATTAACGACAAACGCCACTTCTACAGACGTATCATTTTCAAGTAAAAAGTAACATATTGATTGATTTCTGCGAGAGCGAAAATAGTATGATGACTCACCTTCTTTTATCCTTCTGATTGACTTGCAAAACACAACGGTCCTAACACATGGCAGCCCTCCATCCATTATTCTTTCATTTTTAGTGTTCGGACTTCGTTGATACAATAATAATTTTGTATGGCCCAGCATCATCAACCGTTTCCATTGAGCTGAGGCTACCTGTCCTCCTCCAGCCACACAATTGCCTCTCTCCCATTGGTTCATTTGATCCACCAAGTTAGATTAAAGCGGATCTTTCAATAAAAATTTTAATAAGGAATTTCTTCTCTAAGAAAACCTAAAATACATGTTTTAAAATTGTTAGGTTTAATTAATATAATTTATTTTTCATAAATCTGACAATTAAAACATAAAAACCTGCTGGTGTTTTTTTTAGTTCCCATAAAAAATTGCCTAATAATAATGTAATTCTCCATACATACCTAGCCATCTTCTTAGACCATGAAGTGGTCATCAGACCCTCCAAAAGGCCTAATTAGCAAATACACGACAGCAATTGAATTTTTTTTTTTTTTTTGAGGGACCCCGGTTCTAAGGACACAATTAATAGATTTGCATTAGTATCATTCAAACTAAATATCATTCTCAAAGCAAAAGTAAAATTGTCCTCTTGTCTATTATGTTTTCTAAACTTAGCCATATAATGGGGCAACCTCCATTATTGTGAGTCTCAACCTTCGTACAAAAACAAACAAACCAAAACCAAAAAGCAAGCTCACGGCCATTCTCATCCCTTTTTTTTTTTTTCTTCTTCCCACATTCCAAAACTGAATGATCATAATTTAACTACTTCAAATAATGGATAATAACAATCCAATCTCAACCTCCGACGACATAAAAGCCCCACTTCTCCCATTAAGCGATCCGAACAACGACATCGGCCGGTCGGAGAGCTTCCGATCCTCAGTCAAAACCCTTCTGTTGACACCCAACAACGTTTTCATTCTTCTCGGACCCTTGTTGTGCACCGTAATATGCCTGTGCGTGAAGTTCGATGGCGCGCCGGCCAGCAGCCGCAACATGCTGGGGGTGCTGGTGTGGATGTTCACGTGGTGGATGACGGAGGCGGTGCCGATGCCGGTTACCTCCATGACGCCGTTATTCCTCTTCCCTCTCCTCGGAATCGCTTCCTCCGACGAGGTGGCTCAGTCTTACATGGACGACGTTATTGCGCTTGTCCTTGGCAGTTTTATACTTGCCCTTGCTGTTGAGCATTATAACATCCATAAAAGATTAGCCCTCAACGTATGTGAGCTCTCTCTTATCATGATCTTTTGATTTCTTTTTCTTTTTCCTTTTCTTTTTGCCCTGTTTCATTTCGTTTTTTTCTTTTTTTTGCCCTGTTTCATGATCTTTACAGCTTGTACCTCTTTTAGTCTCCCCTCACACGCGAAGTATCTTCACTGCAGCAAATACTTCTCATTAGTCCCCACATAATTCTCCTATCAATAAATTAAGGAAAAAAAAATACAAAAATTTCTATTTTTTTTTGCTTTTGTTTTTAAATCTCAAAAGTGTTTTTTTGTAGGGGATCTTTGGAATTCATGTGTTTTTTTCTGCTCTAAGATTTCAGGTTTAATGAAGTTATTTTTCCATTATATCGTATTTTAACCTATGATTAAACTATGTGTCATGAATACTTCTACTGTAGTTTTCATAGTAAGGACGTCTTCTCTTATTGTCTTTTCATTTTCCGTGGAAAGTAGTCATTTTTCAATCTTCCTCACATGGTTTATTGATGAAATTTTTATTGTGATGGCCATTATTGCAAGAATAGTAGTTGTCACTAGTAAAGCATATGCACTATATTATCGTACACAAAGCGTGTTACAGTTATCCACGTCTCATCCATGTGGGCCACTAAGATTACAACCTCGTTTCTTCAAAAATTAATATGAAAAATACTGGGGGCATTACCGTGACCTATGTTTAAGGTGCTCAACACGACTAGTCCTTCTGGCACTGTTTTAATAATAATATATATTTATTTTTTGGGTTGAACAGATAACAATATTATTCTGCGGGGACCCAGTGAACCCACCGTTGCTCCTTCTGGGGATATGTGCCACGACGGCCTTCGTGAGCATGTGGATGCACAACGTGGCAGCAGCGATGATCATGATGCCCGTCGCCACCGGTGTCCTCCAGCGCTTCCCGGTGGGCCCCGCCCAGCCGGAAGCCATCAACAAGTTCTGCCGCGCCGTGGTCCTTGGAGTCATATACGCCGCCGCCATAGGAGGGATGAGCACCCTCACCGGGACAGGTGTCAATCTAATATTGGTTGGGATGTGGAAGAGTTATTACCCGGACGCCGACCCTATTACTTTCAGCAAATGGTTCTTCTTCGGCTTCCCGTTGGCTCTCCTCGTTTTCTTTCCTTTGTGGGCCATACTTTGCTTGTTGTACTGCTCCAGGGGTTCAGGCCAGGTTCTTTCTGCTTACTTGGACAAATCCCATTTGAAGAGAGAGCTCCAAATGTTGGGTAAGGATAAGACTTTAGAGGCGCATGGTCAAGAATTTGCATAAAAGAATGTCTGGAAAAAAAAAAATTCAATTTTATCTACATAATATAAAAGTTACTTCATGTCACGTTATTTTCACTTTGCTGCAAATAGTAAAATAAAAAAATCCTTAATTATTAGATATAAATAATTTATTCTAAATATTTTTTTGCATTTTTTTGTGCTTGATTAATAATATCAAGTTGGATTGGATAAAGTTAGTAATTATTTAGATCATATTGACAGGTCCGATGTCATTTGCTGAAAAGATGGTGTTAGCTGTGTTTTCGGTGCGTTGTTAATTAAGCAAACATCATACTCTTAATTTTAAAACTCCTTTTGTTTTGCTTGGTATATACTATATATAGTTTGGGCTATATAAATTGCCTAAAACACAAAGCTTTTGTTACGCAGACGCTAGTACTTTTATGGATGACAAGAAGCATAACAGACGACGTTCCTGGTTGGGGAGCTCTCTTCAACGGCCTTGCTGGTGATGGAACTGTCAGCGTGAGTAATCTTACTAAACCAAAACCATCTGATCCGAATCAATTTCGTTTCCAACTTTTGCCATCCGAACCAGCAATCCAAACGCCGCGTGTATATAAATTTTCAGTGCAAAATTTTATACGTTAAAAGGGTCTTTTTTTTCATATCATGTCATGTAGGTTCTAATGGCGACGTTGTTATTTATAATTCCAAGCAAGAAGCAAAGGGGAGAGAAGTTGATGGACTGGAACAAGTGCAAGAAGCTTCCATGGAACATCGTGTTGCTATTAGGCGCCGGCTTTGCCATCGCCGACGGGGTAAGGACCAGTGGCCTCGCGGACATATTGTCGAAAGCCTTGGATTTCTTGGAGGAAGTGCCCTACTTGGTCATAGCCCCAGCCGTGTGCCTCATTAGCAGTACCATCACAGAGTTCACTTCCAACAACGCCACAACCACGCTCGTCATTCCGCTCCTGATTCAACTAGCGAAAACAATGCGTGTTCACCCTCTTCTGCTCGTAGTTCCCGGTTCCATTGGGGCACAGTTCTCTTACTTTCTCCCCACTGGGACGCCTTCGAATGTTGTCGGGTTTGCAACCGGACATATTGAGATCAAAGACATGCTCAAGACTGGTGTCCCGCTTAAGATTGCTGGGATTGCTGCATTGTCCCTTTTGATGCCTACACTTGGTAAGCATTTAGTTTTAGTTAATAATGGAAAAAAAAAAAAAAAGAAACAAAGATGACTTGATGTTTTTTGTGTGTGAGATTAACAAGTTCTGGTTTTTGCAGGAGCTTATGTGTTTGGGACGAATGAACCCTTTTTTGAATAAATGGCAAAGTGATGTAGAACAGAGCACCCTGTTTTCAAGTCGGCAATGGTTTACAAGTGCTCTAATAGAACCATATTTTATTAGCCTTTTGGTGGGTGTATATATATATATATGCAAGCCAATATTTTGTATCTATAGTTCCATGAAACAAGCCATTGGATTTTAGTCATTTACTCTCTGTATCCTGTTTGGTGATCATAATGGAAAAAAATTAAACATTTACCAATTTTTTCATGAACAATATGGATTTTTTCCCAAAAAAAAAAAAAAAAAATCCATGATGAAGAACCAGGGACAGTAATTGGAGAAAAAGGGTGCATCCGAAAAGATAATTAGCAAACTGTCACTCCAACAATACATCAACACACCTTGTAACAATAACACAAGTTCATACTTCTCACACAGATATCATAACTGCATAATAATAACAGAACGTTACATTATTCCCGAAAACAAAAGTTGATGCAAAACGCTTTCAGATAGATTCCTGTCCATGGCATTGATTGATTCACTATTCAAATTGGCCAGAACCCAGGTCTGTCAAGGGGGAAAGGGAAGTTTATCAACGTCTGCGCAGAACAATTACTAACCTCCAAGATTCTCAACGGCATGGCCTTCTTTAAGTTCTCCCAGTCCTCGATCAACATCGGTAGAAACTTCAGCGACAAACCTCTGATGTTCCAATTTGAACCGCTCAAATCTTCTGTTACTTCTGGTTTCAAGTAGACAATCTTTCCCTCCTCGACAGAGAGATACTGTAGTCTACTAAGATTTTTGGGATTAAACCATTTTGGCATGTATTCGAAATTATATTTTCTAAGATGCAGCTCCTGCAGGCTTGGAGGAGCGCTGAGGCTCTCCACCATTTTCAGAACGCAGTCCTCATTGCGCTCGTCTGCATCAACAACTAAAACCTTAAGTTTTGAGAGAGAAGATAGGACGCCTGTTTCATGTGATTCAGAGATTTCGGTTGCATCATCAGTGGTAGTAATAGTGATGTGTAGAACTCTTAGCTGGATTAGGCTTTTGAGCTCACCAATATCACAAGTCTTGTTTCTTGCCCGACTGCCTATAACCACTTTGAATCCCTTGAGTTCTTGAAGATTGGAAAGCGTGCCTATACCTCGAGGGAAATACCGGAGTGGACAACCTACCAAGTCCAAAACAATGAGATTCTTCAAACGAGTGATTGTTGGGGTTATTTTCTTCAACCTGGTGCATCCCCTCAAGACCAACAACTGAAGATTGAGGAGCTTACTTATTGTAGACGGCAGTTCTTTGAGATCTTTGGCTTCACTTAGGTTCAAACACGCTAGGCGTCTAAGCGAAGAAATCCAATTAAATAGATCTTTCACACGTCTCTCATCAAGATCATTGTGAATATCAGAGAAATCCAAAATTCTGAGGGACATCAGTCTTGAGTTTTTGTCAAAGTCAAGTGGATTAATGGATGAGCCAGAGCGATCAGCTGGACGATTGGTTATGCCAGAGTCATCTGGTGGATGATAGGTTTTAAAGAGTAACAATGCCCTCAACTTTGAGTTGTTCCCAAGTAACTTCTCATCTATTTCTCTCGTGAAGCCTAACCAGTAACAATTTTCTCCTTTCCACGTTTGCTTTCCCTTCTCATCAAAAAAACAAAAGGCCTCTTCTTCTGCGATTGTGATGATCAGCTCACGCACCATGTCATGAATCTTGAAAGAGAAGACTCTCCCATCATAGTGTCGTCGGTCTTTTACGTCAACGAGGCATCTGCTAATAAGCTGTGAAAGACATTCATAGCCCAAGTCTATCGCACTTTCCTGTGATGGTCCCTTAATGTTGTACCGAACAAGTCCCTCCGCAGCCCACCAGTGGATAATTTGCTCAGCTTTTATCTCACAATCTTCAGGGTAAATGGAGAGACATAATAGGCATTGCTTCAGATGTGCTGGAAGGTCATTATAGCTCAGTCTCAAGGAAGCCATGACATCTTCATTCCCTATTAATTGCGATTTATGAAAACTCTCTAGCACGTCTTCCCACGCAGATAGGTTATTGATCTTTGAGGACAATAAGGATCCTGTCACCTTGATTGCCAATGGGAGCCCACCACATTTTTTCACAATGTCCTTGCCCACTTTCTCAAAAAGGGAATCTCGACAAGTCCCTTGGCAAGAACAGAATGCAAATTTAGAGAACAAACACCAACCTTCATCATCGGTTAGAGTTTTCGGTTTAAGAATTCGTGAGTCCTCCACTCCTATTCTAGCAGGGACATCATGATCTCTGGTGGTGATTATGATGCAACTTCTTAAGGTTAAAATGGAGCACAACTGAGTCCACCACTCAATCTGATTTATTTTCCATACATCGTCCATAACTAGAAGACATGTCTTATCTTTAAGCCTTTGCTGAAGCTCCCTCATCAAGCTGGAGTAATCAATGTTAGATGTGTTCACCTCTAATTTTTGCAACATGCACCTCAGAATCCTTTCCGGGCTGAAACTCTGCGAGACAGTAATCCATATTAGCTTGTCAAAGTGATCAATAACCGTCAAGTCATGAAAGATTTTCTGCGCAATGGTCGTCTTTCCTAAACCCCCCATCCCCACAATTGCAATGCGGTGAAGCTCCTCTTTGGGGTCAAAAATCCACTCTTTTATCTTCCTTATGTCGTCTTCAAGTCCAACTATCTCAGGGTCCAAATCCTGAGACATAATTCGCCTACAATGGAACGAATACTCATCTTCTGCTTTGTCATGTCTATGGTGCATATATGTTAGATGCCTGCTCAAAGTCTTCTCTTTGGCTTTCATTTCGGAATTGATATCTTTCAGTTTCTTGCCAGTTCGGTGCAAGAAGAAGAGATCATATTGAAACAAGCAACCGAAGTAATAAGTCACATCCTTTTGGTACTCTCTAATTAGGCAATCTGTGAGTATATTGTCAGCTTCATAAATCACTTCCCTCAGCTGAAACAAGGCTTCCCTGACAGTTGTGTTCTTGTTCTCAATACTTGCTTTGTCGACAAGGAATCTTCTGTTCAATTCTAAGCATTTTCTCAGCTCCTCAAGTTGCCTGCTAAAGGCTCCTGCATGTTTAGCTTCCTTTTCTAGAAGTTTAATAAGTTCGTCTGCCACGATCCCAAATGAAGCAGTTACTAACTCCATTGTTCTTTGTACTTTGCCTGTCAAAATTTCTCACTTTCACTTCTTTTGAACTCCAAAGACATCTTTGCTAACGTCTCTATCCCTGTTTTCAAACACAGCTATATTTATGAGTTGAACACATCAATATTGTCACATTATTGAGATTTTTTTAATAAAAAATGATTCGTACGTAATGTCATTACCAGAAATGCTAAGGTCATGACTCTCTTTTGTCACTCTCTTTATCATTCTCTACATTGTCCTTTTAACATATGTCATCTTTCTTTTTAATAAAAATGAAGTATAATAATAACCTATATTATTTTATGTTTTATTACAACTTTGCTACACTTTTTTTTTTCTTTTTAATTAGTGCAAAGAGAATTCTTTTTATTAGTAAAAGATTACTATTTTTCATAATATTACAAGCTTACGAATAATGCAAGAAAAAAGTCATTAAAAACTGGAAAAAAACAACGCTTATGGTATATACGTTTTCTAAGAGTAAACACTATTTATATGCATCACCTTATATGTAGGGTTTTAAAACAAACAAAAATGTACCAGATGTATACATTTGATGTTTCAAACAAACCCCATGTACTGTTAAATCTTTTATATATGTATATATTATATATATATATATATATATATATGTAAACCCACGTTATTTATTGACGGAAGTATGAGTCCACATTTTGATCAAAAGAAAAAGAATTGAACTTATATAAAATTTTCCTATAATATTGAAGAATGGCAGAGTTGTAGCACAATACAAAACAATAGCTTATTATTATGTTTTATTTTTGTTGGAAAAAGAAATGGCACGTGTCGAATTGAGAACATAAAAAGTGATAAACAAAAGTGACAAAAAGAATAATCATGATATTTTTTTTTATTACAAGAAATACACCAATGCACTAAAAACCAACTACATGATTCGCATCTGATTAAATTAAAAAAAATTACTATTTACCAACTAGTCACATGACCCATATATGCCTAAAATTATTGAAAATTTGACATCTTAATAATAAAAGTGCCAAAGTTGCAATCTATGATAAGCTTAAAGGAGGGTTTTTGCCATTTCGATTTTGAGGCAAAATAAGGGAGTCAGACTTGAAATTAATCGAAAATTTAGAGTTTACTTTTCCAACTTTCAAAAGTTGATGATTATTAAAAGATATAAATATAATATTTAAAATAGCACATCAAAGCATTAAATTAAATATATCAAATATTCCTATTAACATTTTTTCTGTCAGAATTAACATCTGCTTTGTAGATGGCCTAACTTCTATTCTAATACTCTATCTTTAACAATTTTTTAACATAGAAATCTCTATTGCTCAATTGACATGTTTACTTACTAGCTATGGGGAATGAAAATCAATCCTATGTTTGTTTACTTATTTTAATCATGTAATGATAGTGGCACTGATGGGCCTCCCCACAATTTGGGATTGAAGAATGGGTTTAACAAACCCATGCTCTCCTTAGGATAATTGGGAGTTCCAATTGTAATAGTAATATTAAATTACTACCCTATCCCTAGTTTGTTTGGAAATTGGATAAAAACTGAAATGCAAAATATAATTACAATTTTTATATATTATTTTATTTACCTAATATTATTATAAATATAATAATAATTTTTTTATAATAAGCTAAAATTTATTATTTTTACTGGAATAACTAGATAATTTTTGACACGTTTGTTTAAATTTTCTATTTATTCTATGTATTTTGTATATCTTATTTTTAATTTTTTTTAAAAATAATAATTACATCACTTGTATTTATTGTTTCTTGTTCTAATATTATAATAATTATTTTAATTAGAGTAATATTTGGCTTTTTTAATTCTTTCAATTGAAAACACAAATTTAGTCAATGGGTATATAAGTAAATTTACGACGGTTCAGTCCAATATTGGGTTTAATAAGGCCTACGGATGTGAATCGTCGTAATTGTAATTTTAAATATATAGAAGATGTTTGAAAAAGTAGTTTAAACCAATTGTTTTGAACTGTTAACAGTATAAATAATTCATATATTACAGTAAAAAGCTATAAAACTCTAATATACAATAGCTCTCAAACTCAAACTAATGGTTTAAACTACTCTCTTAAACACCGTAATAATGACCGTAAGTTAAGTACACAGCTTATTTGACTCCAAATTCAGTTCATTCCAAATCCTGACCACTCATATTCATGTCAACTTCTAATTACACTTAATAAGTAAACATACCATAATTATGTACAAGTACGCATAATACTCGTGTGTAACGTATAATATACATTCCAAATTCTGTTCATTCCAAATCCTAACCATTCATATTCATGTGAACTTCTAATTACACTGACTAAGTAAACATACCATAATTGGAGAGGAACTTATAAAAATTTGAGGGCAAATTTATATCTTCCAAAATTGCATTTTAACCGCTCAACTTTAAAAAAATTATATTTCGACGTTATATTTTTTCAAAATTTATATTTTGACGGCTTAGTATTAATAAAATTACTTTTGCCGTAGTTTAAAAGAGTTATATTTCTCAGACTTTAAAAATGATATTCTGACCCTTTATATATACAATATGTTATGCACACTGTATTGTATCATGATAATACAACATAATCTAACATATCTTATACAATATAATAAAGTATAATACAGTCTATCAAATATAACCGTACTGACCATTAATCTTTGAATTAATGCCCTTTTTTGTATATTCAGTCCACTTAACATTTTCCGTCTTTCTCGACGCATTTGAATTGTATCGTCGCATATGCTCCTTCGTAACATGACCTGTACTAAAGGCATGTCTATGCTGTAGTATACTAGTATTAGCACCTCATCTCCAATTCCGTTGAATTTAACAACAGTTTAAGTTGTCGAACTCTCTTAACAAAAAAAAAATAAAAAATAAAAAATAAAAAAATCAATCAAAAGATCAAAACCAAGAAATATGTTTTTCTGATAATTATCATCACCTCAAAGTAAGCGAAAATTTGAAAAAAGAGCAAAAAAAAAATAAAATTAATTGAGAAAATGGCCTGATCTTAAAAGTATACTGTCTCTAACAAATTACTAACCTGATCTTGAAAGTATACAGTCTCCTTGTATATGACGGCTATGATAACTTCCCCTTTAGCATTTCGTCAGCCGTCGGTCGGCGCGTAACTCTTTGTTTAGGTTTCCTGCTGGGACGTCCGGCGCCAATAATGACACCGCTGGTCCTTTGTTTGGGTGCCCTTGTCTATTCTCTTATTTTGGTAAAGCTATTATCACACTGCTGATAAATCTTTAGTAACAAAATATGTATTTGATGGTCGCATTTGGGGAAAAAAGGGTACTTGACGTTGGTGGGCCGACCTTTAGTTTGGTGACGGCCACACGAATTTGAGACATTCAATTATTGTTTTAAAAAAAAATTAAAAATAATATTTAATGCAACGAACTCCCCAGTACATAATGTCATGATTGGGCATAATTATTTCACAAAAACTGTTTTTTTCAAGAGATCTACAATAGGACCTATCCGGTGGGGCTTCCATTACAAGAGAAGCGGATTGTAGCACGCTTGGGACGTATAAAATTGATCATTATTTAATGTTTGGAGTTTATTATTATAATATATGTGTACTATTAAACTACTAATTGAGATTTCTCATGTAAAAATGGTATGTTATGCTATATTTTTAAAACTATATTTATTTATGTTATATTTAAAAAAATTATGTCATATTTTTATTTATATAATTTAAGTTGTACAATATTAAATAAATCATTTGTGATTTTTATAAAAAGTAAGTTTTAAAAAATGATATTTATAAAAATTCCCCACTAAATTATAAAGTGTAATCTTGCTTACGTATTATTATAATTTATAAAATTATTTTTTTGATGGTACATGTATAATTATTGCATAGGGATGATCATGCTTTTATAAGAGAATAAAACCCAACTAATCAAGCTTAATAACTAGGAATTTCAACGATATATTCATCTAATTTATGGCCACATATAGACGATCACATAGCAATTGTAATTTTATTTTAGTGACGAATTTTACCTATGTTTTCTATTGTCAATAAAAATAAATAAAAAATAAAAAGTTATGCCTTTAGGCAAGTATATATAAAATGGAAAAATTAAGTAGTGATTCTTTTTTTGTTAACTTAAAATAAGGAGTGATTCTATGACGCCCCGAGGTGAAGGTCTGGGAGTTTTAAGTAAAGAAGTTGAAATTAAAAGAAGTAATTAAAGAAAAAGTAAATAAATATAATAATAAATAAATAAATATCATTGGCGGTCACCGTCACGTGAATGCCACGAATGTGGGGCCTAGATACTATTGTCATTTACCATCACGTGGATGTTTACCACGAAGGTGGGCTGGTAAATAAAATATAATATCAAGAATAATAATACAAAAATATTGAAAATCATCGTCTGTAAGATAAATTAAAAATTGTACAATTAACAGAGACGAAAATGATATCAACACTAGAACAAGTCGTACAATACACGCATCATACCACAGTTCTAAAGAAAATAGATTTCAATTCAAAGAGCCAGGTTTTGATCCTAAGCCCATCCTTCCTCCTCAACCTGGAAGGGGAAATTTTGAAAACAAGAAATATGAGTGGAAGGCTCAGTAGGATAATTATTTAAAAACAAGTTATTTAAAAATAGTGATCACGAACAGAAAATTATTCATAATTCTTTCTAATTAAAATAAATCTCAAAGTCTCAACAATCAATAAAAACACTTGAAAGCAACTTGATACAACATCACTGTACGGGTTTTGAAAATCCGAAAAGAATATCAAAATACAATTCTTTAAAATCAAACATAGAAATCATTCTTAAAGGAAGCATTTAAGAAATAAACTTTAGTCAAAACAATTTAAAAAGGGCTACCAAAGAAAAAGATAGTAATATTCTACCTCATTTAAAATCTAATACCGTAAGCTCCAAATAAAATTCAACGTATGCTCCATATACGTTCAAAACCTTGAAAGCTACATTTAAAGTCAGAAATTATATTTAACAAATATTATTATGTTAATTTAAATACCAGTGTGCCTTTTGACTCAAAATAATTATAACCCAAAATCATAATCCTTTTCAAAATATTTCAGAATCATTAAACATTAAAAACCGAAGTAAAAACACAATTTTCTAAGTCCACAGTCGGCTTGCCGAACACCCTGAACCGGCATGCCGAACTATACAGTTCGGCCTGTCGACCAACCAAGACCGGCTTGCTGAACTTTCCCAGGTTCGGCTTACCGACCTGATGAATCCGACCTGCGGAACCTATGAATCCGGCCTGCCAAACTGGTAAAAATTTGAGGACCCGATACTTTGAGCTTTGACCTCCCCAAGCTCAAAATTTAAATTTAAAACCTATTTTTCAATTCCCAAATCATGAAAATCATATAAAAAGCATAGAAAACCATAATAGAACAAGTTTAAACCCTTGTTCCCAAATTTAAACTCAATTTCACATTTGATTTGAAAATCAAAGAAAAATTTAAAAACTTGATTAAATCAAATTTTGTTCAAACAAAGCTTAGGTTCATTGTGAAACAAACCCTATAAGCTTAGATTAAACATTATCTAAGCTCACCATAGCTCGAATTGCAAAATACATCAAAGATTCAAAATGAAAATCAAAAGTTTTAAAGAAAAATGGCTAACCTTTAATCATCGTTTTTGAATGAAAAACTTGATGATTGAACTTCAATCCTTGGTCAAATCCATGAGAATGAAGCTTGAAATCAAAATTTTTTGAGAGAAAGAAAGAGAGAGAGAGGGCTGAGAGACGCATAAGCAAGAGAGAGAGAGCGTGAAGGAAGAAGGAAGGGAAAAGAAAAAGGAAAGGAAAAATAAAAAGAAAAGCCCCAAGGGTATTTTCGTAAATATGAGAAAAATATGAGGTAAAAATATCATTTGGTATTTTAACACTAAAAATCAAATTTTAAATATGACAAAAGCAATGAAATCTTCGAATGACTAAAATTAATAACAAAATTTACACTGGCACACTCAATAATTAAACTTAACATAACTAACCTTACTTTAAAATTCAAGGGTGTTACAGATTCACATTGTAATTTAATCACGTGTTTACTTAAAAAATCAATAATAAAATTGAATAGCCCTATAAATATAAAGAATGAGGAAAAGAGATGACAAATCCTTCCATATCCCATTGGTATTGACTCCTAATAAAGGGAATAGGTGTCTAATTTTAGCAAATGGCAAATTTTGCATTAGGAGTGGTATTGCATGGAAGAGTAATTTTCTTACTCAATGCAAAAATTTGCATTAACACACAAATTTAACATCGCAATGTAGATGTCTTAATAATCAGATAAACGCCAAAAAACTAATTTTTGATCCTCATTCTTAATATTTCCCTTTTTTTTTTTCAATTCAATTCTATTGCCTTTTTTGTTATATATATTTTTTGCAATTTAGTAATTGTGCCCTTAGAGAGCAAGGCCATGTTTTATGTCGAATGATTAACAAAAGGGAATATTGTTGCAGATGTAGAGCCAAATCAAGTCAACAACCCAGCAAAAGGAAGAAAAAGGGAGAAAAACGAGTCCTCAAAAGCAGAGAGCAAGCGCCGCGGCTCTGGCAGAAGAGCGCCATGGCGCTGGGATGAGGGCGCCTAGGCGCCAGGTGGATTGCGCCTAGGCGCAATGTGGCAAGCGCCTAGGCGCCAAGGGCTTTTCGCCTAGGCTCAAGAGGATGGCGCCTAGGCGCCAGGAGAAGAGCGCCTAGGCGCCGCAGGGGAGCACCGCAGAGCTCGTTTCGAGCGCCGTGGGGCTGACACGCTATGCTGCGCGATGTTTTTGAATCAGAGTCGAATTCAAAGGTCCCAAAAACGGGAAACCACTAGGGTTTCCCATTAGTTGCGAATTTTCTCCTCCTTTGGTTATAAATAGACACAAGGTGGCTAGGGTTGTGTGTGTGAAAATTGTGAGAGGCATAATTTTGTGAGAGGCAAAATTCTTGAGAGCTTCATCCTTGAGAGAGAAAAAATTCCCATTGGGTGTTAGATAGAAGAGAGTTTTGGTAAGCACAATTTGTGAGTGTGTGAGAAACTGCTCTTGTAATCTGTAATCTCCTTCATCATAGTGGAATCTGCAAGCGGCAGAAACATGACGTAGTCACAAATTTGGACGAACCTGTATAAAAATTTTGGTGCCTCTTTTCTTCTTTTCTCCTATTTATTTTTCTGCAATTGTTCATTCTTGCGATCCTTGGAATTAGGAGTCGCCTAATTCCCCAACAACTGGTATCAGAGCGGAGGTTTTGATCAAGAACGATGACTGGAGAAGAAGGTATGGCAGCCGGCATCACCAAATTTGATGGTTCAGATTTTTCCTATTGGAGGATGCAAGTAGAGGACTACATATACAGCAGGAAACTGTACTTGCCCTTGGGTAATAAGCCCGAAGGCATGAAGGATGAGGAGTGGAGTCTCCTTGATAGACAGGTACTCGGTGTGATCCGTTTGACTTTGTCAAAGAACGTTGCCCACAACGTTGCGAAGGAGACTACTACAGCAGGGATGATGAAGGCTCTGTCAGAGATGTATGAGAAGCCCTCAGCCAATAACAAGGTACATCTCATGAAGAAGCTTTTCAATTTAAAGATGCCTGAAGGTGCCTTGGTGGTAGAGCACCTGAACAGTTTCAACACCGTCCTAAACCAATTGGTCTCGGTAGAGATTAAATTCGATGATGAGATCAATGCTCTAATCCTCTTGGCCTCGTTACCGAATAGCTGGGAACCCATGAGGGTGGCCATTACAAATTCTCTAGGGAGTGCAAAATTGAAGTTTGTAGATGTCAGAAACTCTATCCTGGTAGAAGAAGTTCGCAGGAAGGACTCAGGTGAAGCCTCTTCGTCGAACTCGGCCCTTAATGTTGATAATAGGGGCAGGAAACTTGACAGACAATCCAACAGGGATAATGGCAGGAGAGGCAAGTCAAGGAATGGGAGAAGCAAGTCTAGGAATGGTAGGACCATGGAGTGTTGGAACTGTGGGAAGACGGGCCACTTGAAAAAGAACTGCAGGGCTCCAAGGAAGAACGAAGACAAGACCAATGACGCAGCCAACGCCGCCACTGAAGAGCAACAGGATGCCTTAATCTTGTCTGTCGACAGTTCTTTTGATTCGTGGGTGATAGACTCAGGAGCATCATTCCACACCACAGCACACCGTCATGTCCTGGAGAACTACGTTGTTGGAAATCATGGTAAGGTTTATCTCGCTGATGGAGAACCTTTGGATATAGTTGGCATTGGAGATGTCAGTTTAAAAATGCCTAATGGGTCGGTATGGAAGATTCATAAGGTGAGACATGTTCCTAAATTAATGCGCAACTTGATTTCGGTGGGGCAACTGGATGATGATGGACATAAGGTAACCTTCAATTGTGGAGGTTGGAAAGTCACGAAAGGAGCGATGGTTATTGCTCGGGGACGCAAGGCTGGAACTCTCTACATGAACTCTAGTTGCAGAGATACCCTAGCAGTTGCTGATTCTGCTGCCAATACTGAGCTATGGCATTATAGGCTCGGTCACATGAGTGAGAAGGGGATGAAGGTGCTTCATTGCAAAGAAAAACTGTCGGGATTGAAAACTGTTGATCACAGTTTGTGTGAAGCCTGCATCTTTGGTAAACAGAAGAGAGTCAGTTTCTCAAAGATGGGTAGAGACCCTAAGTCCAGGAGATTGGAGCTAGTTCACACAGATGTGTGGGGGCCTGCGCCGGTGACTTCCTTTGGTGGCGTAAACTACTATGTGACGTTCATTGATGACTCAAGCAGGAAGGTATGGGTTTACTTTCTGAAAAACAAATCTGATGTGTTCGATGCTTTCAAGAGATGGAAAGCCATGGTGGAGAACGAGACAGATTTGAAGGTGAAGTGCTTGCAGTCTAACAATGGGGGAGAGTACCTAGGTGAAGATTTCAGGCGGTACTGTGCTGAGAATGGGATAAAGATGAGGAAGACCATTCCAGGGAAACCACAACAGAATGGGGTAGCTGAAAGGATGAACAGGACTTTAAACGAGCGTGCTAGGAGCATGAGGTTGCATGCAGGGCTGCCAAAGATGTTTTGGGCTGAGGCAATTAACACAGCCGCTCATCTGATAAACAGAAGTCCATCCACACCGCTGAAGTTCAAGCTACCAGAAGAAGTATGGAGCCATAAACAGGTTGATCTCTCTTACTTGAGAGTGTTTGGTTGTGTTTCCTATGCACACATTGATTCTGCTGCTAGAAGCAAACTGGATGCCAAGTCAAAGAAGTGTTTTCTGGTTGGCTATGGCAGACTTGAGTTTGGTTATCGTCTCTAGGATGACCAAAGTCGGAAGATTATCAGGAGCAAGGATGTGATCTTCAACGAAGGTGTTCTGTACAAGGACAAAGATAGCACGGACTCCAGGGGTTCAAGTTCTGAAGACAAGATGTCTGAGGTGATTCCATTGAAGGATCTTCCTGAAGTGGAGGTGCAAAATCCAGAGGTTGAAGACCATGAAGACACAGCTCCAGAAGGAAACCAGAGGACTCCTGCCACACCAGTCAGGAGGTCTAGCAGGAAAATTAGACCACCGCAGAGATACTCCCCATCTCTGCATTACATCTTGTTGACCGACAGAGGTGAGCCAGAGAGCTATGATGAAGCCGTGGAGGCTGGAGATTCGGTCAAGTGGGAGTTAGCCATGAGGGATGAGATGGATTCCTTAATGTCCAATCAGACATGGCAACTGGTAAAGTTACCACAGGGTAAAAAGTCCTTGCACAATAAGTGGGTATACCGGATTAAAGATGAATCTGATGGCAGCAAACGGTATAAGGCAAGGTTGGTGGTAAAAGGCTTTCAGCAGAAAGAAGGCATCGACTTCAACGAGATTTTTTCTCCGGTGGTGAAGCTAACCACGATTAGGACGGTACTTGCACTAGTGACAAATGAGGACTTATTCTTGAAACAGTTGGATGTGAAGACAATTTTCTCCATGGTGATTTGGAGGAAGAGATCTACATGAAGCAGCCACAATGATTCGAAGTACCAGGTAAGGAGCACTTGGTGTGCAAACTTCAGAAGAGCTTGTATGGCCTAAAACAAGCTCCCAGGCAGTGGTATAAGAAGTTTGACGAGTTCATGTGCAACAACGGTTTCTTGAGGTGTCAGGGAGATCATTGTTGTTATGTGAAGAATTTTGGTGATTCTTACATCATACTGTTGTTATATGTCGATGATATGCTGATAGCAGGAGGTTGCAAACAGGAGATTGACAAGCTGAAGAAGGAGCTGTCTAAGGAGTTTGCAATGAAGGATTTGGGTGTTGCAAAACAAATCCTTGGGATGAGAATAACGAGGAACCGCAACAGTCTAAAACTGTCACAGGAAGAATATGTTGAAAAGGTGCTGAGCAGATTCAACATGGGTAATGCGAAGCCTGTGAATACTCCTTTGGCAAGTCACTTCAAGTTATCAAAGGAGCAATCACCGACCACAGAGCAGGAACGAGACCACATGGCCAAGGTGCCATATGCTTCCGCTATAGGCAGTCTTATGTATGCCATGGTTTGTACCAGACCGGACATTGCACATGCAGTGAGAGTTGTGAGTAGGTACATGAGTAATCTAGGTAAACAACATTGGGAGGCAGTGAAGTGGATTCTCAGATATCTGAGAGGTACTGCGGGTTTAGCATTGTGTTTCAAGAAGTCAGACTTGGGACTACAGAGCTATGTTGATGCTGATATGGCTGGAGACATTGATGGCAGAAAAAGTACCACCGGTTATGTCTACACTTTGGGTGGCACTGCAATTAGTTAGGTCTCGAAGCTGCAGAAGATAGTTGCACTCTCTACTACAGAAGCAGAGTATGTGGCAATGACAGAAGCGAGCAAGGAGATGATTTGGTTGCGGTCGTTTCTGGAAGAACTGGGTCACAAGCAGGAAAGGGGTGCATTACATAGTGACAGTCAGAGCGCCATTCATTTGGCAAAAAATCCCGCATTCCATGCTAGGACGAAGCATATACAATTGCGGTATCACTTCATCAGGTCGGATTTGGAAGATGGAGTGTTGAAGTTAGAGAAGATTCTTGGGAGCCAGAATCCGGCAGATATGCTCACCAAGACGATTCCGATTGAGAAACTGAAGTTGTGCGCAACTTCAGTTGGACTTCTCCATGAAACGTGAGAAGTCATTGCCGCTGCAGTGGGAGACATGGTGAATTGATTAGTCTCCAAGTGGGAGATTGTTGCAGATGTGGAGCCAAATCAAGTCGACAACCCAGCAAAAGGAAGAAAAAGGGAGACAAACGCGTCCTCAAAGGCAGAGAGCAAGCGCCGCGGCTCTGGCAGAAGAGCGCCGTGGCGCTGGGATGAGGGCGCCTAGGCGCCATGAGGAGAGCGCCTAGGCTCCAGGTGGATTGCGCCTAGGCGCAATGTGGCAAGCGCCTAGGCGCCAAGGGCTTTTCGCCTAGGCTCAAGAGGATGGCGCCTAGGCGCCAGGAGAAGAGCGCCTAGGCGCCGCAGCGCTCGTTTCGAGCGCCGCGGCACTGACGCGCTGTGCTGCGCGATGTTTTTGAATCAGAGTCGAATTCAAAGGTCTCAAAAACGGGAAACCACTAGGGTTTCCCATTAGTTGCGAATTTTCTCCTCCTTTGGTTATAAATAGACATAAGGTAGCTAGAGTTGTGTGTGTGAAAATTGTGAGAGGCATAATTTTGTAAGAGGCAAAATTCTTGAGAGCTTCATCCTTGAGAGAGAAAAAATTCCCATTGGGTGTTAGATAGAAGAGAGTTTTGGTAAGCACAATTTGTGAGTGTGTGAGAAACTGCTCTTGTAATCTGTAATCTCCTTCATCATAGTGAAATTTGCAAGCGGCAGAAACAGGACGTAGTCATAAATTGGACGAACCTGTATAAAAATTTTGGTGTCTCTTTTCTTTTTTTCTCCTATTTATTTTTCTGCAATTGTTCGTTCTTGCAATCCTTGAAATTAGGAGTCGCTTAATTCCCCAACAAATATATATTTGTCGATTAATATAAGATTAAGCTCACAATTGATCTCTAAACTATGCAGATTTTGTGTTTCTTATCCTTAAAATCAAAAGCATCCGACTCTAAACTTGATGATAAAGAAGATTTCAAAAAGCTTGTAAGAACAATATTAACACTCCTGATCACCACACGTTGTCTATGAATTATGGGCTACAGCTGGCCGTAGTTCGCAATCAATTAGGGTGCTGTAGCTTGGAATCTTAGAAAGTATGAACAGACATCTGGATAAAGTAGAAAGAGATTTTTGCGAAGAGGAAACAAAAAAAAAAAAAAAGATGACGATATGATAACATTACAATTGAGATCGAAAATTGCATAAGTTATGGGTGTTGGTCGAGGATTAATTTTCAAGCCGCGAGTAAACAAGCACAAGCAAATTTTAACTTGTTTTTATTTTTCAACGAACTTATCCATAAACTGAAAAGCCCGGAGCACAATAATGTTGGTCCCCTGAATGGTTATCTTTAGTCTAAAGAGGCTTTACAAAGAAAAAGATAGTAATATCTTACCCCATTTAAAATCTAATACCGTAAATTTCAAATAAAATCCAACGTATACTCCATATACGTTCAAAACCTTGAAAGCTACATTTAAAGTTAGAAATTATATTTAACAAATATTATTATGTTAATTTAATTATCAGTGTGCCTTTTGACTCAAAATAATTATAACCTAAAATCATAATCCTTTTCGAAATATTTCAGAATCATTAAACATTAAAAACCGAAGTAAAAACACAATTTTCTAAGTCCACAGGCGGCTTGCCGAACATCCTGAACTGGCATGCCGAACTGTACAGTTCGGCTTGTCGACCAACCAAGACCGGCTTGCTGAACTTTCCCAGGTTCGGCCTACCGACCTGATGAATCCGACCTGCGGAACCTATGAATCCGGCCTGTCAAACTGGTAAAAATTTGAGGACCCGATACTTTGAGCTTTGACCTCCCCAAGCTCAAAATTTAAATTTAAAACCTATTTTTCACTTCCCAAATCATGAAAATCATACAAAAAGCATAGAAAACCATAATAGAACAAGTTTAACCCTTGTCCCAAATTTAAACTCAATTTCACATTTGATTTGAAAATCAAAGAAAAATTTAAAAACTTGATTAAATCAAATTTTGTTCAAACAAAGCTTAGATTCATTGTAAAACAAACCCTATAAGCTTAGATTAAACATTATCTAAGCTCACCATAGCTCGAATTGTAAAATACATCAAAGATTCAAAATGAAAATCAAAAGTTTTAAAGAAAAATGGCTAACCTTTAATCATCGTTTTTGAATGAAAAATTTGATGATTGAACTTCAATCCTTGGTCAAATCCATGAGAATGAAGCTTGAAATCAAAATTTTTTGAGAGAAAGAAAGAGAGAGAGAGGGCTGAGAGACGCATAAGCAAGAGAGAGAGAGCGTGAAGGAAGAAGGAAGGGAAAAGAAAAAGGAAAGGAAAAATAAAAAGAAAAGCCCCAAGGGTATTTTCGTAAATATGAGAATATATGAGGTAAAAATATCATTTGGTATTTTAACACTAAAAATCAAATTTTAAATATGACAAAAGCAATGAAATCTTCGAATGACTAAAATTAATAACAAAATTTACACTGGCACACTCAATAATTAAACTTAACATAACTAACCTTACTTTAAAATTAAAGGGTGTTACAGATTCACATTGTAATTTAATCATGTGTTTACTTAAAAAATCAATAATAAAATTGAATAGCCCTATAAATATAAAGAATGAGGAAAAGAGATGACAAATCCTTCCATATCCCATTGGTATTGACTCCTAATAAAAGGAATAGGTGTCTAATTTTAGCAAATGGCAAATTTTGCATTAGGAGTGGTATTGCATGGAAGAGTAATTTTCTTACTCAAATGCAAAAATTTGCATTAACACACAAATTTAACATTGCAATGTAGATGTCTTAATAATCGGATAAACGCCAAAAAACTAATTTTTGATCCTCATTCTTAATATTTTCCCTTTTTTTTTTCAATTCTATTGCCTTTTTTATTATATATATTTTTTGCAATTTAGTAATCGTGCCCTTAGAGAGTAAGGCCATGTTTTATGTCGAATGATTAACAAAAGGGTATATATAGTTGTCGATTAATATATGATTAAGCTCACAATTGATCTCTAAACTATGCAGATTTTGTGTTTCTTATCCTTAAAATCAAAAGCATCCGACTCTAAACTTGATGATAAAGAAGATTTCAAAAAGCTTGTAAGAACAATAATAACATTCCTGATCACCACACGTTGTCTATGAATTATGGGCTACAGCTGGCCGTAGTTCGCAATCAATTAGGGTGCTGTAGCTTGGAATCTTAGAAAGTATGAACAGACATCTGGATAAAATAGAAAGAGATTTTTGCGAAGAGGAAACAAAAAAAAAAAAAAAAAAGATTACAATATGATAACATTACAATTGAGATCGAAAATTGCATAAGTTATGGAAGTTGGTCGAGGATTAATTTTCAAGCCGCGAGTAAACAAGCACAAGCAAATTTTAACTTGCTTTTATTTTTCAACGAACTTATCCATAAACTGAAAAGCCTGGAGCACAATACTGTTTGTCCCGTGAATGGTTGTCTTTAGTCTAAAGAGGCTTTACAAAAGCCACTTTTTTTGACAGTGGCCGTGCATGCTGTTGTGGATTTTCTAACGCAAGTGCACGTATCGTTAACAAGTAATAAAGTGAGAGTAAAGATCGTTCCCTCGAGGACTAATTTCACTAAGTACCAAATTACTTTAACTCTAATTTTATTTGAACAACTGAAATATGGGAAACAATGGAATGATGAACTGGTAAACATAAGACAAACTAAATGTATGAAAATTGAGAAATTGCAACTTTGACAGATGAGAATTCAATATATCAAGACTTCTAGGGTTTCTGACTCACCGGATTAATCATATCTACCTTTATCTAATTTAATCAATTGACATTTATTCCTATGCTGATAACAAATTTCTCTTAAGTAGTCATTAATCTTTCTCAAGCATTAATAATTTATCCCAGTTAGCAAATTTCCTACATCTCTATGGAAACTCTAAACTTACCAAGATTCATTACGATCAAGAAATTCATAGTGTTACACAAGTCTCATAGATATCTCTATCCTATGATGATCTCATGGCATTCAATCATGGTCTAATTTAATTATCGCTTCTCAGCCTCAAATTAAATCACAAATCATGCAAAAGGTGCGCAAACTTTTACAAGCATTAAGACTAGATTAAACACTCAACATAGATACTGAATAAACATCGAATTGAATTAAATTAAATAAAAGTAAACATTCATAATTCGGCTACATCGTAGCCCTAGAACAAAGAAAATTAGTTCATAATGAAATTAAAAATCATCCTAAACAATCTCTTAAACATGAGAAGTAGAAGGAAAGAACTGTATATTTGGATGAGAAGATGATTCCGTCTCCGGGTTGCACCGATCTTCTTCTCCAAAGTAGTGTGTGTCTTCTCTCCTCTTTTCTGCAGTTTCTTTCTGTCAAAATTTCGTCCTCCAACCTTCTATAATGTTCTATTTATATGCTAGGTTTAAAAGGGCAATTTTGGAACAAAATTATACTCTAATTGAACCCGGAATCGCAACGGCGCCTAGGCGCCATGATTGTAGCGCCTAGGCGCTTCACAGACGACTTGCCCTTTTTTTTCGAAATCGCGCCTAGGCGCCAGGATTGTGGCGCCTAGGCGCCGCAGTGTTTATTCGCCTCTCGATGGAATAGCGCCTAGGCGCTCAAGTTATGGCGCCTAGGCGCTTTGCTCTCGGCCTCCTCTTTTCATAGAATGGCGCCTAGGCGCTCCAGTTGTGGCGCCTAGGCGCTTTGCTCACGGTTTTGGCTTCCTCATGAAATGGCGCCTAGGCGCTCCAGTTATGGCGCCTAGGCGCTTTGCTCTCGGTTTTGGTATGTAACTTCGTTTGTCTTGAGCGCCTAGGCGCCCATAACTTGACGTCTAGGCTCCATTTCATCTCGAGTCTATTTTTACTCAATTTTCAGTCCGCTTTACCCTGTGTTTTGCCATTATGCCTCGTTCCCCTTCAAAACCTATAAAAGAACATAAAACATTATCAAATCCTTATAAATTGCTCAAAACTAACAAAAATATTAAGTGAAAACTATCTAATTAAGTAGCCTAAAACTAGCTTATCAAATACCCCCAAACTTAAGATTTTGCTAGTCCTCGAGCAAAAGACACAAAAGAAAAACAAAGAACAAAACAAAAAGAACACAACTGATACTAACACACGACATAGTTCGAGCATCAATTTAATTTTTCATCATACTTGGCCTCAAAGATTGCATAAAGTTTATGACTCAAAGGAAACTCTAACGACTGTGATCATGTAAAAAAATTAATTTAAATCTCAAGTTTACCATACTCATAATTCCTCGAGTGTGTGTGTGTGATGCCTCTAGCACTTATGTACCTACACTCGGATTAGTTTATGTCAACAAGCTTATTTTGAAAGATCTCTAGATTAGTGAAATTTATGAACTCCATATGCCTATTTTTCAAACCCACTCTCCACTAATGTAGACTATCGCAACATCAAAGATCATTAGGACTTTATTCGGCTTGTAATGTGTGGCTAAGGTAAAAGGTGAGATAAAGGATATAATGTAGCTCAAAATTCACCCATAAACACACAATTTGTCTCAGGACCTTATGAGAACCTCATTCATTTTTTTTTTCTTTCTAAGTACACCCCCAAACTTATGTTGCACTCCCTTTGTCATTCACATTTACTTGATGTATATATCAGTTTTTTTTTTTTTTTTTTTCTTTTTTTTTTCTTTCTTTCTTTTTTTTTTTTTTTTTTTTTTTAGCACAATGAATAAACATAAATACACAATCCCTTGATAGCAATACCCAAAGCTGTAAACATGACTATATAATCTCTTGATGCCAATACTCAAAACTTCACCCATAAATGAATGATAGTAAAACATATTTCCTTGATAAATTCTTCAAAACTCCACCCATCCTCCCGTCATACCAACTACCATCAAATAATTTCCTGGACAAACTAGTCATGCTTATGAGTGAGGGACCAAGTATGATAAAATTAATCAAAGGCTAGGCTAATTATGTGGGTAACAAAGAAAATAGATAATAAGGCTCAACGGGGTAACTAGTGATTAAATAATGTCAATGGTAGGCTTGAAAGGCTCAAACGGTCCAAAAATGGCCTAAATCATATCCTTAATGTTGTGTAGCCTAGGATTTCGCCTCGAGTGGTTATCAAATAGGTTCTAGCGTTCATTTGAGATCAAAAATATCACTTAATCAACATAAAAGTCCTCTAAGTATAGAATATTTAGGTGATCAAGGCGTGAGTGCTCAAAGTGCTCAAAGAATCACAGCATGGCAAAAAAAATCACAAGAAAACAAGGATAGATCACAACAATTATTATCTCCTAAAAGTCATATTCAATTTCAACCATTGTCTTATCATTGGCCTCCTATGATGCAAGCTAAATAGTGCTCAAACGACACAACTTTCCTATCATAATTACTAAACAAAAAAAATGAAACCTAGCTTAAAACTTAAGTAAACAAAGATAAGATAACTGATTGACATAAACCAAACATAAAAAGTACACCACCCCCAAACTTAAGCAGTACATTGTCCTCAATGTAAAAGAAAAAAATAATAATAATAAATAAACATAAACTAAAAATGGAAAATAAAAAAAAATAAAAATTAAAAAAATTAAACGAAAATAAAATAAAAGAAAAATAAAAATAAAAATAAAAAGAAAGAGAAAAAGAAAAGAACACTCCCTAAAATGAAAATTGTTGAAGTCTAGTCCTCCTCGTCCTCAGTTGCTTCGTCCTCTTCATTGAAAGCCGTGACTGTCGGAAAATTATCCATATTCATATTCATGTGCCGGGCCAATTGATTGATCATTTGCGCCAGGTTGCAGATGTTATCATCCATGTGGTCAAGACGTCTATCCATGCGATCCAGGCGTTCGTGCACGGAGGCTTTACCAGGAGAGCGGGGTGGTCGTGGGGGTCGAAGAGTCCCGGAGGAGCTGGGCCCTGCTGTTGGCTCCTGTGCTTCTAGCTCCCTGTATGATGCTAGGACCGAATCATTGATGACATGTCGGGGTCCCACCCATTCTTCAGTTGCATCCCAATGGACTCCTGCTTTACTGCACACCTCAGTAATAAGTGAGGGAAAGTATAATCCCAGGTGCGCATGTAGCACACTCAACCCAATCTGCCGAGAAATCACCCGGCCCACATCAATGCTCTTTCCTGTTACAATAGCATATAGAAGCACTGCTCGCTCTTTCAATACATCACTAACGTGAGACACTGGCATGAAGCGAGCACAAATAAAATTATGCCATGCCTTGTAGGCCCTGTTTCGCAAAGCACTAGGCGGGAATGAGATGTACTCACCGTTGCGTCCCATTTTCCAACTAGTACCTGGTGTGCATAACCTGTTGATGATTTCGTTGTGGTCAACGTTTTCCAAATAAGCTTGATATTCATCATTGTCAATATTAGATAGCCCAAAATATTGGTTGATAGCAGCACGATCAAGCTTTACCCATATTCCCCTCACAAAAACCTTTCCATTATCACGCTCGGGGGCATTGGCATAAAATTCTCGAACCACAGCAGTTAGGCTCGAGCCCGGTTGTTTCACAAAGTTGGCCCATCTACGAGCTAAAATTTGATCCCGAATCACCCGTTCACAGGTATTGAGTCCCCGTTCAGCGATTGGAGTCTTTTTTTCTAATGAGGACTGATAGCGATTAAACGCGGCCTGCGAGACAAATTTAGCCGTATCATACTGCATGGATGTCGAGCCCTTCACACGTTTCTTCGGTGGCATGGTTGCAACCCAACTCTCTCTTAGACTTTCCAACTCAACCGCCAATGTCACCAAATGATCTCAAATGCCCCAAATGTAATGTCTACTAACACCTTGGCTGTCAATTGGCAACAACCAATACCTTTGTCTCTCTCAGACTTTTTGTCGAACACTTGGTATGCACTCAATAATCCCACTCCAGATAAACTCGTCTGTATCAATTAAGTCTCCCCAAATTGCAACAATTCTCAGACAAAGCAGAAAGAAGAGTGGTGTTACCTGTTGTGAGTAAAGAAAACCCAATTTGTGCAGCCCAAGTTTCGGAATTTTTGTTGCTGGTTTGCCGCCAACGTTCACGTGTGATGGAGCTTGGAGGCGGGTGTTTTGACACGGTGGGTGAGAAAATTGGGATGAGGGGCGAGAAGGTAGAGTGATGAAAAGATGAAAGAATTCAATCACGGGGTGGTGGGGGGGTTGTCGGAGTGAGAGAACCAGGGGGCGAGAGGAGTGTTTCGTTTTTTTTTTTTTTTTTTTTTTTTTTTTCCTCGCTGATTGTGTTCGAAACAAGGGTGAATAAGCCTTTAAACTGCACAGCGCCTAGGCGCTGTGTTTGTAGCGCCTAGGCGCTAGTTCGAAATCAGTTTTTTTTTTTTTTTTTTTTTTTTTTTTTTTTTTTTTTTTTCAGGATGAGCGCCTAGGCGCCCAGGAAATGGCGCCTAGGCGCCTTGCTCTCGGGTCCTTGTGGCCTTTTCTAGCGCCTAGGCGTAATGGAAGTGACGCCTAGGCGCCTTCCTCTCGGGTCTTCACTGCAAAATCCCCATAACACCTGCAATCACCACAGAATAAACTGCATCATAATTAGCTTATCAAATACCAAAAACCTATAACTAATTAAAACACTAAATAAAACACTAAATTAACATGATAAAAACTAAAATAGATAAAGGTAAAGAGCTTGGGTTGCCTCCCAAGAAGCGCTTGTTTTATCGTCATCAGCCTGACTTTTTCTTCTTTATGGTGAGTTGAGAGTGATGATGGACTTGTTGCGATCAATCCCACCATCAAAATATGGCTTCAAACGTTGTCCATTAACCTTAAAGGTTCCTTTCTCTTCATGATTTAGTTCAACTGCACCATAGGGAAACACCTTGGTGACTACAAACGGGCCCGACCATTTAGATTTGAGCTTTCCAGGAAACAGTCGAAGCCTGGAATTATAAAGTAGCACCTTCTGTCCAGGTACAAACTCCTTCCGCTGGATGTGCTTATCATGCCAAGCTTTGGTCCGCTCCTTGTAGATCTTTGCATTTTCATATGCTTCATTGCGGAACTCATTCATCTCATTGAGTTGCAAAAGGCGCCTCTCACCCGCTGCTTGCATGTCCATATTCAACTGTTTCATTGCCCAATATGCTCGATGCTCTAATTCCACCGGAAGATGGCAAGCTTTCCCATAGACCAACCTATAAGGAGACATTCCTATAGGTGTCTTAAATGCAGTCCGATAGGCCCATAAAGCATCATCTAACTTTTTCGACCAATCCTTGCGAGAGTTACGAACCGTTTTCTCCAGAATCTGCTTCACCTCTCTGTTAGATACCTCTGCTTGCCCATTAGTCTGAGGATGGTAAGCAAGTGCAATTCGGTGTTTGACTCCATATTTTGACAAGAGAGCCTCAAATTGCTTATTGCAAAAGTGTGTTCCCTCATCACTTATGATAGCTCGTGGAGTTCCGAACCTCGTAAAGATGTGTTTCTTGAGAAAATTAAGCACTACCTTGCCATCATTGGTTTGAGTTGCAGCCGCTTCAACCCACTTCGACACATAATCCACTGCAAGGAGGATATACTTGTTGTTGTAGGATGAGGGAAACGGTCCCATGAAATCGATACCCCACACATCAAAAAGCTCAACTTCTAGAATATTCTTCAAGGGCATCTCATTCCTTCTTGAAATGTTTCCCGATCGTTGGCATCTATCACAAGCTGTAACAAAAACATGAGCATCTTTGAACATTGTAGGCCAATAAAACCCAGATTGCAACACTTTAGCCGCCGTTCTGTTTCCTCCAAAATGTCCACCACACTCAAGGGTATGGCAATGTCTCAGGATCTCCTCTACCTCATCTTCTGGCACACATCTTCTTATTACTTGATCAGCACAGTGCCTGTAAAGAACTGGTTCTTCCCAATAGTAGTGCTTTACATCAGACAAGAACTTCTTCTTTTGTTGATGTGAGAGTTCTGGTGGCATGATCTTTCCTGCAAGAAAATTCACAAAGTCTGCATACCATGGGAGAGAGCTTGTAGATGTGATGACAAAGAGCTGCTCGTCTGGAAACTGATCACCAATGGCAGGCTGTTGCAACTCTTGTTCTTCTGGTTGTTCAAGTCTTGAGAGATGGTCTGCCACTAGATTTTCTGTACCCTTCTTGTCTCTAATCTCCAAATCAAATTCTTGGAGTAAGAGAACCCACCGGATAAGTCTTGGCTTGGCATCCTTCTTGGCCATAAGGTATTTAATTGCAGAATGATCTGTAAAGACTATTACCTTATTACCAATTAGGTATGATCTGAACTTGTCGAAAGCGAAGACGATGGCAAGTAATTCCTTCTCTGTTGTGGCATAGTTGAGTTGGGCATCAATGAGGGTCCTGCTAGCATAGTAAATAGCATGAAATACCTTATTTCTCCGCTGCCCTAGAACCGCTCCTACTGCATAATCACTTGCGTCACACATCAATTCAAACGGGAGCTCCCATTCCGGAGCTACAACAATGGGTGCAGACACAAGCTTCTCTTTTAGGGTGATAAAGGCCTTCTCACACTCTTCATTGAAGTCAAAAGAAGTACCTTGCACAAGTAGATTCGAAAGAGGCTTGGAGATCTTAGAAAAATCTTTGATGAATCTTCTATAGAAACCTGCATGGCCAAGAAAACTCCGGATCCCCTTTACTGAAGTTGGTGGTGGTAGTTTCTCAATTGTCTCTATCTTCGCTCGGTCAACCTCTATCCCCTTTGATGAAACGCGATGGCCCAAGACAATTCCTTCTTTTACCATGAAGTGGCACTTCTCCCAATTAAGCACAAGATTGGTTTGTTCACATCTCTCCAAAACCAATTCGAGATTAGTCAAGCAATGATCAAAGGAGTCACCAAAAACAGAGAAATCATCCATGAATACTTCTATAATCCGCTCCACCATGTCTGAAAAGATCGCCATCATACATCTTTGGAAGGTAGCTGGCGCATTGCAAAGGCCAAACGGCATCCGACGGAATGCAAATGTACCATAAGGACAGGTGAATGTGGTCTTCTCTTGGTCTTCTGGTGCAATAGCTATTTGGTTGTAGCCCGAGTAGCCATCTAGAAAACAGTAATACTCATGACCTGCAAGACGATCCAACATTTGATCAACAAAGGGTAATGGGAAGTGATCTTTCCGGGTAGCTTTGTTTAGTCTCCGGTAGTCTATGCAAATCCTCCATCCCGTGACGGTCCTTGTTGGAATTAGCTCATTATTTTCATTTTTCACTACCGTCATACCACCCTTCTTTGGCACTACTTGCACCGGGCTAACCCATGAGCTATCAGAGATCGGGTAAATCACTCCCGCATCTAACCACTTCAACACCTCCTTGCGAACCACTTCCTTCATGGTAGGATTTAGTCTCCGTTGTGCTTCCACTGATGGTTTGCTGTTTTCTTCCATTAAGATCCGGTGCATGCACATTGTTGGACTTATCCCCTTTATGTCTGCTAAAGACCACCCAATAGCTGATTTATATCTTCTAAGCACCCGTAACAACTTGTCTTCTTCTTCATGAGAAAGGCTAGAAGAAATAATTACCGGTAAAGATGATGACTCACCAAGAAATGCATATCGTAGATGATCCGGTAACGGTTTGAGCTCAAGAGCAGGTGGTTTCTCAACTGAAGGAATTGATCGAGAAGGGCCTTGTCCCAAAGGTTCAAAATACCTCCGATTGTTGGGACCAAAAGAATCCATCCAATGAATAATCTCCATGACGTCTTCATCTTCAAGAGTAGATGGAGTGGGATAAGTCAAGCTTGCTTCCAACGAGTCTTCTGGCTTGGTAAAGTGCTGAGAGACTAATGTATCCAATGCATCGATGCAAAAACAACTATCACTAGCTCCCGGATATTTTATAGCCTTTAAGACATTGAAAGTCACTTCTTCTTCCTGTACCCGAAGCCTTAATTCTCCCTTCTGAACATCTATAAGTGCCCGTCCGGTTGCCAAGAACGGTCTCCCTAATATGAGAGGGATCTCCTTGTCTTCTTCCATATCCAGTACCACAAAATCTGCAGGGAATATAAACTTGTCTACTTTGACGAGAACATCTTCAATAACTCCCCTTGGATGCTTAATAGACCTGTCAGCCAACTGCAAAGAAATAGTGGTAGGTCTAGCCTCACCTAATCCAAGCTTTCTGAAAATAGACAAAGGCATTAAATTAATGCTTGCACCAAGATCGCACAATGCCTTCTCAAATACAGAATTCCCAATGGCACATGGAATAGTGAAGCTTCCCGGATCTTTGAGCTTTTGAGGCAACTTTCTCTGGATGATAGCACTGCACTCTTCAGTAAGTGCAACAGTTTCATACTCCTCTAACTTCCTCTTGTTCGATAGGATGTCTTTCATGAACTTCACATAGCTTGGCATTTGTTCAAGTGCATCGGCGAAAGGAATGTTAATGTGGAGCTTCTTGAAAACATCAAGGAATTTAGCAAATTGTTTATCTAATTTGCTCTTCTTGAGGCGCTGAGGAAAAGGAATACTCACTTCTGGCTGCTGAGGAGGTAATGGTTGAGCTTTAGGCATGACTTCATCTTGTTCTTGATCATTCTTTTTGGACTTTTCACCTCTTGAAGGCGTCTCCAATTCTTTTCCGCTTCTCAAAGTGATTGCCTTGCATTGTTCTTTAGGATTCACTTCCGTGTTGCTAGGCAAATTACCTTGTTGTCGACCACCATACATGTTAGCTAATTGACCAATTTGAGCTTCCAGATTTCGGATTTGAGCAGCTTGATTCTGAAAGTTGGTCCTAGTCTCAGTCATGAACTTGTCGGTGTTATTAGTCAACTGGAGCAAAGCGGCTTCTAAATCAGTCTTCTTCTCCTGTGGTTGAAATCCCTTTTGAGACTGCCCCATATTTTGATTATTTCTCCATGAAAAGTTTGGGTGATTGCGCCATCCTGGATTGTATGTGTTTGAGTATGGATTGTTCTGTTGTCTATTATAGTTCCCAACAAACTGTGCCTGCTCTGCTTGAGGTTGTTGAAATGGATTTCCCACTTGACATTCTTCACTAGGATGGTTGCCTTGACAGAAATCACATAAAAACTGAGGAGTCTGAATGGCATTGACTGCCAATTGGCTGTTCTGGAATTGCTTAGTAAGAGCTGCAACTTGAGCAGTCAACGTAGATAGAGCTTCAGCTTCATAAACCCCAGCTACTCTCCTTGTCATTGACCTATCACTTGGCCACTGAAAGTTATTGGTGGCCATATCCTCCAGCAACTCATATGCTTCATCCTCATTTTTCTTCATAAACGCTCCCCCTGCAGAAGCATCAATAAGAGTTCTGGTGTTACCTGTCAACCCATTGTAAAAATTGTGGACTTCCATCCACTTAGGCAACCCATGATGGGGACACTTCCTTAATAGCTCTTTATATCTCTCCCAAGCATCATATAAAGTCTCGCCTTCATATTGAGTGAAATTGTTGATCTCAATCCTCATCTTTGCTGTTTTTGCAGGAGGAAAGAACTTGGCCAGGAACTTGCGAACCAAATCTTCCCAGGTGGTGATAGAATCTGCAGGTAAAGAGTTCAACCAATTTTTTGCTTTATCCCTCAAAGAGAAAGGGAACAACCGAAGGCGAATGGCATCATCAGAAACACCATTATACTTGACAGTATCACAAATCTCTAGAAAATTTGCAATGTGAGCATTAGGATCTTCAGTGGCTAATCCGGTGAATTGTATTCCTTGAATCATCTGCAAAGTCACCGGCTTCAGCTCAAAGTTATTAGCTCCAATAGCTGGCCTTCTTATGACCGGTTGGATACCCGTCGCAGTTGGTAATGCATAGTCCCTTAAGGCCATTGGTGGATGGACCTCATTTCGAACTTCATTTAGATCAGCCATGGTGTCTTGCAACTGATTGAGAGCTTCTCTTCTCTCCTTCCTATTCCTCCGACAGGTGCGTTCTATCTCAAAATCGAGAGGAAATAAGTCACTGCTCCCAGACCTTCGCATACACCTAGATAGAATTCCTGCGACAAAGAACTGCAAATAACTATAATTAATAAAATTAAAAGACAAATCCAAAGCAAAACTAGAGTTATTTTATTCGATATTAATGAAAACAAAATAGTCCCCGGCAACGGCGCCAAAAACTTGTTGTGGATTTTCTAACGCAAGTGCACGTATCGTTAACAAGTAATAAAGTGAGAGTAAAGATCGTTCCCTCGAGGACTAATTTCACTAAGTACCAAATTACTTTAACTCTAATTTTATTTGAACAACTGAAATATGGGAAACAATGGAATGATGAACTGGTAAACATAAGACAAACTAAATGTATGAAAATTGAGAAATTGCAACTTTGACAGATGAGAATTCAATATATCAAGACTTCTAGGGTTTCTGACTCACCGGATTAATCATATCTACCTTTATCTAATTTAATCAATTGACATTTATTCCTATGCTGATAACAAATTTCTCTTAAGTAGTCATTAATCTTTCTCAAGCATTAATAATTTATCCCAGTTAGCAAATTTCCTACATCTCTATGGAAACTCTAAACTTACCAAGATTCATTACGATCAAGAAATTCATAGTGTTACACAAGTCTCATAGATATCTCTATCCTATGATGATCTCATGGCATTCAATCATGGTCTAATTTAATTATCGCTTCTCAGCCTCAAATTAAATCACAAATCATGCAAAAGGTGCGCAAACTTTTACAAGCATTAAGACTAGATTAAACACTCAACATAGATACTGAATAAACATCGAATTGAATTAAATTAAATAAAAGTAAACATTCATAATTCGGCTACATCGTAGCCCTAGAACAAAGAAAATTAGTTCATAATGAAATTAAAAATCATCCTAAACAATCTCTTAAACATGAGAAGTAGAAGGAAAGAACTGTATATTTGGATGAGAAGATGATTCCGTCTCCGGGTTGCACCGATCTTCTTCTCCAAAGTAGTGTGTGTCTTCTCTCCTCTTTTCTGCAGTTTCTTTCTGTCAAAATTTCGTCCTCCAACCTTCTATAATGTTCTATTTATATGCTAGGTTTAAAAGGGCAATTTTGGAACAAAATTATACTCTAATTGAACCCGGAATCGCAACGGCGCCTAGGCGCCATGATTGTAGCGCCTAGGCGCTTCACAGACGACTTGCCCTTTTTTTTCGAAATCGCGCCTAGGCGCCAGGATTGTGGCGCCTAGGCGCCGCAGTGTTTATTCGCCTCTCGATGGAATAGCGCCTAGGCGCTCAAGTTATGGCGCCTAGGCGCTTTGCTCTCGGCCTCCTCTTTTCATAGAATGGCGCCTAGGCGCTCCAGTTGTGGCGCCTAGGCGCTTTGCTCACGGTTTTGGCTTCCTCATGAAATGGCGCCTAGGCGCTCCAGTTATGGCGCCTAGGCGCTTTGCTCTCGGTTTTGGTATGTAACTTCGTTTGTCTTGAGCGCCTAGGCGCCCATAACTTGACGTCTAGGCTCCATTTCATCTCGAGTCTATTTTTACTCAATTTTCAGTCCGCTTTACCCTGTGTTTTGCCATTATGCCTCGTTCCCCTTCAAAACCTATAAAAGAACATAAAACATTATCAAATCCTTATAAATTGCTCAAAACTAACAAAAATATTAAGTGAAAACTATCTAATTAAGTAGCCTAAAACTAGCTTATCACATGCATTTGGAATCTACGAAAAAATCTTTAATATAAAGTATTTCTGTATTTATACGCCTGATATGTGAAGGAGAAAGTATTTTATCGCCAAGGCGTACAGCTAGAAAAACTCTCCGCGCTTGGCCTATTTAGATGGAGTAAAATATAATTTTAAAAAAGATGAAATATTTTTTTAAGAAAAGGGAGAATAAAATTTTTATAAAATTTTATATTCGAAATTAAAGGAAAAAAAGAGGCTCCACGCTCGTTTATCTTAAATATCTCTTAATCAATCGCCACAAAACCGGAAATTGACCATGTATCGTTGAGAGAGTCCAGCTATATAAGATGTTCCTTTGGTAATGGAAAAAAAAGAAACGTAAAAGATTAAAGAAAATGAGCTGGATGTGAAATTCCAAGCTCATAGGATGTGAAATTCCAAGCTCATATGCGTAATCATATGTAGTAATGTTTAGGCTGATTAGGTAACACGGGTGCATGTTCGGCAAAAAGATAACAAGTCCTTCAGTTTTAATTTATCTTTTATTTTTAAAAACATAATGGCATCCTTGGATTTTATTTTATTTTTGTTGTAGTTGTAAATCCTTAATTTTTTTTTTAAAATTGCAGAAGAAAGATTCAAATTTTTTACCTTTAGATGAAGTCGAGTGTGTTTTTGCTGTTAGAATATGCCTGCAACCACAGTAAACCTAAATTTAAAAATAAAGTGTTTCAAAAGCGATGAGCTTATCCTTAATTATTAATTGAAAGTGAAAACAATAAAAAAAATGCAGAAAAATGTCCTCTTACTAAAAGAGCATAAAGATTTACGCCATTTCGTTTTCCAGATTATAAGATTTTTATCGTAACTTACTCCTATAATATATCAACTTAATAAGGACAATTCTTACAGTAGGACCATACTAAAAAAGTGAGTTAATTAAGTGGGCAGCTTTTCCTAATTTTCTCTGAAAAGATTACCAGATACTTTAAACATAAAATTTTAACAAGTTAGAACCAAACATACGAGTTACACGTTAGACGATGTGAACAACAATTAAATAATATTGGGAAAGTTCCATAAGAAGAAAAAAAATTTAAAACGCAGCAGAATATCATAAAACTAAAGTTCAAAGAGGCTAAGAGTGTGTTTGTTTTATGGTTTGAATTATTTTATTATAATATTTTTTTTTATAAAAATTTAAATTTTTATTTAAATATTCTATTTAAATACTCAAAGGCTTTAAGAATTTTTCTCCTTTTGAACTACTCTTCTTAAGTGTGTGTGTGTATATAACAATACGGCAATAGATAATCTCAGCAACTGACTTTAGAGGAAAGGAAAAAATGGGTTCTCTTCCACTTTTTGTAAAGTGTATTATTATCTACTTGAGCGTCTTTCTCATTTGGCTTTCAAGCTCTGGCTTCAAATTTCAGACCGCAGCGGCGGAAACTTTGCCTTATATTGAATGTATGTATCCTTCGTCACCTTTTATTTCTTTATTTATTCTGAGTGTTAATCTTCTTTACTGCTTAAACAATTGATTTTTGTAGGCTTTAAAAACACACACATATATACATGTTCAAAGAAAAAAAAAATATATATATATATTTATATGTTTATGAATGTATATAGATCATGTTTGTTCCATCCAACGTCCAAGATAAAGGTTTAAATCTTGGTACTAATTAGATCAGAGATAAAAATCAGAATATTCACACTTTCTTCTTACCCTTTCTCTCAGATTTTTTTCCCAACACTCAAAAAAATCCAGGTGTTCTTGGACACCTCCCGAACGTCGTTTTGGAGTAATTAACTGAGAAATTTACGGTTTTCTTGATCAATATATATATCTACTATATATATATGTACATGATTTGTCTTCTGTTTTTGGTTAATAAATTGAAATAAAAAGGAAAGAGCCCGCAATTATTTCAGGATTTTCTACTAATGATATGATTAGTTACTTTAAAGCAAACTTAAGTAGTATTTAACAATAATCAAGATTTCCTCCGCTTCCATACATCATCAAGATTGCCTAGAATGCTGTAAAAGCTTTCAAGTTCGGCAAACTAGTACCTGACTTACTAGAAGCGTCATTGCAATATAGCGCAATCAGTGATGATTATCAGGTCTAATATTGGGCTAACACGTTAGCCTTGGTCATGTTTATGCGAGTGAACAGATGTGGTGACGCTAGAGTACTGGGACGGAGTCAAAAGAATGAGTCAAAATGCAGGGGCGTGTATTAAAATTTAAAAAAAGTGCGATAAACTATTGTGAGGTAGGCGAGAAATGCAAAATTTCAGAATTTTAATGGACCGATTACAAATTTCATTAGATTTTATATATAAAATTTAAATAAAAAAGATTTACAAGGGACCGCCGTTTATCTCAGACTATATGGAGCTCTGCCCTGCTAAGATGTGTGCGTTGATCCAGCTATAAGTTGCGTTAGTCGAGTGCTGTGTGTGTGATATTTGGGCATTTGTGAGGTAGCTAGTATGTGCCATAATCAATGATTCTGTGTGGTTGACGTTATGATATATGATGGCTTTGGTGTTTGAGAACAAAATTGTTTAATTAGTAAAATAACGTCTCTATTTGTTTGATAAACAAGTTTAAACTTATAACTTGAAACCGTAAACAGTGTAAAACTCTCACATATTATAGTGTAAAATAAAAGTATATTACGATATAAAATCTCATATGCTATAATATTTGAGTTCAAACTCATAAGCTTGAATTCATTTGCCAAACACTTTGTCATGTATAATTAAAGAAAGAAAACTGGCTTGAATACTTAAAGTGAATTTAATGTTTATTGCTTTTTATAGGAAACACATAGGACAAAGAGTCAGGACAGCATTTTTCTATAAAATCTGAACACCACTAGTTTAAATTTATATCTTTTAATATATTACTATTTGAATCTTTTTTTTTATATATTAAAATTTTCTTTAAAATTTTATTAACTTTTTTTTGAAACTCAAAAGGGATTTTAAAATTTTAAAAGGTATAAATATCAATAGAACTTTAAAAATATAAAATAAATTTTATTAATACAGTCAAAGTTTTTTTCTCTTTGAAAATTTTGTGTTATATTGAATATATTATATTATATTCTTTTTCATTTCAATAATATATATAATTTTTAAAATTTTAAAATATTTTTTAGGTGTGAAAAAAATTACTTTGGCATACAAAAGAAAAAGAAGGATTCTAATGGTATATTGATTTTAATTTTTTTTTGTTTTTAATCCACAAAAAAGACTATTTTATTGTAGTTTTAATTTTTATGGTTATTTTTATAACCAAAACTATCAAAATACCCTTAACTTTATAATTGTTTGTTAATTTTTTGTTAAAGTTTTAACAGAAAGATCATTTTTTGTTAACAGTTTATACTTCAAGAGAAATGAATGTTATGTTTTGAAGTTTGGAGAGCAAAGTGTTACAATAAGCGGAATTTTTGTAATTAATCCTTTATTTTGTTACTATTCGGGCTTCTAAAGCAGTTGTGTTGGCTTATCATTCTTTTGGCGGTCGATTTGATGTTTCATGTTTGTACTATTTAGATGTTGATCTGCTTGAAAACAAAAGGCTGGCAACACAAGAGCTTTATTTTCATAGAAGTTTAATTAGAGAATAACTTATATATTGTAGCTAGTTTTTCAATGAATACTAATCCAATGAAGTATTGGCAGTGCATGCTCTGGAAACCATAAGAGAGGAGTTCGAGTCAAGCAGAGCATTAGACGGTGAATTTTGGCGCTGGCCTTGCAAAAATCATCCTTCTACCGCGTATCTGATTTGCGAAAATTGTCACACCGAGAACAATTCAACAATTTGCCACGTCACCAAATTGTAAGTAATAAAAAAGTATTGGTCAACGTTTTTTAGGCAACCTGTGTTTGTTACTAGTGTATTCTCCCTCTCGTTTTCTAGTCATGAATTTAAATACGCTACTGAATTGCTTTAATTTTATTTTTTTTTGTTTCTTTATAACATGATGTCAAGAGTTACTCATATTATAACAAGTCTTTAATCTTCTATGACTGATGTATCTCTTTTTTCTCCATGTGCCTACGCCTACTTGTCTCATTCGCTCCAACAAGCAACACCCTAATGCTTCCTACCCAAAAAAAAAAAAAAAAAAAAAATCCATTACCACTCTTCTCTCTAACGTTGTTCTCAAACGAGCAACACCTTGAACTCTCGACGATTGCTCTCTCAGCGCCCTCTCTTGGCGAGTCGTCCATGCACCCAATGCGTCCTTCTTGTCAATTGCCTTCCGTATGCCGTTGCACCCTCTATTGGAAATTTTTGTCACATCGCCCTTTTGTCGTCTCTTGATGATTGTTGTCCTTGTGCTCCTGTGCCATCCAATAATTGACGTCCATTCCCTGTGCTCTTGACGAATGTTGTCTTTTATCTACTATCAAATCACGTTAAATCTTTGCGTTCTCATTATATTACTTGATTGGTTAACGCTATTAAAGTATATTGCGGGTGCAATATTCTTCGCATACGATTGAGGAGTATCCAGTGTTATTCTGAAAAACTTCTAAAAAAGTAGCAAAACAATTCTCTTATATCATTTAAAGAAAGTTCTCTTAAATATTTTGATAAAAATATGGTCAGTAGGAATCATAATTAAGGGTTTGGATTTTGAAAGGATATTTAACTTCGTCTAGTAATTCGAAATTTAGTCTTGACAATTTCACTAACTAACTATGTTTGTGTGGCAGGAGATTCGGTAACTTGGGATTAGATGGAAAAATACATGACGCACTGGGCGAGCTTCAATATCTAACCGAAATGTACAATTTCTTTTCAATCTTCTAACTCTCTTTCTTCCTGCTTACATGTGATGGTTTATGCGTGTTAGAGCTAATGGTTGATTAGCCATGTAGCTTATTTCAGGACTAGTGATGGTCCAGAATATTCCACTAGCAGCTGACTGATTGAAATCAAGATCAGTTGTTTTATTTTTTTGTCCATTTAGTTGTCCTCTTAATTAATTTTTTACAACTAAGTGAAATACTTAATAACTTTTAATATTTATGTCCTATTATATGTTTCAGTCCTTAAGCTTAAACGATATGTTAAATAAATAATAAAGTGACAACGAAGAGGGCAAGAGGGAACGACATATCTAGACTCTGATTGGTTGTATCCTTTGTATAGAGAGGGAATCTTTATTGTTGTGCTGTTCACCACTTTCCATTACCTCAGAATATTGTAATTCCATTTGGCACTCTCTCCTTTCCTCTAAATTTTGGTCCTTGGTATATAAGCCTTGTAAGCAAATTGAATCAGTGAGAAGTTTTCTTCGTCTTCGCCATTTTCTGAAATTCTTATTTTCCTAATGCGGTAATGAGGGTTTTATTAATTTTATTTGATAATTGTCTTAAAAGCAAAAACAGAAATTCAGTCTGCACTTTTCCTCAATAGCTAGGAAGGCAAAAATTGGTGAACATGTTCGAAGAAAATTCTACAATATTAGGGCACCAATTAAAAGTGAATATAAATGTAAAAGAATTTCTTTTATCCCGACTGGTCCTCACCTTCTAAGAGGAGCTTCTTTGGTAGGGGGAGAAAGAGGAGAATTATATTTATGATTAAACATGATAATTTATTACTATGATCCCTATTTTTACGTTAATATATTTTTCATGAATATTAATGACATACATCTTCACAATCACAGTGTTCTATCCGATAATATGCTTCAAGAAAGCATACCAAATAGCTTGGGGGATTTAATAAACCTTGAAAGCCTGTAAGTCTATAAGTACTAGTCATTTTTTCTTGTATTGTACGCATATATATATATATTTATATATATAATAAGTAGGATTTCTGTATATGTTCAGGGATCTTTCACACAATGAACTGAGAGGGCAAATACCAGAGAGCTTAGGGACCTTGAAGTCTCTTACATATCTGTAAGTCATAATGATCTAATATTTCTAAATCAAGAAATCTAAAGAATTAATTAATTATTTTAATTAGCACCTCTAGTTTTGAGGACTTGGTCTTTCTTAAATTCTCATGGTTTGAAACTGTTTGATCTATCTAAATTTATTATTACATTTTTGTTTCCTCACAGTTCTCACATTATTCATGTGCGATATTTTATTTCTTATTCAAGAGTACTTTTACATTCTTAATGTAAACTTTAATCAATAATTTCATCAATGATGATAAATGAAGTGCTTAATTCTAAAGTTTTCGACCTTAAAACTTATGCTTTCATCTTAAAAGATCAAAACTATTAAGTGAAGGGTCCAATATCCTCGTAAGCTGGTGGTGTTTGTATTTAGACAATATGATATACTCGGGTTTTTGCCATTTACTACTGCATTTGCACACGACAGGGATCTGAGTTACAACTTCCTCGAAGGCCGTATACCATCATCACTGGGTCAACTGGATTCTCTAGAAATCTTGTAAATTCATATATATTTACCAGACTTTTCGATACGATTGCATGTTTGTATTTATCCATCTTAATTCACAGGGTTTTGCTTGCAGGTCTGTGAACTTCAATATGTTATCGGGCTCAATTCCGGACGAACTAGGATCTCTTAGAAAGCTGACTCATTTGTACGGATAATTAATGTCTTTTTGTTTTACTGAGGCACCTTTTGTCTTTTCAAAAAATTATTTTCATTTCTATAAAATTAAAGCCTTACTTTTTATAGAACTTTAAACTCTGTCTAATATATTGTATATTTTTTAGACTATGACTTATTATTTTGTTAATAACAAAGTTTTAACCATAATGTTAAATAGAACTGTTCTTTTTTTAGGGGGTTTTGACTCATTTTGATTAAAACTTCCACTTTGTTTTCCCCTTTTTTGGGTTATCTATTAATTTTCTCCACTCTTCTACGACCTAAAATATGTTAATTTTTAAATCTAATTAATTTAATTTTTATTTTTTATTTTGTCCCGTTGAAACATGCATTTGCAAATATATCCTCGCTTAAAATATTTTCCATAAAATACTTTAAATATTGTTATCAAATGTGATTTTTGTTAATATATATTTTTTTCTTACAATCGCTTCTTTGAAATATTATTTTTCTTTTTTCTTAAATCTATTTATATGTTTACAACTAATACATATGTTTTGATTGAAACACGTAATTGAGATGGTTCTCTCTCTTTCTCTGTTTTTTTTTTGTCCTATTCCAAGTGCAAATCAACACCGCTGGGTTTTGACCCCAATACATGGTTTGGTTGAAATATGCAATTTCATTCGGCCTCTTTTTTCTTTGTTTTGCCTTCTTTAGATCCTATTTTAAATCCCCTTTTTTTAACATGCCTTACAAAAATAATTTGTATTTTTCCATATAAAATAAATTTACTAAAATTTTCTTACTTAAATATATTTTCATGTAACCCTGTAAAATATTATTATATCAAAATCGAATCTTATACTTTTCCCAAAACATTTCCATTTAGTGCGTCTTATTAATTTTCTTTTTTCATATTCTCTATTGAAACTAAAATATCTTCCCACTTAAATATTCTTTCTTAAAGCTAGCTAGTCTTTTTAGATAATGTTTTCTCAAACATAGATAGCCATTATAAATACTTTTTTCCTAATTGCTAAATAACTTCTTTTTAAAAAAAAAAAAATTGTGTCTCTACTTAAACCTCTTTGTCTTACAGTCCCTATTAAATACGATTTTCTCAAATGTATCTCCTAAATAATATAAGGTCTAATTTGCCTTAATATTATTTTTATATGTGCCCTACTAAATAATTTTTTACTTCACTAAACTCTTAGAGTGATTAATAAATCCAAGAAAAAATAAATTTTTATTTACATAGTCAAAACAATTCAACAAACTGAATGCGTACGTGGAATATGTATGCACCTCCAACTAGTTATTGAAGAAAAGATCTAAAGAGGTGGACTGAGAGCTCGGTCGTGTCACAGGCAGTAGGCTCCTCTAATCCCAAAAAAAGGTGGCAGGGGCCGAGGCTGCCGCGGCCTTGCTCTTCCGTCTTCAGCATTGCTATGCCCTTTTCTTAATTAATTCTTCCGAATTACCTTGACCTGGCATTAATATTAGCCATTTTCATGATTTTCATTATACAATTGCTCAAGGGAATTAGCTGAAAACCAACTTTTTGGTAGACTTCCTTCTACACTTGGGAATCTGAGTTCTCTTAGAGCGCTGTAAGTTATATACAACAGATTCTAGAAGTTAACGGAGAAGAAAAAATATAAAAAATATTCATGAAAATATAATAATCATATTTTTCTTCGTTGATATTATTGCAGCTGGCTTTCATCCAATTATTTAACCGGGAAATTGCCGGATAGTTACGGTCAACTTCGCAAACTGGGGTCATTGTAAGTGTTCTCGCTATTCTTACAATCTATAGTATGATCATTCCACGTGTAAATTATAATTATATAATAATATTATAAGGTTTACTATAATTATCATGTCAAACAACCTGATTTGTTTTGGCGATGCAGTCGAGTATCTGGGAATAGTTTGTCCGGTCAGTTACCTTGTTTCATAAAGAACTGGCCCGAAATCGAAATTCTGTGAGTTATCATTTTATTTCTTAGATATTTATGGCTAATTTTGTAGAACTTTATTCGTTTGAGCTCAAAATTTAATTAATTAGGGTGTTTTTATTTCTTGTTCTTAAAAAATGACACAAAGGATGCGTTTGTCAAGAGTTTAAATCACAATTGGTTTAAAATTTAAATTTTGCTAGAGAAAACAGTGTAGCAAAATTACTTTGAATTACAAATTCTGGTTTGAACTGTAATCCCAAACGCCTTTTGGTAGAATCAATGTGATTATATATCTCCAACATTTACATGCCTATGATTATTTTAAGTTGAACCGTTTCAGGGAATTAAAAAACTTGTGTTGCTCTTCCAGGGCATTATTGGGAAATAATTTTGAAGGAGAGATACCTACAGAGGTTTTTCATCTGTCAAGGCTTGACGTTCTGTAAGTGTAGTACTATCCCTTTTATATTACTTGATTTATAAGTTTCCTATAGGCACTACATTTTGCTAATAATGATTGTACATCCATTTTTTTTTTCCTTATTTTGGGCAAAAAAATTTACTTTTATTTTTTTTGGCTCTTAATTCCTACAGGATGATAAGTGACGTCAAAACATCTTCGTTCCAGTTCCCGTCATCTGTAGACCTCCCCAAAATTCATACGCTGTTGGTGTTTTTGTTTTTTTTTAATCATATTTTGTCATGAAAGAGTGATTTTTGCTAATCCTAAAGCAGAGAAATCAAATATTGTCTGTTGGATGGCCTTTTTTTTTTTTCTCACTCTCCTTAATTCTGCAGCATACTGAGGAACTGCTCAATCATTGGTTCAATCCCCAAGTTTATTAGTGAGTCTTCATCACTTAAATACCTGTAAGTTGTTCTTTTCAAATTCTCAAGTTAAGCATCCCAAACAAGAGCACTATATATGTGGTTCATTTTCCAACATAATATATCAGTTTCTTACATATTAAACAGGTTTAAAAGGTGACCCAGAATTTCCCATATATTATATAGGAGTGTCCATGAGAAATATTAGTACTACCAAATCTAAGTTTAATTTACCAAAAAAAAAAAAAAAAAGAAGAGTCAAGTAATTAACCCTATGAATTTTTATTTTGCAGAGATTTGAGCTTCAACAGCCTAACAGGTGGAATTCCATTGACATGGAAACCAAGTTTAATTCACATGTAAGAGAAAATATGATGTTCATATTTCATATACCTACTCCAAGCTTTCTTATAATTACTTGTTCTTGTTGCAGAAATTTTAAAGAAAATTATAACCCCAGGCCCAGTTTATAATGACTTATATATATTTCTGTAGGTCTTTTGCAAGAAATTACCTTACTGGAGACATCCCTGCGTGGATTTTTTTTGAGAAAGGAACTAGGATGTATGGTCTGATAACTTGAATAATCTTCTTAATTAACTTTTAATGCGATATACTTTAATGTAATATACTTTTATTTTTTTTTTCATATGTTGTAGGGATTTGTCACACAATAACTTCTCAGTAATAAAAGTCCCAGTTTCACCCACCATAAATCTGTGAGAATTAGCCTTGACCAATTTTTTTTTTTTAAATTTAAATGCAAAATACATATTATTTCTTGCAAATGGTAGTTTTGTGGAAATGTTTTTGGTTTGGCTATCAGGAACTTGTTTTTCTGCTGCTGCTGCCAAAGCTCTGCAACCAATCCCCCATATATGTATGGTGATGTTGTCTCTGATCTGCTTTTCAAAACAAAAAAAGAAAAAAAAAGGAAGAACCATTAATTTCTTATAAACTAATTAATGATGGTTACTTTTAGGCTAAACCTCTCTCAGATGGCGAAAGCGTATTTCCCCCGGAAACCAAAATGTGAGCTTATTCTTTAGAATTAACTTATTTTTTGTAACTAAATTGGGAGTCCAGATCTGTTATCCTCATGTTTTTATCTCGTTGTCCCTCCACTGTTTATTTATAAATTGAAATTTAATAATCTCACCACATGAATAGGAACCGAACAGTGAAGTTAATTGGAGGAATAACCAATGAGATAAGAAAATGAGAATAGCTATATGTAATATTATGTATCTTCTTTCTCTTGCAGTCTCCTCCTTGTTCGTAAACTGTGGGGGTGAGCAAACAACCATCAACAAAGATAATTACGAGGCAGACAATGAAACAGATTATTTTTATCAAAGTTCAAACCGGAACTGGGCCTATAGCTTCTCAGGAGACTTCTTCATCGATACTGTCAATTCAAGTTATTACATTCAAAAACACCCCTACAAAGTCTTCAATGCCGAGGCATCCTTGTACGAAGAATCTCGTCTCTCGCCAGTTTCTTTGAACTACTACGGGCTAAATCTATACAAGGGGATTTATAACGTCACCCTTCACTTCGCTGAAATTGTCTACACAGAATGCGTCTCCGTCACAGAAGCTGCAAACTATAACAACCTAAGGAAACGTTTATTTGACGTGTATATTCAGGTCCTATATTTATTTTCCTTCTTCCTTAATAAAATTTAAATGGAGGCTTTGGTAAAGATGAGTTGTCTACTGAGCGCCAACCCAGTTAGGATATACTGAAGCCACTAGCCAGCTATCGTATCAGTTGTCCTCTCTCGTCACTTACAGAAAAAAATGTAGATAATAGTTTTCCTTTGGTTGATTCTATCAACTAACTATATAATCAATTTCTCAGAAGTAATTTTTAACCTAATTGTATGTTGTTCATTAATGTTGATGAAGGGTGAGAGAGTACTGAGTGATTTCAACATCAAAGGCGAGGCAGGCGGTTCAAACAAAGCAATTAATAGAACGTTTAGAACTCAAGTGAAGGATGACGGTTTGTTGGATATCCACTTGTACTGGGCCGGAAAAGGTTCTCACATCAAACAACTTTCTTATAATGGTCCACTTATATCAGCTATTTCCGTCAATCCTCGTAAGTGCTGTTTGTTTTATTTATTATTTTTTTTTAACTTAGAGAAAAGGATACGAACTCTACATCCTATATCGTGTAGAATTATCATTACGTTATGCCTGCAACTATGTGTTTGTTTTATTTTTACACTTAAAGGATATTTTAATTCTTCTTTTCGGTTGTTCATTAATTACTTGTTTGCTAATATAGCTTCCATCACACACAGAATTCATAGTCGGAGGTCGTGGACTATCTCCCTTGAAAAGAGCATTTATTTCTATAGCTTCAATAGTGACTGCTCTGCTGCTCATGTTGTTTTTGGCCTGGGCAATGGGACTGCTGGAAGACAAAGAATTACAAGGTGAGATGATTAGCAGTAGACAAAGACATGCATATAACTGTTTACTTAAGCTAAATAAAAATATGAAATCTTTGAATGATTTTCATATTAAGTAGTGGAAAAAGATTTTTACTTTTGTTATATCGTCATAGTAGTTTTTTCCATCGCAACAAGTTGTGAAGATATTGCTTAGTGAACATATATAGGGTCCGTTTGTGAATTTGATTATAGTGTTTTTTTTTTCACAAAATTTGAATTGCTATAGTATTTTTAAAACAAACTATTTGGTTCGAACCGACTTCCCAAACACTCTCCATCTTTTGACGATAACTGATCTTTCCTTCAAACAGCAAGAATTAAAGTTGGCGAAGGAAAAACAGTCACCCTCAAAGAACTAAAAAAAGGTACTGGGAACTTTAACCGTAACAAGAAGCTTGGAAGCGGGAGTTTAGGGACAGTTTATGAGGTAATTATAACCTTTATCTTTACTCCGTGGAAATTTCAGTAATTAATAGATTATATTTGAGGTCACTATTTGAACAATTTTTAATTATCACCGATCAACAGGCAGAAGTATTGGAAAATCACAAAGTGGCTGTGAAGAAGCTTTCTTCACGTTTTAAGAAAAGAATCCATAAATTGAAACTCGAAGTTTTTAACATGACATCATTATCACATGAGAACATCCTTAAATTGTGGGATGTTCATGTTGGAAAAGGCCTACAGTTGCTCGTTTACGAATATATGGAATACAGATCCCTTGAAGATGCCTTATTTGGTAAGTTTTTTTCTTTGTGCATATTTTTAAAAGGTCACCCTATCAAGTGAGATAGTCTAATTATATCCATATAAGTTGTGCTTGTTTTTATGTTTTATTAACAATATGGGACTCTGGAATCTAGAAACCTTTATACGTCCCGACAAGATGTTACTTTTTTTAGAGTCACTTATGTTTTATTGGATGGACCGAGCTGGTTATTTGAGCTTGTTCTCTGGCTAAAGACATGGGTTTCCCTTGAGTTGATCACAATTGATTTCTAGGTTGTAATAACAAAATTGAGTCACGTGGCTTATAACACTAAACATACAGAATATATTGTATTTTGCAGGCTCACATCATTTGCCGAAATCGAAGCTTAATTGGGAAACTAGATTTAACATTTGCCTTGGAATAGCAAGGGGTTTGGGGTATCTACATGAGCCTCATAGACTAGTCATTCATGGCAACATCAAGACTGGTAATATTCTTCTTGATGAAAAATGTGAGCCCAAGCTTTCAGACTTAAGATTGGCAGGTGTTCATAGTAATAAAGACCAGCTTTTGCTAATCAAAGAAGAAGCGCCCAAGTAAGTGAGAAACAAGGATAAATTATGACAAATAAGGATAAATTATGTCGTGATAACTAATGTATTATCGAATTAAGAGATTGGGAACTAATGTTTCCGTAATAGTAAATAAATTCTTCATATATACTTAAAAAAAAAAATAGCCCTCCAAACCATTTTTAAAGACAAGAAATGTTTTCTCTGTCTTCCGTCTAAAAATATATCACATGATTTTTTAATTAAAAATCACATTTTTCTTAAAAGGCATAATTTTTTTTTTCAGAATTTGATGTATTAAAGAAATCAATTTGTAGAATACCAATTTGATATTTCTTGAATGTTGAGATACCAATCGGCCCGTTAATTTGATACTTTCTTCCTTTAATTCCCTAAACATGCCTTTGAACTTTCCATTATTTAATTTGATTTTTATATTTCTTGTTCCGAACTGCAGAGGAATTAACGCGCCAGAATATTTTCAAGGAATCGTATCCCCCAAGACTGATGTTTACAGTTTTGGGATGGTGGTCCTTATAATTGTGAGTGGAAGGAAAAGTGAAGTAGACAAATCCAACGGCCAGGGAATGGAGTTTCTTCTGGATACCGTAAGAAAATTACAAACTGATCACTTCTTTCTATTGTGTATATATATGTTACACTTAAATTTACCACAGGTCCTTAAACTTTTTTCTCTTTTTGAAATTGATCATTGTATTGAAAATTGTTCTAACTTAACCCTTAACTCTTTGTATGTCTCAAATTTAATCCCCAGTTACATTTTGTTAAAACAATTTTAGAGCATATATATTTGGAACTTCTAGAACATCAAACGATCAAATTAATAAGTAAATTTTAACCGTCAAACTTGGCAGCATATATTAATTTAAATAATTTCAATCTAGCTTTCCTCCTTATAATTTATATGAGATATCATACATGTTTAAACATATATATATATATATATATATGTGTGTGTGTGTGTGTGTTTGTTGTAATGCATAGGCATATCATTTACAAAGTAAAGGGAGGCTGATAGAGTTGGTGGACAAGAACTTGTACGATTTGTACGACGCAAAGCAAGCCCTCACGTTGTTGAATCTAGCAGTGAAGTGCACGAGTTCGAGCCCAAGTATGAGACCAACGATATCTCAAGTTTTGAGTGTTCTTGGTGGTAAGAAAACACTCAGTGATATCGTTCTGCCTGATCCATCTGCCTCAAATACTTTCTCTGGAGACCTCGACAAAGCACCTGATTCCTCCACATCCCAACAATTAGTTTGAGTTTTGATTGAATGTGTTTTTAGTGGGACCACGTGGTCATAATTCGCAGCACAGTTTTTCTAATTTCATGCTTTGTCTTTAATGAAATAGATATAGCTGTTTGTTTTTCTAAATAATGATTTTTTTTAGAACGTCGTTTGGTATTGTTTTTAAAATAGTTGAAAATAGTTTTTTTTTTTAGAAAATAATTTTTTTTTAAAAATTGTGTTGAAAATATCTTTAAAATTTTTATCCTAAAAAACATGTAAAAATGTTTTTAAAAATTATGAGAACAAAAACAAACGGGCCTTTGTGTATGGTTTCGATTGTTTATTTTCACACTGTTGTTATTCCAGGTTGGAATGCATAAACGATAACAAGAGAAAGCGACAATCGCTTAAATAAAATGACAACAAATTGACTAATGGCAACAACCTATACACGACAATTACCTTAAAACAACGACGTAACTACAAGCGGCAAACTAATGGAAAACAAAGTTAATAACGAAACGACAGCAAGGAGAACGACTCCAATTAAACGACAATAAAAGAAAAAAAGGGACAACCCAAAAAAAAAAGAAGCAATCACCTCGACAGACAACAAATAAAACAAAACAACGTGGACAATTGGACACTGAATTATAGTCATTGTCATATTAAGGTAACTGAAATCTATAAGCTAGATAACACCAAAAAAAAAAAAAAAAAAAATTCTATGAGATGGGCAACCTAGCATGTGTTCACTTTAGCTTGACAATAGGTAGGGGCCAAATATAAAAGCATTAATTAGTTTTTGAATAGTATTTTATGTATTGTTACCTTTTTAAGCAGTTTTTGAATTAATTTGAATCATGTTATTGAGTTAAGAAATCTATTGACTAAATAATCTTGATTCTTGAGTAAGTTACCTGATTTTGTACTTCGAATTTGTATATAGGGCTCCTCTCTTCTCCTAGTCCATGATGTAACAATCTTATTGTACATTAAATCTTTATATCATTTTCTTACTTTTATATTCTTCTTTAAAATTTATCACCTGTCGTAACTTATTTCCCTTTTCAAAAAAAAAAAAAAAAAAAAGAGAAGCCCAGTAATAAATGTTGGAAAGATTTTATAGAGACTTAATTCGCCACTAGGCTCTAAATTTCCAAAACATCAGAAGCCCTATAATTAATAATGTTGGAAAGGTTAGATCTTTTCTTCTAACTTTTTGGCCTATGCAGAAATCAAGCCAATGCAGCATATGTTTTGTTTGAGTCATTCCTGTTTTATTAAGTTTGATTTCTATGTAGAACATAAATTTAATTTGGAGACTCGGTGATCATTGCAGATTCTGAAGACTTGTTGAAACTCCCCTGGGATCCATCATAAACATATTTGACATGGCAAAATAGATTTCACATTTGCCAGGGAAAAATAGAGAGAGGTCTGAAGTTTCTACACAATAATCCAGGATGTAGGATAGTTCATGGCCATACTAAGGCTTCCAATATTCTTCTTGATGTAAACTTACAGCCCAAGCTGTCAAACTTTGAATTGGCACAAGTTTATGCTGCAGAAGATCGATTTTCTATCATAAAGAAGAAGCTTCTTGCTGAAAGAAGTACATAACTTCTACAACATCTACATCGTTATGCTGATGAAATGTCTCAACTGGCGATGGATGGTGATATACTTAAGGCTTAATGTAACGGATTGGTTTTCAATGGATATTTAGCACCAGAGTATTTTCAACTCAGTGAGCCAACAACAGAATCTGATTTATATAGTTTGGGGTAGTTGTACTTGAAATTGTTGGTGTGAAGATGTGTCTAAATTAAAGCAAGAATTGGAGTTTATTTTGAACGAGGTAAGCAACTTGAACACTCAACATGAAACCATGTGCTAACAATTTTTTTTTTTGTGTATAATTATTCATTCTTTCGGGCCTTGAGACTCAAAGTTTGCAAATGCAGGCCCATTCATGTTCTGATCATCATATACTACGCCTGGTTGATCCCAGTTTAAATAATTGCTATGAAGTCCAAGATGCCATTGAATTATTGAGTTTAGCAGTGATGTGCACTATCAAAAGTTGCAGGCCCACGATATCTGACATTTTGAGTGTTCTTACTCGAAAGAAAACCATTGATGAGATTTGTCAGTCTATAGCATATAGATGCCTAAAATATAAGGAGATAGAAGCATTGCCGGTGATCAACTGCCAAGATTTTCTTGAACGTGTGAGAATCATTGCGTTGTAATCCTAGTTGTAGTTAGTGTGAATTTGCATGTATGCTTGACCTTGGTTTGAGTTATTGCAGTTGTGGTTCATGTTTTGGCTTTGACAAGGAACATATTACTCACAGCACGAAATTTTGTGGCTTCATCATCGTCTTCAGTATATGGCATTGTCAATATTGTGTATATGTGCTTGATTTTCCTAGAACTATATTTTCATGTGTATCATCCATCCTCTTAAGCCTCCTTCAATTTATTAAACCAATAGATTTGAGCATGGATAGGTGTAGTACTTAAATACGTATGCAACCATTTAAAATGGAAGAGGCCACAACAGGCAACAACAGTCCATGACCATCTCATAGCTAAATATACCTTTAAAAATAGTTTAGAATCCTTCGTAACGAGTTATACATATGTGATTTCAGCCTTCAGGCTTGCTATATTTCCCTACCTGTTCAAGCTCTTCCCAAGTGCAAGACCAAGGTTCTTGCTACTAATTGGAAATACTGCGAGAGAAATAAATTTGATATGTTCTAGCTATAGTTCCCTCAAATAAGGCAATAAAGCCATTGTATGAGGGGCCTAGCTCACTAAAATACGCTCATCTGAAAGAGAATCAATTTGATCCACTTTCCTGTAAGCTGTGTGCAAGAGAAGACAAAGTGATATCGTTTTACACTTGAACTTGAAAATCGTTATGTAGGAGAGTTGCATTTTGTGATTTTAGTGCTTGGCATGTCTCGTGATTTTGTTGACTATTCTCAGATTTTTTTGGTAGATAGAAAGGAAAAAAAATCAGTATAGATTGATATCATGGAACTGTCTACCTTCTAATCAAGCTTCGATTTGTTTTGATTTATACTGGTTTTTTACATGGCACAAGTGTTCTTGGTACTTTTCGCAAAACAGAGTTTGTTGCCTCATCTTGTATTGGTTTTCAGATGCATTCTTTCAAAATCGGTTGACCAGTTGCTGGTATCCATCATAATTCAGTACTATGCATGCAGCTCTGTATCATGTGGATTACTATTTTTCCATCTTTGGCTCCTAAAAATTTTTATTAAGGGCAGTTCTTTCATTTTTAATTTTTTGTTCTACTTTCTATTATATGTTTTATTTTCTTAGATAAGTTCATTTTATTCTTTTTAAGGAACAAAAAAAAAAAAAAAGGAAACAAGAAACCTCACAAAGGAGGAGAGAAAAAAAATGAAAGAAAAGAAAATTTGAAATGGTCTTCTATTGTAACATATGCTTCTTGAAGAGAGATTATTAATTTAAAAGGTTATTTAGTGCACATGCCAAATAACATTGACGAAGAGAGAATTACTCTTTCAAACTTTGACCTGCACTCCTTCAACCAGAAGGAAATCAATCAAGCAATCAAAATTGGATTTTGGGGGCGTAATTTTTCTATCACATTGCGCATGCACATAGGACATACACAAGTACAACAAAATATATAGATGTAGTATTTATACACAAACATTTAATATGATACATCACTAAAGCCACTTCCAGTTGCCAAAATATACACATTCTTCAGTACGGAAACCAATCCATACAGCTTAAACCGCACACTAACGAACTTAAACAATAATGCCACTTCTAGTTGTAGATATATGCGCATTCTTCAGTACAGAAACCAATTCATACAGCTTAAACCGCACACTAACAAACTTAAACAATAATGCCACTTCTAGTTGTAGATGTATGCACGTTCTTCAGCACCAAAACTAATCCATACAGCTTAAACCACGCACTATCGAACTTCAACAACATTGCTCTAACTAATTAAGTAGCACAAACTTCCAGAACTGACAGTACCAACATCTTACACACATCATCATGCATAATACATAGCTGCTGGAAGGATACAAGTATACATTCATCCCCTATGGAACCCGCACTGCTCAACGTTGGGGGGGAGATTTGTCCATTTTCCATTAGTAGGATTGGGATCAATCTCGATGTATTTTCTTCGTATAGGCATAATTGCATCCAACTCATTCCAGTCCGCGACCAAGCTCTGCAGGTTCTTCAAAGACAGACCTTCAAGTTTTTTCCAGGTGTATGAAGAACGGTCATTTTTATCTTGAGGAAGGAAGCTGGTGATATCTCCATCCTCAACATGAAGATATTGCAATTCAGGAAGGAATGAAGGATGAACCCACTTTGGTAATGTGGCCATGCGGCGGTAATTTCGAAGATACAGCTCCTTAAGGGCTTTTGGAGGTTTCAGACCTTCTAAAATATTCAAGGTGTTTAGATTCTCGCAATTATTTGCGTCAATATCTAGAACCTTGAGATTTTCTAGCTCTGAGAGGACTTTCTCCAGCTCACTTTTTGAGATTTCAAGGTCGTCATCACTTAGGACCACACGTAGCACTCTTAGGTTGATCAATTTTGAAAGCTCAAAAATGCTGCAAGCCTTGGCATTTTGCTGACTAACCACTCTAAATCCAGTGAGTTCCTGAAGACTTGAAAGCCTCTCCAAGCCCCGAGGTAAATACTTAAGGGGACAACCTCCCACATGCAGGACAATGAGTTTCTTCATTTTAGTTAATGACGAGTGCAGCCTTTTTAAGTTGTTGCAATCGGTAAGGATCAGCAATTGAAGATTGCAGAGTTCACATACCGAAGATGGAAGTTCCTCCAGACATCCAACTTCCCTTAGATACAAACACGCTAGGCGCTTAAGAGAAGCAATCCAATCTAAGAGATTCTTCAGCCCTTTCTTGTCCAGATTAGCGCAGCCACCAGATAAATCCAACATCCTGAGGGACAATGGAAACCATGAGTACGTGCCAAGATCAACAGGGCTGCTTGTCACAAGTACCAATGACCGGAGTCTTGAATTGCTCCCAAATGACTTAATACTTGTGATCATTTCATCAACAATACCTAACCAGTAAGACTCTTTATTCCATTTTTGGATGCCGTTGTCGTTGAAGCTGCAAAATTCCTCTGATTCTGCAATCGTCATAATCAACTCGCGTACCATATCATGTATCTTGAAAGTATAGACTTTCCCATCATAGTTTCTTCCACGCTCAACGTCGACAAGGCATCTACTGACTAGAGCTGAAAGGTATTGATAGCCCAATTCTATTGGGTTTGAGCCTTGCCTTGGCACGAGATCCTCCGCGACCCACCAATGGATTACCTGCTCAGCTCTTATCACATGGTCTTCAGGGTAAACTGACAAACACAACAAGCATTGCTTAAGATGAGGCTTAAGCTCATCATAGCTCAATCTGAGAGAAGCCATGACTTCGTTATCTTTTACTTCACCTACCGCTAATGCATGAAAACTTTCAAACACCTCTGTCCACGATGAAGGCTTGTCCTTGAATGCCAATAAGGATCCGATTGTCTTGATTGACAGTGGAAGCCCTCCACATTTCTTCAGTATCTCCGTCCCTGTTTCCTTAAATCCCGGCTCGTCACATTTCCCATTGGTAGAGATAGAGAATAACCGCCAGCTATGAACTTCACCCAGTGGATTTGGCTTATGAATTCGAAATTCTTTAGCCACTTGGCCTTGGACTTGGCGTGCCACATCTCCCTTCCTGGTAGTAACAATGATACAAGTGCTTCTATTTTCTGTGGTTAAAGCTTTGCAAAATCCATTCCACCATTCAACGTCAATGCTCCACACATCGTCCATGACAACAAGAATATCCTCATTGGTTTTGCGTGCACTCTCAAGTGCTTTGATCAAGTGACTACTATCTGCTGTTTCTCCTCCCAACAAAGTCAACAAGCGCTTTGAAATTCGAGACTGGTTGAAATTCTTCGAGACAGGCACCCATATCATTTTCTTAAAGTGTTCACGAACTACAGGGTCGTTGTAGATTTGTTGGGCAATGGTAGTCTTGCCCAAGCCCCCCATCCCTGCAATTGCGATGCATTGGAGTCCCTTGTCATGTTTATAGATCCACTCTTTTATCTCCTTGATGTTGTCATCGAATCCAATTATCTCGTTTGGGTTGTAATCCTGCTGCGGCATTTTGCATTCCTTGTCTTGGGAGTTAGAGTCATCTTCAGTACGAGGTTGGCTTTGTGGCTCGTCCTGTATATCATATGCTCCTAAGTCCTGAAGTAGTTTTTCCATGTGGGAATTAATGATCACCAATTTCTTTCCAGATTGACGCAAGAAGAATGGATTGCACCGACGCAAGAAACCGCAGAAGCCATCGCCCTTGTATCTGTCTCTGATTAGGCAATCTGTCACCACATCATCAGCTTCATAAATCAGTTTCCTCAGCCGAATCAAGGCTGGCTTGGCATGTCCCTCTCTAAGCTTGTGATTAATAATTTCCTTCTTGTTAAGGAAACTCTTGGCATCTAACAGAATTGCCTTCGTCTGATCAAAGTGACCCTGAAACTCAAGTGCATAAGAAGCTTCCCTTCCAAGAGCCTCAATAGATTTCTCCGTCATGGCCTGAACTACAGGAGCTACTACTATCTCCATTACTGTTGTTTGAGTTTTATTACCTGCAAAATTTCAAGTTTTTGCTTGTTATAATTTTTTTTCTTCTTATAAATCTATTAATTATGGAGCAAATCACTGCCAAGAACTTGAGTTGATTAACATGTATGTGGATCATAACCGTACTAATCTTTATTCTTACAATTTTCCTGTTGCGGACTGATTTTCTTAATCTTGGTCATTGTTATTTAATGTCATAATCTTTCTTTCCAACTGAAAGCTGTCGTGGCATATCTAATAGAATAACCATTTAAAAAATGCTTATCTAATTAATCCTAATAGAAAAACCATACAAGTAGACGCCTACCAATCATTATTTGAATTAATTAGTATGGACGTTAGCTCTGGATTGATTTTTATCTAACTATAAACTTCTATTTAAAAAGGTTAAAAAAATCATCCACAGGTCTAACTTTGTGCTGTAGTTGGCTACCAACTATTGATTAACTCGATCTGCATTTGATTATATAGACTTTTGATATTTTTGGTTTGTATTTCTATCAGAATGATGTTTGATTACTATAATAATAATAATAATAATAATAATAATAATGATGGAACAATTGCGTCTAATTGGTTCCTGGTTGCCCTTCAATACTCTGTCTCTTTTTTTTTTTTCTTTTTTGGGGGACCAAAATAACTCAAGTGTGATTTTAGACTTTTAGGACGTTGTCACGTGGGCTTCTGCGGAAATAGTTATCTGATACTGAATTATATGACTTTGGAAATCAACGTGCTTGATGTGAAAATTCACAAATCTTATCATTGTTGGTTTTGGCCGATGACAATTTTGCTACTATTGCCGCGGTATAATTTTTGTTTTGGGATAATTACATAATCATACATTGTAGTTTCAACTATTTCTTAATTTGTCTCTGTATTTTGAGAAACTACAAAAATATCGTTTGAATTTTATAAACTTATTTCAATTTGATCTCTCTAAATAAAAAAAATTGAGCAAAACAATATAAATACGTTTAAATAGTTATGAAAAATATTTTATAAATTCAAATAATAAAAATTCTTAAAACAAAACATCAAATTTAAAAAAAAAATCTAAGTATTATGAATTTTTGAATTTTGGAATATTCTTATACAAATTTTTATAAAAAAAGAAATATATATTTCATAAACAAATTAGGTTTTATTAAGTATATGTATTTCCATGTTCTTTTTATCAAAAAAGTCTACGAAAGATCAAATTGAAACAAATTTATCAAATTTAAAGGATACTTTTATAGTTTCCATAAATAAATAGACAAATTGAGAAATAATAAAAACTCAGAGGTATAATTATGTAATTAACCCTTTTTGTTTTCTATTTTTACATATTCATGATGATATATTGATAATTAATGTTGCACTTTAATAAGTCTTGTGTAGCAAAATGTAGTTTTACTTTATAAGAAAAAGTATGTCGTTCAATTTATGAGCGTTTTATTTAAATCTTTTGCAACTCTTTTTTGTGTTATAGATAAAATAACCTCTTGAACAGGCCTTAGAAAAGAAAGCAAGATAGAAAAGAAAGCAAGAGCATAGCAACTTTCTTGCGGAGTTGGGAAAGGGGAGAGCCGCCAACAACACCTGAAGCTGTAATGTTCAAGAAATTTATTGGACTAAATCTTGAGTTTAATCAAGATTTAAACAATAAATTTCTATATACTTATTCATTTAGTAATTTATAATTATATGATCAAAATGCAAATGAATGACTTAAGCCCTGATCACGTTTAGCGTCACATGGATGAGGATTGAATGAATGAAATGCAATCTTATATCCAAATTAGGAATTTAAAGTTTCATAAATTAATTATGTGCGTCAAAGGCACTTTAGTGTCACAAGTATGAGGTTAAATTAAAAAATATATATATGATAAAGGACAATTTTAATGATATCCTCATGTCCATAATATGGACTCATAAGATAAAAATCATGGAATTAATTTAGATTGACAATAAAATAGTCAATTTAATTAGTGTGGAAATTTCCAAGTTGTGATCAACATTTTAAATGCTGAATTTTAAGGTCGAAGATGCACTTAGAAAGTAAGGAAAAGACACTTTCAGAATAGACGGAGGATAAAGAGAGGATCCAATCAACAGTGGAGGGAACTTGAAAAAAACAAGTGCCGAATTTTTGGGTATTAGGAGGGGAAAATTCTCTTTAAACTTATTTCAATAAATAATGAATGATAATGACTCAATTTACAAGAAAAAAATCATCAAAATCCCATCACATATTTGAGGACTATTCATGATATCATGAAGTGCACTGATGTAGTAATTAATTTTACATTAATAAGAAAATTCCCATGTACATGTATTTCAACTACTCATGAGTCATAATTCAAAAGGAAAACGATTTAATATCTATCTAGCATAAACTATGATAGAAATGTATTGATCAATAAATTCTTTTATGTCCGCCAGTTTTTCTACTTCCGTTGCTAAAAAAATTTACAAGGAATAAAAAAACAACTCAAGAGACCTTCGACTTCCTAATTAATGAGACAAAATTGCCTTGAAACTCTATTGAAGGTGCAACTTGAGTAAGAAAATATAACCTCAACATAAAATTCAAGTTCTGCTAGTATTTTAAGCCTCAACCAGAAGAGTGTGGCCTGTGTCAATTGTGCTATTCTCCTACGCTTGTCTTTTATTGTGATGAAGCACAAAAATAGTCATCCTTTTTCAAACAAAAATATTATACTTTCAAAACTATGTTTAGCTAGCCATATTCTCTACGAATTAGTAGCGTTTTTGGGAACAAAAATAAAGAAAGATAATTGTTTCCTTGTGTTTTTCTGGGAGAGAGAGAGAGAGAGAGAGAGAGTAATGATATGAATCAATTTTTATGCAAATTTAATTTATATATGCACACAAATAAATTTGCATGCAAATGTATGCACACACACATGTACATATGTAAAAGCAACTGTGTAGAAATTAACAAACAAATAAGAGCCTGGGAGAACTCAAATTCAAGAATTTCAGGAAAACAAATAGATATATGACAACAGAGGAATCAGCAGATATATGTACACAACTAAAAATCAATCTGTTTAGCAATGAATTTACCGGCTTAGAACGGATCAGGTACGAATTAGTCTCCTATCCATCACTCATGCCGTAAACCTCTGCCGGCGCTTTGTAACTTCATTGCCTTGTCCGAGTAGTCTCTGGCTGTCTCCGAAACGCCAAGAATTAAAACACACAAATTACTACACAAAATTTCAAAAAAGGGAATTGAACGGACAGAAAATCAATCCATGGGAGCGATCGGCATGATAACTAATTCCTTTTTTAAGGTTATTCTTTATGTGTTTTGAGGTTAACACTGATATCTACTTTGCTAACTGCTTTATGAAAAAGGGATATATACCATTTTACGCACTGCATTTTGAGTTTATGGAATAAAAAAATTGTGTTTTCGATATTCTTGAAACTATTCTTCTAAATTTTAAATCCATATCAAATTTGCACCTTCTCAAATCCATAAATAATTTTGATATGTAAATTGAAAAATTTATCCTTTCTAACTTATAACTTGCAATGAAATACTAATTGACAAATTTAAAAACAAATACAGTTTTATGATTTTCTCTTCATTTCTTAAACATAACGCCTGATTTGTCTTTTATTACAAGATTATATATAAGTTATAAGGATTAAATTTATTGATTATTGAGAGTCAAAATGATCAATAGTTGATTAAGAAAAGGTATAAAATTGATATGAATTTAAAATTCAAGGTACAATTTTGCTAGCTTTTATGCTTGATTTCAGATTTAAAGGCACAAAATATCATGTGGAAATTATTTTGTTTTTAGAGAATGTAGTGCATTTTGTCCTGAAATTTTGAGAAACATCATAAAACTATTGAAAAAAATTCGAAAAAACAACTCTCTGGGTTTTTGACATTAATTAATTATAAAAATGATATAGTTTTTTATTTTTATTATATTGCTTATAGGACAATAAGTTGACATCTTAATTGTTTCGGCATATTATTACGTACTTACATTACTTTTATTTAAAAGAAAAGGATACTTATCTCATGCAATTTAGTGCATATTATTCTTTTAAGCTCATGCTTACGCAAGACGGTTGGAGAAGAGATATATATTTGCGATAGCTTCTGATTTTGCTTTTAATCACTAAAAAATAAAGCATAAATTTGAGTTTTTTAGTTAGCGTTTGAATAGTATATAAAAAGGAGTTTTTTTATTTTAAAAGAATTTTTTAACATATTTGGTTTAAAAAGTCAAAATTTTTTTATTGGTGTAAAAAATAGTGTCGTTTAAGGATGGAATTCTTTATTTGTTTTTTTTGGAAAAAATTCCTTATTTCTTATTCTTAAATAAAATATAAAAAATTTAATTAAATAAAAATATAAAAATGTAAATAAAAAAGTTTTTCACAAGCACCAAATAATTGGCTTCTCCAAACGTGCTTATAAAGCCAAAAAATTTTTGCTAGGTCCATCCAAATATGTTCAAAAGTTGTTTTCAAAGTAAAGGCAAAAGCAATTTTTTTAAGTTATCCCATATGGTCTCTATATATAGAACGAGGACAACAAACCTATCTATTCTCTCAAAAACATATTCAAACAACATAATGGCACTAGTAATTTTTGAATCAAGGTAAAAATCATGTTTAAGATTTTTTTAATTGAAATTTATATCTAATATGCAATGTACTTAATTTTTACCTATATGAATTTTTTTTTTTATTGATGTATGCTTTTGAAAGTTCAATGTATCCTAAATATCATAAAGAAATGTTACGTTTTAAAGAAAATACGTGCCCAATTTTTTTATTTTTTTTCCAACGATGATACTTCCAAAAATTTTTCCTCAAATCTAGAGAGTACCAATATTATCACTAGTATATATAATGATATTGCGATTAAGGTTTACTAGAATTTGGTATAAAAAGGCAGTATTTGCGGTAGGGAATCCCAACATTCATTTAGCCAAGGGATTTTTGAGTTATAGGTCTCCAAATTTACAACTTTTAGTAATTAGGTCCCCATTTTAAAAATTTAGACAAACAGGTTTCCAAACTCTTAATTTTTTTTGCATCTTAGTCTCTACATTAAGAATTGGTCACCCAGGCCCTAAAACTTTCAATTTATTGGCACTGTAAGTCTTCACTTTAAGAATTTAGACATTTAAGTTCTCAAACTATTAATTTGTTAGCACCATTAGTGTTTATATTCTTTTTGCTGTTAAATGACATAAGAGATGTTAATATTTTGAGTTTTTTAGTCTAAAAATGTGTAGTTTTTAACATAAAGGTCCCCAAAAGCTTTTCTTTTTTTTTTTTGACGTGTAACTTATTTTTGTCTAAAATAATACAAATATGCCCTAGAAAAAAGTTAATTATGATTATTATTGACAAGTAATTAATTATAAAAAAAAAATCACAAATGTCATTGTGAAAATCAGTCATCCATTCCATTATATTTTGGTTAAGTTAGCTCAAATTACAATGATATAACTAAAGAGAAACACAACAATTAGTTGTCCAATTATATACTATTTGATTACATGCTTTTTATTATGCTTAATTATATTGAAGATTTTTAGGAAAGAAAAGTGTCTAATTGAACAACTAAATATTGTTGCGTTATAATTATATAGTTACATCATTGTAATTTGATACCGACTTATTAAAAATAAAATAGAAAAGATATTTATGAATTTCTTGTTTTTTATTTATAATCAATCTCTTTGTTGTCAATAATTATCATAATTAACTTTGTGCTAGAGCATTTAAATACTTATTTCAGATAGAAAACAATGATTCATACATAAAAATAGATAACTTTTCAGGACTTTTTTGTTAAAAAATACATTTTCGAGACGTAAGGAACAAAAAGCCTTAAAATATTGATATCTATTATGTCATTTAATAATAAAAAAAAGATGGACATAACGGTGTCAATAAATTAAAAGTTTAAGGACTTGAGTATCCAATTCTTAAAACGAAGACTAAGGAGCCAAGCGATTAAGAGTTTGAAGAGCTAAGTGTCAAAATTCTTAAAATAGAGACTCAAATAACAAATGTCAAAATTCTTAAAATAGCTAACGGCCTCTTTAGACTATCTTCAATAATGCAAATGCCATTAGAAGTTTCGGAGTGACAAAGGACATTCGAAAATGCTCCATTTTAACCATAAAAAAGACCAATAATAGTCTTTCCAGACGCTTAGGAACATATGCAGGAGCAGGAAAGTGACAACTGATAATTAAGCAGCACTAGTGCCTGTCGGCCACGATTTGCTATCCCAAAGCTGCTTTAGTTGTGTCGTTTGTAAATGTAAAATTCAAAGCCGCTTTCGTCGTGTCCTTTCTACAAATGTAAAATTGGCAGCTTTTGCTTGAGTGATCATTTTATTACAACAAGCCATATCAAACAGAATTTGAAACGAATCCCACTTAAATTGAGACTACACCGTCACGTGATCCACGCCCAAGTGACTTTGGAAGCTTATTTCTTTTTTCTCCACTAACGCTTTTTCTTTTAATTATCTGAAAAGTAGCGTAATGTTGATGACAATTTATAAAATTCATTATCATCTCCTTAGTTTTATTATCTCATTCTTGTTTTCGATAGGTATTTAATCCGAATTATTTAAACTAATTTGTACTTATAATTAAAGGCATTTTTCCGATGAGCCAAGTTTACTGGAAATTAAAGTATATGCATTCGATACTAGCAATATATCTTTTAAAGGAAAATTTCTAGAAAGTGAACTACCAACTTTTAACCAATGATATGAAAAATTAACTAATGCTGTCATTACATCTACGATCTTATTAATTCTTAGCCCCTATATATTAATTTGTGGTCACAATCTGGGTTTTTCCATCATTTTTAATTTTCTTACAAATTTCAGCTGAGAAATTACTTTTCTTCTTGTTAATATAGTTTTCCCAAAAGCAAGCTCATTAATTTGGTCAGAAAATATGAATTTCATTCATGAGAACATATTGTTAACCCGCGCACGTGTCAAAGAACAATATTTAATCGTTAAAGAAAAAAAAGTCACTAAGGATGAAATGACTAATCTGTGTCGCACACACTCGCAAATTATATTATCTTGGAATATTTTGAAAGTAATTAAGAATGAAATGGCCTGCAACAAGAAGGAAAAAAAAATGGCTATGATTTTCAATAATTGGATCTCGACAGACAGTGAAAGGTGTGTGGAAAGATTCTGATGCTATTTTGTCGTTTGTCAATAATTTGTGGTGCGTTATACAATACGATAAAGAGATTGTTTTCTTCTTGCTTTTTCTTTTTTAACTTTCCACACGCACTAATAGCAAAAAAGTTTAAGCATGCACCGATGTTAGCACCATCCAAAGTAGTTCCTGTACAATTAATCTTTTATTAACCATGATGCTTGACATTTGTGCTTTAAATATTTTTCAAAAAGTTTATTACAGCTAGAGTTGTCACCAATCTTTGTTCAACATCTTTGAATTATGCTCTCACAATTCATAAGATCAACCAATTCAGAGAAAATAAGAAAATGATAAGAACGACCATGGCCTTGTTCAAAATTATTCTTCTATCCCACTTTAATCAATAGTTTAATGCATCTTAAACTTAGCCCTGGTCTTATCTATTTGTTTCAGTTTTAATCTGTTAATTAAATATTATTCATGTTTTAATCTGTTTTTAACACCTAACTGAAAAAAACTAATATATTGATGACTAAGTTTGAGACCTTTAAAAGTTGGGGATTGATGCATAGTTGATTATAAAATTCGGGAGTTATTTTCAAAATTATCCCTATTCTTTATTTAGATTGACTATATATTTTGATTTGCATATACATGAATATTAAGTAGAAGGAGAGTGAATAATAATATAGTGTGTATGGCACATCAGTTAGAAGTGAAAATATTGATTGAAAAAATTATAGTATATTAGAGTTTTACACTATAATAATTTTTTGCTTATTATTGCTTGATTTCAACACGTTGTCAAACAACCATTTAGACACACCGCATAAATTTTGAAATTATTGTTGGATTGGTTAATAACCACTTGCATATATTAACACCTAAATAATAATAATAATAATAATAATAATAATAATAGTAATAATAACAATAGCAATAACAAAAGCTGATTGCTTTAGACTGCAAAACACTGTTAATGCCATACACGTTGAAGTACAGGTCCTTGCTCTTGTCATTCTTGGATGTTTCTTCCTACCAACACAAAATTTGTCGCTTTGTCAATGTTGGTGCGATGATTTATTTTAGGTTTAATTTTTCTTTTTGAAATTAGGTTTAACTTTTTTGTTAGACCAAAGGACAAATTTAAGATGTTAAAAATAATGCTAGTTATGATTTTTTTTAATTTAAGGAAAATTAAATACTTTTTGTAACACAATTGATGTAGGCCTCACCATTTTTATATATGGTTAATTTTATGTTTAGTCTATGAATTACGCAGCTTATCTTATTTTAACCCATGAACTTTAAAACATAACAAATTACACCGTTAAACTATGTAACTTGTCTAATTTTAGCTCTTTCGTTGCCAAAAATGTTAAATATTTAACTGACTATAAGAAATGACCATATTAGCGTTTTGGCTTTATATATGTTAAAGGAAAAATTACTAAATTTTGTTTCTCAATTATATGAGTTTTTATAAAAGTTTTGCTAATTATTTTCGTCTAAAGAAGTTTTACCAAATTTTTTCCGTTATATATTACGGGTTTGTATTCTTGTGAAATAAAATGAAAAAAATATATAAACAAATAAGAAAAAAACTTGAAAATATGATTTCAAAAGGTTGTCCAATGCTACACTATAAAATGATCAAAGCTATATCAAAATAAGGCAATAATATGCTCCTCATGCCAATATAACAATAGCAAGTTCAATGCAAGGTCATTACTTTCTTTTTCAGCAAGTTCAATGCACTTGTCAAGAGATAATTATGGCAAAAATAGCTTTCGCTAACCAAAGAGGCTTAGCCCTACGTGAAGCGGCAGTAAAATACTTAGGGAAGAGTGATTTTTTGGGTTTAAAGGAAGAAGCATAGAATTCAAGAACCAAATACTTGTAAATATGATTTGTCTAAAATGTCTTTTATTGGACAAACATGTAAGAATCATGTGCCACAATTCATTAAACATTTAATGGATTTATCGACGGAAGGACCAACTTGGGACAACATGAGTAGTTCAAGAGTGTAATTTACTACGTTTTAAAGTTCATGAACCAAAATAGGACAACTTACATAATTCATAAGCTAAAAGTAAAATTAACCATTTTATATATTTTACTATTACATAATCCCCTAATTATTTATTTAATTTTGCATCATCCCCCCCCCCCCCCCCCCCCACAACAAAAAAAAAAAAAAAAAAAATTTACATCCCGAGCTTACATCCAACATGCGGAGGCCACAATATGACGTCCACACGAACTAGGTCATGCCCAATTTGTATTGGTTTCTAGATCTTTATTATTAATTATAATCTTGAATGGGTGAATGTTAATGTCGTAGAATAAGAGCAGTGAAATTCGAAAAGGACCAAACTGAATATGACCGCGCTTCTAACTTACATAAGAAGAGGAATGAGTTTTCTACTTCAATCTATCTAATTGTTCAAATTTGCCAATTCTTTTTCCATTTTAAATGCAGTGAATTAGATTTACCTACATGGCTTATTCTTTCTTCACCACTCATACCTCAACTTTTGCAGCTCATATACTTTCTAGACTTAATGACTGTTGACACAAAATCACGGCACAATAACACAAAATCATTAATTTGGGAGACACAATAATTTAAAACCAATAGTTCATGAAATGTTTTGTTAGTATTATAAATAGTTCAGAGTTTATAATACTTTAACTAGAGTACATAGTTTAAGGAGCGAAATAAATGCCTTCAAAAATTTAGAAGACATATTAAATTAAGGTCTATAATTCAAAGGAAATTTATGAAATTAATCCTACATAATTTGGGCATGCAAACTAAAAAATAAAGGAAATAAAAGTCTAAGCATAATTTAAAATCTTTTTTAGTACTGTTTTTACCCAGTTCATGAGTACTGCATTTTATATTGGAATCTCTTGGTATAATACCGCGTATTTGCTTTTTTTTTTTAACGAGATTCAAAATACATATTGTGACAGAGTTAGATGTAAATTTACTATTAAATTAACTGTGGTTTACTTTTGGCCATGGTCCCAACTGCTCTCAATGATTTAGTATTGTATGCTTTGTACTCTAATAAAGTACAAAAGTCTGTAATGAGCGCTTAGGAAGACTGTTAGCGAATATAAACGAAAGAAAGTATCTCTATCTAATTAATAAATTAACACCATAACTTATGTACTTTTTATATTTCATTATTCGGGTGAATTACAGCTTGACAGCTTGTGTAATTAATGTTACTCCTAAAGGAACCAACCTTTTGACAGTAGACGTATATTTATTGTGTGACAAAGTGATAAGTTAGTTTTAGGCTAATTAATTAAATGATTCTCACATAATATCTTTATTAGTATTGAGTAATTTATAAGAATTTGATAGTATTTTATGTTCTTTTGATAGGTTTTGAGGAAAAAAATACATAATGGCAAAAAACAGGACAAAACGGACTGAAAATTAGCAAAAGTAGATTAGGGGACAAGATGGAGCCTAGACATCAACTTATGGGAGCCTAGGTGCTCTTGAAGATGAGTTTCATACAAAAAAACCTGAGAGCATAGCGACCAGTCGCTATAATTTGGGCGTCTAGGCGCCATTCAGTGAGATGAGGTCCAACAACTTGTAGCGCCTAGGTGCTACAATCCTAGCACCTAGTCATGGCACCTAGGTGCTACTTTGAAGCCTAGGTGCCGTAGTCATGGCGCCTAGGCGCCAGTTCGAGAAAAAAATTCCACAAGCCTTTGTAGCGCCTAGGCACTACAATCTTGGCACCTAGAAGCCTAGGTGCTAGAAAATCGAGCCTAAGCGCCGTTACGATCCCAATTCAAATTTCAATGTAATTTTGTTTCAAAATTGCCCTTTCAAACCCTAGCCTATAAAAAGAACATTATAGAGGGTTGGAGGACAAATTTTAAGAGGAAAAACGATAGACAAGAAGGAAGAACTCACTGCTTTGGAGAAGAAAAACGGTGCAACCCGAATACGGAAATCATCTTTGCATCCAAACAGAGTTCTTTTCTTTCACTCATCATGTTCAAGATATTATTTAGGATTGTTTTTAGTTTCATTAGGAACTAATTTTCTCTATTCTAGGGCTATGATTTAATCAAATTATGAATGTTCACTTTTATTTAATTTAATTCAATTTGATGTTTATTCATTATCTATGTTGAGTGTTTAATCTGATCTTAATGCTTATAAAAGTTTGCGCATCTTTTGCATGATTTGTGATTTAATTTAAGACTGGGAAGCGATAAGTAAACTAGATATGATTGAATGCCATGAGATCATCATAGGATAGGGATATCTATGAGACTTATGTAATTGGTGAATTTTTTGTTCTTAATGAATCTTGGTAAGTTTAGAGTTTCCATAGAGATGTAGAAAATTTGCTAACTGAGATAAATTATTAATGCTTGAGAAAGATTAATGACTACCTAATAGAAATTCGTTCTTGGCATATGAGTAAATATCAGTTGATTAAATTAGATAACTTGAATAGGATTAATTTAGGTGGAATCAGATGCCTAGTCTTTTATTTATTTAGGTTTTCATTTATATTTTTTTTGGTTTTGTTATTTTTCTATTTTATATTTGATTGTTCAAATAATTTTAGGGTTAACCAATTTTGATACTTAGCTAAATTAACGCAATCTTCGTGGAACGATACTCTATTCACTCTTTATTATTTGTCTACGATTCTGTGCACTTGTAGATTTTTCGCAACACAAAGAGCACTCAAAGATGCGCGACTTTAACCATAAAAAGGCCAATATTCTTTTCAGACGCTCAAGAACAAATGCAGGAGCAGGAAAGTGACAACTGATATTTAAGCAGCACTACCGAGTGTCGCCCCTGATTTGCTATCCCAAAGCTGCTTTAGTTGTGTCGTTTACTGATGTATAAGATTCAAAGCGGCTTTAGTTTTGTCGTTCAAAGCCGCGTTTGCTCAAGTGATCACTTTAATCAATACAAAAAGCCATATCGAACAGAATCTGAAACGAATCCCGTTATTGAGACTACACCGTAACGTGATCCACGCCCCAAATGACTTGGGAAGCTTATTTCTTTTTTGTCCACAAACGCATTTTCTTTTAATTTTCTGAAAAAGAACCTAATGATGACGACAGTTTACAAAATTTGTAATCATATCCTTAGTCTTATTCTTGTTTTCTAGAGGTATTAAATCCAATTTTATTTGAACTAATTTATACTTATAATTAAAGACATTTTTTTCGAGGAGCTAGGATTACTGGACATTAAAGTATGCATTCGATATTACTGGCAACATATCTCTTCAAAAGCAAATTTTTAGAAAGTGAACTACCAACTTTTAGCCATTGATATGGAAAATTAACAAATTAATTAATGCTCTCATTACATCTATCTTATTAATTTTAGCCCATATATGTATCTGTGGTCACAATCTCGGTCAAGCTCATGTCTATTTTCCATCATTTTTTATTTTCTCACAAATTTCAGCCGAGAAATTACTTTTCTTCTTGCAAATCATTAATAATTTGGTCAGAAAATATGAATTTTATTCATGATAAAATACCACACGCCAAAGTTGCAAGAGAGAACATACTGTCAACTCTCGCGCACGATAGTAAACAATATTTGATCCTTTAAAAAAATAGTCACTAAAAATAAAATAACTAATATGTGTCACAGACACTCGCAAATTTTATGATCTTGGAATATTTAAAAAGTGATTAAGAATGAAATGACCTGCAACGCGACGGGGAAAAATTAAAAAAGAGTTACGACAAGATATATTTCTACAAGCTTATTTTTCAATAATCGGATCTCGAAAGACAGTGAAAAGTATGTGGAAAGATTCTGATGCTATGTCATTTGTCAATAATTAGTAGTGCGCTATACAATATGATTAAGAGATTGATTCTTCTTCTTTTTCCTTTTTAACTATCCACACGTACTAATAGTAAAAGCTTATTACACCTAGAGTTGTCACCAATCTATGTTCAACATCTCTCAATTATGGTCTGACAATTGATAAGATCAACCAATTCAGGAAAAAAAGAAGAAGAAGATAAGATCGACCATGGCCTTGTTTAATATTATTCTTCAATGCTACATTAAATAATCTTTTAGGACATCTTATACCTAGCCTCATCTATCAGTTTGTTTCAGTTTTGTCTTTTTCATCAATTTAATATAAGAAGATGATAAAATATGCATGTTAAATGGCTGGAAAAACGTTTTTTTTTTTTTTTTTTTTTGTGAACTGGAAAAACGTATTTTGTTAATAGAACTCGGAACATGTATGAGACTAAAAATATAAATAATTTTTGCTAATTAAATATTATTTATGTTTTGATTTGATTTAACACCCAACTAATAAAAAAGACTAAAATTACAACAAACTAATATAGGTATGACTAAGTTTGAGACGCTTAAAAGTTAGGGATTAAAGTGTAGTTGATTGTAAAATTCAGAATTAATATCCGGATCAACCCTATTCTTCATTTTAGATTGACTAGACGGTGTGGCCTATGCTTTTTCTAGAGAATGAATAATAATCTTAGACAAATCTGAGGACTTTTTGACAAAACTTTGAACAAGTGATTTACATATCCCCGTAAATTTCGAAATTATTGCTGGATTGGTTCATTCGTCGGACAGAAAAAATAACCACTTACATACGCGAGATATTAACAACTAAATAATAATGAAAGCCTCTTTCCCTCTCTATTTTCTCAAACTTTTTTTGATCTTGCGGAGTATAACCAATTTCTATCGAAAGATATATAAATATTTAGCATGTTTATGATATCGTTTGTGGAACCGCTAATTCTCCTGCTAAAAGTACTAAAGTCGATGGCTTTATCAGATAAAATAATAATAATAATAATAATAAAAGCTAATTGGGTCAGACTGCAAAGCACTGTTAATGCCAGACACGTTGGAGGACAGGTCCTTGTTCTTGTCATCCTTAGGATCTTTCTTCCTACCAACACAAAATTTTTTGTCTGTGTTGGGCCGATGATTTATTTTAGGTTTTCTTTTTTTTTTTTTTGAAATTAGGTCTATTTTTTTTTTGTTAGACTAAAAGATAAATTTAGTATTTTAAAAATAATACTAGTTATGATTTTTTAACTTAAGTTAAATACTTTTTGTAACACAATTTGATGTACACATGCTATAAAAATATGAGAATTGTTCTAAATATCATCTTTTAATATTTACTTTTTATAAATATCATACATATATATTTATTTGTGATATAACTTAATATATTTATGACATATCTTAATATATAATATTAATGATAACATAACATAAACTTTTATAACTATGAAGTAAATATATATTTTTAAACATGCTAAATAACATGTAATTTTCTCTGAAACATATGCTACTAAAGCTTTTTTTAATAGTCCATTGCAGAATCCCCTAAATATTTATATGACATTAACATCATTCTAAAAAACTTCTACATCATAAGCTTGCGTCATGCGGAGGACACAATATGACATTAACACGAACCAGGTGACCATTTTGTATTGGTTTCTAGATTTTTATTATTAATTACAATCTTCTGCGTTTTTATTAATTGCAATCTTGAGTGCGTGAGTGCTAAGTCGCAGAATAAGAGCAGTGAAATTTAAAAAGAACCAAACTGAATATGATTGGCCCGCCATAAATAAATAAAGAAAAAAATATGATAAAGGTCAAGGGTAACTAAACACGAGAATATTAATCAAGCAAAAAAATAAATAAATAAAAGAAAGAGGAAATGACAGCATGCTAACTTTTTCTTTTTCTTTTTCTTTTTCTTTGTCTTTGTCTTTTTTAATGAAGAAAAGCAAAGACATCCCAATTAAATTAGCATCTTTTTATATTCTCAATTCTTTGCTAAGTTATCTACTCAAAATTTATTAAAGTAAAAGGAAAATAAAAATAATATATAAAACAGTCACTTCTTATACTCGGGCAGTCGATTTGGTTGATCTTTACGGGGCTTCAATAAGAGTTCTAGTGGATCTTTGCGGGGCTTCGACACAAAAAGGTGAGGCTGGGGACGAGGCCAAGGGGCGTGAGGGGGTATGAGTTGAGGGTGGGGGTCGATGGAGAGTGATTGCACCAGTTATGTGCGCATGTATGTGTCTGTAGGAGACAGGATTTTAGTGCGGAGTGTTGAATATGCATGACTCATTTAGTTTTTTTTTTTCGAAGAATGTAAATCAATTTGGTGGTCTTAGATTAATGGTTAGTATTAAATCGGGTATTTTGATTATTTGATATCTAAATTTAACAAAGGTGAGTGTAAAGGTGTTGTTCTAAGTTAGCTTGATTAAATAATTGCCTTTGTTATTTTAGCAAAACATACCCCACCCTTCAAACTTCAAACAATAATTACAATCACTTTGGCCTCTAATATATTAACATATTCACATGATTTTTCATGGATGATTGACAATCTAGAAAATATGGAAATTTCTTGGAATGATAACTGATTGATCACAATATATCGTTTGAACGTACCCATAAGTTTGGACGTACGGTTCAAGTTTTAATCTCAGCATCTTGAAGAATAAACGTATATTGTAATTGAGATACATGTGTATGCATACATACACGTAACAGATGGTGGTGGCATTGGCATGGTGACAAAGCCGTTATTTCGTCAACAACAAGTTGGAGATTCGAGTTTGGCAGCACACAAAAGTCTACCTTAAATGGCATAGACTCATGTGTTGTGTAACGACCTGCATTTGCAGGCCGTCACTTAACTTATTTAAACATTATTTTTTTTACTTAAATTTTACTTACAAATAATTTGTTGCAACATCTGTTGCAATGCAAACTAAAAAATAGCTTAAAACTTTTTGTTATAATTATTCAAAATATTTATTAAAATATTTTTTTAAAATCCTTTTTTGTAAAACATTGCTTATAAAACATTTCCCTAAGCATTTACTTTCTTCAAACTTTTAAAACACTATTTCAAATAGTGGAAAACTTTTCTTTGAGTAGCGGAAACAAACCATAGTGGTATCTATACCTGATCATTGCATCTGTCTTTCTGTGACACTTGGCTCATCAACCGGTCATACTGGTCTTCTGTAAAACTACCAACAGTATGAAGGAACCTATAATGAGCTTTAGCTTAGAAAGTTCAAACGTACTCTCACAAAACATAAACATTCTTTATTAAACATTACTTTTAAACTTTTCTCATAAAACTTTCTTCATGAACCTTTTCTTATAAATATTTTTTTTAGAATGTTTTTCATAAACATTTCTTGTAAAATATTTCTCAAAATGTTTTTTCTCAAAATGTTTTTCATAAACATATCTCAAAAACGTATCGTGAAAATGAATCTAGGCAATGTCATTATACATGATTCTATTTATGCTCATTTATGAACATTCTTTTATGAACTTTTTATAATCATTCATAACTTATGTGAACTTTTATCATCGTTCTTATCTTACTTTATTTTGCAGTCTTTAATGTTCATACCAACATCGTCAATCATGAGATCATAACTTTAACATAACATGATGCTTCCCTTGTGGAACGCCTAAGACCATCGAAAAACGCGGTCATATCTTTAACATAACTTAAATACCTGCCATCAAGGAAGCTAGTATGATACTATTTATCATCTTTACTTTATCTTCTTTTTAACTTTAATGAGCATATCAAATGCTAAGCATACTTTATGCTATAACTTTGCATTGAAACATTAAACATAGCATATGCAAGATATTGTCAATCATAACTTGAACTTTTAAAACATTATGCATCACCAATGCAAACATACTTTAAGCATAACAATTTGAAAATACATTGCAAGCCTTTCACTTGATCTTTAAAACTTTTTGCATAAAAATGTAAATATAAAACATAATCAAAGCATTTAAAAATTATTTTGTTCATGCCATAGGTGAGGTTTGAGACTTACCCGAGCAGTGCTCTAACATTCTTATTTCATTCCTTTTTCTTTTTGTTAGTCGGCTTTTGTATCATGTTTCAAATGACACCTAACTATTAACTAACCTTTTTTATTACTAATCTACTCAATTCATAATGAAAGTTAGACATTGACCATTCATTCCTTTTACTTAGCTTTGTTCTTATCGGTTTCCTCTTAATTTCTTAATTTGTTTGTTCCTTATACTTAGCTTGAGCGTTCCTTGATCACATTTCTTGTTTTACTAGATGGTTTCATTACTTAACAACTTCTAAAGGCATTTTGCTAATTTGGAGTATTCGTCTCCGTTTTAGCTGTTTCCTTAAAAATGATGATTTTTACCTTTAACTGGTTTTTCATAAGTATTGTAACTTTATTAAACCTCTCATTTATCTTTACCATCTCGATTCTTACGAGTTATAGAAACATTTTCGCTTAAGCATGTTTTCTTAATTTGAGCATTTCAGGGTCTTTTTGGACTTTTTACAAAAATGACCATTTTGCCTTTGACAGGTCTTAGAAAAATTTTAGAACCTGTCTTACACAATACCTAGATTTCTTCACTTCTCATAACATTACAAAAAAAAAAAAAAAAAAAAAACAGCAGTTTTTCTTTCGATAAAATCTATTTTTATCTAAACTTCACAGTTTTGATTCGTAACTTGAAAATCTTTGCGATTACACCCTTGGTGCGTATTTCTTTCTTTTCTTGATAAACACTCTTAATCCTTTCAAGCTTAAAACCTATAGTTACTCACTATCCTTAGCAGTATAGGAAACTAACATTTTCTTAATGAATCCAATTTTACACGGCTTTATAGTTTTGGCCTCAAACACAAAAATATTGACATTTTTGCCCCTAGAACAAAAAACAACCATCTTAGACTAAAATGTTCAGCTTTTCACAATGATTAAAGCTTCATTAAACTCCTTAGCCTAATTAAAACCATATCATAGCATTTTCTTTTTTTACAAAATATTGTGCTTGAAATCTCGTAAAATTCATAACTTAATATCAATGAGAAATTTTCCCAAACTGTTTGTGATTCCTAACAGCTTTGATGACTTATATAACTTTCTTTTTAAACTTTCCTAAAATTCTTACTATACAGTAGAGTTTTTTGCCATTTTTTAATTCTGTCAAACTTTTACAAATCTTTGCAATTTAGTCCTCTTAAAATTTTACAAATCTTCGTTCTTCAAAATTGTTACTCTTACTATTTTAGTAGATCCAATACTTTACTTGGAAAATAAACTGGTCCCTAAGGTCCTCAAATAGATCATTTCTTGAAAAGAAGTCAAGCTTTTTTATTTTTTTGACAAAGTTGAACAATTTCCTAACTTTTAACACAAAAACTCTTTCTTTCCATCATCATCATAAAACATAACCAATCATGTCATAGAGTCCATTAAAAATATCAAAGTCCATAAACATTACAACAAACGCTTGTTGTGCAAAAAAAAAAATCAAAACTAGGGTTTAGGATTTTACCAAGGGAATTTCTAATACTCTGCACCTCCACTAGAGTGCTTGATCTTGGCTAAACTTCCTTCACATAACAGTAGCAAAAACCACTATCAAACTTTACGCAAAACTTCAAGAGAAAATAGTAAAAATTCCAAGGGAAAAGCTTAGGTTTTACCTCAAAAATTGCTCAATTTTGCTCTTGGACTCTTGAACTTGCTTCTAAACTTGATTCAGAGTTGAGGCATTGCAAAATATATGAGAAAATCATTGGGGGGAGTGTGGCTGCCAGTTTTACTTAGAGCCAAAATGGCTTTTTTTGGTTCTAAACTTTCCAAATGGCCATCTTTTTTTTTTTTTTTTAATTTCTTCCCAAGGGCTAAAATGAAAATATTTTTGCCCAAAAATAAGGCCTAAAACTGGGTCTCACGTTATAATTCTTATATTGCTTAGCTTTACATAGTCTAATTTCTATATTGCATTACTTTATATAGTATAATTTTTCCATACTACATAACTTTATGCAGTATAATTTCTATATTGCTTAACTTTATTAGTATAATTCTTATACTTCATAACTTTATCAGTGTATTCTTTACATGCATTACTTTCATATTGCATAATTCCTCATACTATGTATTCCTTATACTGTATTTCTATCTTAAAATTTGTTGCAACACATTCTACAACAATTAGGCTCTCTAGCTTATTTTCATTACATTCCTTGTTTATGAGTTGGCATGATTTTTAATCTTAAAAATCCTTTTTTCCCCTTTATAAAATTTTTTGTAAAAATCAGATTTAAACAATAATTCTCATAACACCAAAATTACCCCTCAAATTCTTAACAAATATTTTAGCATTGGCTCACAAAATTTATACATGATTTACTCAACATGATTTTTAATTATTGCATACTTAATGCACTAAAAATTCTAGGTGTCACATGTTGACCAAGATTCTTGTCATCCCACTTATGATACCAGTAAATAGATTCCTTAAATGATGCTCATCATGGTAGTGTGAAGACACCACTGACCCTCTTAATTCTTATAAAAAAATCACATATATATATTCTTCTACTTTAGAAAAAGAAAAAAAGATTGTCGAAAGGTCTTGCACATGCTATATGCCTAGCATATATATAGAAAAAGAGCAAATGTCACCGTACTGAAAGTTAATTAGAGTTAAAGGGAAAAATTATGAGTGAGCCGTTCCTTCAACGTCTTTTTTCTTATAAGCTTCTAGTCTACTTGAACCTCCTGATCATCCTTTGGAAATCAGGTTCTAACTGTAAGCTTCAGGCCTCAGCTGCTTATCCAGACTTGCCATCTAACGAAGGTATAGTTGAATGATCAACTTATAATGCGTATATATATTTTTCTCGAGCTATATGCATATATACTTCAATATAATACCTCTAGCTTAGGTACTTCATTTTGGTACCCGTGAATTTGACAGAAATATTCTACAAACTACCAAAAAACCTACTTGGGTTTTATCCTCTATACGCAGTGGTTTTCATAATGGAGTCTCATATAGTAGTACGAAAATTCTGCAGAATTTTTTTTCTTTCTTGTTTTTTAAAGAAAAAAAATCTGTAAGTATACAGAAGCTGCGGGAAGAAAATTGTTTGCCTGCACATATTCAATCCCTGCAGATATAAAAAAAAGTAAATGTAAGAGTGAAGCGCGACATATATAAGAGGAAGCTTAGAGCATCACATGATTACTTGCTTTCCCTTCTGATCAGATGATCATGATCATGTAGGTTCAGATCTTGGATCGTGAACAAAGTTTACGTTTTAAATTTAGATTAGGAAATGTTCTGTCAGTATATATACTTCTGGTGAACTTTACTCTCTCTCTTTTTTTTTTATTAATCTGAAATGTGAAGAAAGGAACTGCTGATCAGTTTTCCTCCCAAAATTAGATCTGTATTTTTTTTTAGTAAAAAGTAGATCAATAATTCCCTGAACGAAGAGGATTAAGTTTTTACGAGTTAATGAAAACATCAAGATAACGCTTTAAATTTAGGATTCTTTTTTGATAAACTCCTTAAATGTAAAATTGGAAAGGACCATATGATGACGCATATAGAGTGTTTTTTTTTTTCCCGACAAATCGGATAACCTCAAAGATAAAGATGGTTGCCTCAAAAAAAAAAAAAAAAAGGTAAAAGATGGCAAATTATATTTCCTAATTAAATCAACATTCAATATAAAAGTATTTAAAATATATTCTAGTCTAAAATGGGTAAAATGGTAAATTTTCTACAAAGGGCCTATTTAGCATTTTGCATGTGCTTTGACTAACTCTTAAGTAAGTATTTAAAATCATATTTTTAATAGAGCTTTAATGAGTGAAAATTGTTTTAATTTTTTTAAAAGTTACAAAAATATTATATTTAAGCTTAAAATATTGTATTATTAATACTATGATATAAAATTTAAAATTTATTTCAGAAGATCCTTTTTAAGAAGCCATATTTTGGACCCGTTTGACATAGCTTTTGTTTATGCTTTTAGTTAATAAAAAAAGAGAAGTAAAAGTTGTAGCTCTTTGATAAGTGTTTAGAACCATATTTTTAAAAGAGTTATAATGGATCAACATGGTTTAAATTTTTTTAAAAAGTTACAAAAATATTATATTTAAGATTATAATGTATTATTACAAGTTTTAAAATTGTTTTTTAAGAAGCCACATTTTATGGCTTTGACATCAAGTATTTTTGGAAAGAAAAACACTCCTAATAGATAATCTAAACACTTCTAGAAACAACTTTTGAACTCGAGAAGTCAAAAATAGCTTTTATTAAGCCCTCCCAAATATATAGGCTATACTTTGATAGAAAACACTTCTAGAAAGAAAAATACTTTAGAGAATCATCCAAAAACTTTCAAAAACAAGTTTTTATCTTAGAAAGCCAAAGGTAGCTAGGGAAAACATCGGAATCATACTGAGCTAACATCGTAATAAAATTTGTTTACTTTTAGCTGCTTTCGATGCCTTGAAGCGTAGCTAGATTTATTTAGTGAGACTTTCTTTTTAAATAAAGTGGGAAAGTAGGTGCCTTTTTTGTTATTTTTATTTTTTTTAATATTCCGAGTTTTTAACAAACTTGGATACATAAACAAAAACTCTGTTTAAAAAAAGAAAAAAAAAATCTTTCAGAACTGGAACATGAAATTCTATAATTAATAATAAATACAAACACAACCAAATGTTGTAAACAGAACAAAATTAAAAAGTGTAAGATTATTTCTCATTGAAAAACCCTTTCCGCTAATGGTAGGATGACTTTTCCTTCTCTAGATTATTATTTATTTTTTCCTCAAAATATTATGATCTGCCAATTTTTATTAAGAACTCAAAGCAACAATTTCCACCTATTTTGATCCAGTGTGTAATTGTTGATTTCCCGTTCATTATTTTCTTTAGGGAAGTTTCATAATTTCAATTGGCTTTTGGTGCTCTACTTTTTTTTTTTTCCCCTTTGATTTGATAATATCTGATATATATTTTTGCATCTCCATCCACATATGACTCATTTTCTTAAAAATTAATTGAAACATTTGGTGAGCAATAACTTGTTTCTTGAAATTATCTGGCAGTGTCTTCTCTGATAACCATTACACGCCAGTTCAAGTCAAAAATCTCGTTTCCCGCTTTTAGTAAGTGGTATTGCCAAAATCAAATGTCCAATTATGGCGTTACCATCAAGTGTGCCGACTCATGCAACAATTACACGGGGACTGAGTGCTACATTGAGGAAATGTACGTGATCAAGAAAAAGAAATAATTAGTTCTATCAGCATAATTCATAGTCATTTAGTCAGCCATCAAACTTGATTTCAAAGACATCTACTCTTGATTTGGAGGTTGCTAACTACTTTCTTTTCAGCGTGAACTAACTTTTAACAATCTATTGTTTGCCAGATCCTTGAGCACAATGGGGTTAATTGGAACTATAGATGCAGCAGTTGGCGATCTTCAAAATCTGAAGAAGCTGTAATTTCTTACCATTTCTTCCTTGTTAAATGTTTTATAGCTAATATTTCAGATGTGAATCATTGTCATTTGAGCGTTGCTGGGGGTTCCGCATGAGGTACGTAGCATCGCGGAGCCCCCACAGCTTTTCTATTGAGTATTAGTGTGCCTCTTGTGATTTTTAATTTAACTTTTTGTACAAATTAAAAAGGAAAATGAAATTAGAGGTTTTAAATTTTTAGGTGTAGTGGTAGGTCCCCCACCCCACCCCACACCACTTTGAAGAAGGTTTCTTGAGCCTTCTTAATTTGGCAATAGGGTCAATGCCACTTGTTGTCTCTCCAGAAAATCTACACATTAATTTTGTCTCTATATCTTTTTGCTGAGTTTTTGCCCTGATTTATGTTTTACTAATTAATCAAAGAGGACTTAAATTGTCTGCCTAGTTTTTGGTGTCTAACTAATTATACGACGTATCATTTAAAAAGTTTGAAATAGTGTTTAATTAAATTTTACATGTTTTTTATTAAATAACGTGTCATAATATAATTAGTTGGATATCATTTAGGATATTAAAATTGGACAAATGATTTGAAAAAAGAGAACGCATTTGATTGCCTCATGGATTCGCACAAAAATAATTTTCAAATCCAAAACAATCACCGTATAAAGTTATAGCGTCACAATTGTAATTGCACACGATTTTTTTTAACTGATTAATCGGTTCTCTTGAGGAGTTTACTCTTGTACCCATCAGAGCCTAATTCAACAATATTTGTATTAAAAAATTATTTATTTTCTCTTAGCAAAGAGACATGTTAGGACACTTTGTATGGCCCCAGTGGCGTGTGTCCCCGTAGGACTATTGATAGGGAGGCTTGGGGAAATATGAGGTATAGAAAACAATAGCATAATGCTTTAGTTTAGATAGTTATATCTTAACTTAATAAATTAGATTTACAATACTATAAAAATACAAAATATCCTCAACAACGACGGTGGATCTGAGCAGAGATGTGTATGAGGGAGAGATAATTGGAAGAGAGAGATCAATGGGGCCATGTTATGTATTATTCAATTTTACTTTAAGTAGTATGATGTTATCTTCCAATATTCAAAAGAGAAGCTATAAACTTTGCTAGCATATATGGTTCTAACGGATTTTTATGGTTTTAAAATTTTACTATAATATTTTTCATCATAAAATTTTTTTAAAAAATAATTCTAATTATAAAAAACGGTTTAACAAAATAATAAAAATGCTTTATGGTGCATTTACTGAAGCTAACTTGGCGTGCTTGGGTGAACAGCGTTCTGTCCTATAACAAACTTCGAGGCCCAATACCAGCTAGCTTGGGGAATTTGCTTAGTCTCACCACTCTGTAAGTCTCTACTTAGTAAAGCTCTTAACTAATATCTTTAAGGGATTTCTACTTTAGTAAAAATATATATCGCAAATTAATGATTTGACACCTATCCGTGTAGGGATCTTTCAAACAATCAATTGACGGGGACAATACCAGACAGCTTGGGGTACTTAACGAATCTCAGATGGCTGTAAGTTATTGCGTTCCCACCAACCTTTGAAAAATAAATACTTTGATCCGTATTTTTTTTCTTTTTGAAATTTTTATATTTTAGAAGTAACAATATAAAAATTAGGGTGTAGTATTTTTTTTTCGAATATTAATAAATTTTTGTAGAGATATCCATAGATATAGATATTCTTATCAATACAACAATTTTCATGAAAAATGTAACGTTAAGTGACAAAATATATAATGTGAAAATGTTAGTGCTTTATATTTAATTTTTAATTTACATTTTAATGTAGTTAAAGAATTCTCTTTTTATACTTTAGTATTTCAATCTTGTAGTCTATTAACCATATATAAGAAACTATTCAAACTTTATACTTTGGTATCAATTTTGTTTAAACCAAGACTGTGTTCCAATTTTTAAATATCTTAGAACCTCGAAAATACTCTTTTGAGTATTGATATTTTCTTATTTTCTACAAAACTCTAAGGTACTTGTCTTAGGTTGAACTTTTTAATTATTTTATTTATTTTGTCAATCTATGCTTATAATTGATTGTACTGTGATCACTTTTTACCATGTATTCAGTTTGTATTTTGACAGAAAATTTCATCTAATTTATCTAAAATTAACTATTTTAGAGTTTGTTAAAGTTTCATTTAAAAATAAAATGTTTTAGAATGAATTTCAATATTTTACATAAAATTCCATTTTTATCAATATTTTGGTAAGATTAAGGTGCCAATATCTATATGAATATCAATATTCTCATTTTGGTTCCACCATCGTCTTATTTTTTTTTTTGGTTATGATCAAAACTTTTCTTCCAATTATCAAATTGGTTGATTTTTTTATAATTAATTAAAAAAAATGCAGTAAACGTGGAAAAGCTTAATAATATTGATTGGCATTGGTATGCTCAATTGCCTCGTTCTAATCTCCCTCCCTCTAACTAAGTAACGGGACATCATCAGCACCTTTTTTTTAACCACGATAAGAAATAACAAATATTGTAAGTAGCAAGCACATTCTACCAACTTGTTATCTAGACCATCTGCAAAATATCGTACGCACATACATACATACACATTTATTTATGAATCCTTTCTGCTTTAAATTCCCTCACGTTACCCTCCTGAAAATTTAAAAGATATCATGTTACCTCCCAAACTTTGAACTAGTCTCCCTTCATCAATTCTGTTAAAATTTCTATCAAAATCAAACAGAAAGAAAGATCACAAGACCTTATAACCTAAAAAAATGTTAAGCGGGACTAATGTAAAGTGAAAATTTTAAAGTTCAAAGTGCAATTGTAAGAATAATACTTGATTTATTCTTTTTCATTTCTTCTTTTCCCCATTAGTTATAAATATTGTGTAAAGTGATTCAAACTCCTTTTTTTTTTTTTTCACTCCGCCACAGGTATCTCCGCTATAATTATCTCCAAGGCAGTATACCGTCGTCTCTGGGACAGCTGACACTTCTAGAAGATTTGTAAATATTTGTATCTTGTCCATGTCCTGATAGCGTTTGATCAATTCATGCTTCCCTTCAATTAATATTTTCATGTATGTTTTGCAGGTTTCTGGACTTCAATATGCTATCAGGCTCAATTCCCGAAAATTTGGGACGTCTCCACAAACTTAGGCGTTTGTACGTCATTCAATATGTTATCAATTGGCTCACTAGCTTGATCTACTAGATATTACACTTATACTATATATGATTCATTAATTTTGTCCTTCATCATAAATTCTCACAATTAAGCGCCCCTCCTTGTCTTGATTGAAGGAATTTAAATGATAATAGACTGTCTGGTAGTCTTCCTTCCACACTTGGAGATTTGACCTCTCTTACATCCTTGTAAGTTTTCATTTATATTAACTCACATATTCATGAGTTTCTTTCAAGTACTTTTGGATCAACAAAAAACTTATGGGAATCGAAAAGAGAAAATATTATATAGCTTGAGATATATTTTATATAATAACTCTGTTGTTAATGTGGTATTAGATATCTGTCATCTAATTATTTCACCGGGAAATTGCCAGACAGTTTCAAACAACTCCTTTCTCTTAACTGGTTGTAAGTACGGTTCTCTATTTAACAACTTTAATATTGCCTGTAATAAAAAAGGTTTGGATAAATTAGTCATGCTTAATCAATGCAGCGTAGTTGCTGGGAATCAGTTATCCGGTCCCTTGCCTCTCTACGTCAAGGAATGGACTCGAATTGAAAACCTGTAAGAGTTTCCTAGCTCGTTATTATAATTGGCAATTCGAATTTTAAGTACGTTCTACTAGGGGTGTATCTTAGTAGTTCATTAATTTGTGCAGAGGTCAATCGAAAAAATATGTATTGATATTGGTCCTTTGTATACGTACACATGACAAGTATATATATATATATATATATATATATATATATATATCCAGTGCAAGATAATGCTACCATTTGAAATTTTGCAGAATTGGTCCTATATATATATTTTTTTATTTTCTGCTAAGTTATATACTTTGTTTTGCTTCAGTGCATTCCAAGGAAATAATTTTGAAGGGCCTTTGCCGGAAGAATATTTTAAATTGTCAAGTCTTTCGTATCTGTAAGCGTAATACTTTAACGCAGAGAATCAGTACTTGTTTATAAAGTTTGGAGATTCAAATTAAATACTTGGCCTGTTATTATTAACAAGCAATCTATCCTTTTTATTTGTTAATCTCAATTTGGTTTTCTTACAGGTTGGTAAGTGACCTAACTCCTAAATATCCGTTCGAACTGCCCCAGACCACAACCTTTTCCAACATATATACTTTGTAAGTGGTTTTACTTCAAGTTGCAGATATCATATGTAGAACTTTGAAACCTTACTCTGAAGCATTAAGAGCATTAAAAGAAAGAATTTTTTAGGAATGTTTATTTATTTATTTATTTTTGGTCTTTAAGAAATGACGAAAAGTTGCTGTAACCATAGTTTCTATAAACTTCCAAAAACAAAACCAGCATTTATTATATAGTGAAGTTTTATTTTAAGTAATTTCTTGCTCTTTTTTCTTTTCTTTTTTTTTCATCTACAGGATACTGAGGAATTGCTCGATCGCTGGCTCAATTCCTAATTACATTGGTGAAATTTCATCATTAAAACACCTGTAAGTCCCATGAATTTTTATGAATTTACTAAAACACATGAATGTTATTGAATTCTTGACTGTCCACGTTTTATTTTTGCAGGGACTTAAGCTTCAACAGCCTCACTGGTGGAATCCCAGAGTCTATGAGATCAAATTTAAATTACATGTAAGGATGTATTACTATATATGCATGCATTTTTGCAACTTGATCTCATGAGTATTCTAAATCTTGTAGCTATGATCTGCTAAATAACAACAGCGAAACTCTGTTAATCGACGATTGTTTGGTCAAAATGGAAACAGGTCTCTTGCAAGCAACAAACTCAATGGAACGATACCTAATTGGATAATACGAGCAAGCCAAACTAGACTGTATGTCTTTATCAAATTCATCGTAATTCTGAATTTTACATCTGATCCATATGTTGTTTTTGTCATTGCCATAGACTGGCATGATATCTCTTTTATAGTAGTGACAAGTGCCTTAGGCAACTATGCGTGGTTGTTACAGTTTTTCCTAATAAATCATGACAAACCATATACACATAAATCTATTTATAGAACCTTGAACCAAAAAAATTAGAAAAATCATTTTCATCTCTACGTGGGGTAAGACCCCGCCAATCATAAAATTGCATGTCTTATTCTAATATACAATATACTTTTTAGAGTAGGACCCACCGTTTTGTTAGTATTGAGGTTATGGAATTAAATAGATTGCTAAAAAAATTACAACCATCTTTTTATCAACATTAGAAAGGAAAAAGAGGATATTATTCGATATATTATTAAGTTTTAGTTATCAAGTGCGGATATTCTGTAATGAGAAGATCTACGAAACAAGATAATTAGCGTTAGATCAATAAATATATATATATAAATAATTACGTTAGAAGAATTAATTAGCATGGATAATAAGTAGTATAAGATTGAAGGTTGAAAAAACAAAATAGTCACATATGCCCTTTGGTTGATTACAAGGTTGTTTCAATTCCTTCTGAAATATGTCAAGCATATTTAAAAAAAAAAATGGATTATTTAATTTCCTCTTAAACCAGGCGTGTGTGGGGTAGGTTTTTCCCAGGAGGCCGGGCCAAGGAAGGCAACGCTGCCCAGTTGCCACTTCTAGTTACAGTGTGTTTATGGGAAACGTTGGCATAACCATATATGCCGTCACCTGGCCTTTAGCAATATTGACTGTCACATATGTGTTGTATTGTCATGTTTCAGGGATCTTTCATACAATAATTTCTCGGAATTGAAATCACCAGTACCATCCGGCTTAGATCTGTGAGCATTGGTGTTAATTTTCCTTTTCATATTGTGCAAAATACGTGTTAGAAAATGGATTATTTATTTTTACACCAAATCAACTCATTCTTTAAATTAGGAATTTGTTTGCCTGCTGTTGCTGCCAGAGCTCCGCAACCATTGAACCATATATGTATGGCAAAATAATATCTCTCTATTACGCTTTATATATATATATATATATTTTTCATTTTTATACAATGCATGAGGTTATCAAAAACTACTAGATTTATCTTAAAGGACACCAACGGTCTCATGCGTCCAACCACATAAGTTAGACTCAAGTGGCTTTAATGCTGTCCTCGGGCTCTAGTCCAGGCACTAAGACAGACGCCCCTTGTCTAATGCCACATGTCTATTTGCTTTTCTAAAAAGCCCTAGCTAACTTTATCTCCCCATCTTTTTCAGCTAAATAACAAAATTGCCATTCTATCATCTTCTCTTAAGATTTGGGTTGATTTTCGAGCTTCAGCAAACTGTTTTATTTTCACTACGCAAATGCAAACAAAACAAACCAGTGAAACCCATACATTGTTGATCAATCTTTTCTTTTAGCATTCTTCTTTTGGCTGTTTAAAGAACATGACAAAGAAACATCATTATTTGCTTTGCCACTCTGTTCGATAACCCTGTTGGAAAATGAAAGGAACATAGGTCCATCTAATTAAAAGCCCAACTCGAAAGACCCAAAACATAGAGTCTTGTCTTTTTTTTTTTTTGTCCTCTCACACCCATATCTTTTTTTTTTTTTTTCTCTCTCACGCAAAATCTCTTCCCTTCTTAGGAGCATGTAGATCTTTTTTTAACAAAAAAAAAAAAAAAATGAAAGAAATATAAGAGGTAAACTGTATGCATAAATTTACAATTTGAAGATATATATTTGAAAAGTCGAAAATATAAATGACTGATTTTTTTGATAACCTCAAAATACCAAGTATAAAAATGAATATATATATATATATATATGTATATACACAAAGATAAACAGGTTCAGTTCTTAAAAGCGAAAATTCTTTTTACTTTTAGGCTTCAACCGGATCAAATGATGGATGCCTATATTCCTGGGAAACCTAAGTGTGAGTTTCTTAATTATCTTAGAAATCGAAACTTAGGCATTTTCTTGTACTTCTTTTTAAGGAACACAAAACACCCTATATATTTTGTATAAATATTACCTTTTGCCTCACTTATTATACAAATGTCCCAATATAAAATTAGATTAAAGATACCCCTGAAGCAATTTTTATTTTTTGAAAATACCAAGATTACAGTTTTCAATTTATATAAAATGTCATTCTAAATGTGACTAAATTAAAAAAAAAATTGAAATTTTCAATCTGTTATTTCAATCAAACATATATTTCAATTGTTTTGAGAGTTTTTAATTTCTTAAGATTGATTTTATTTAATATTTTGTTTAGTACGTAATGTTTTAGTTGTATTTAATAAAAGTTAGAAAGGGTAATTTTGATATTTTAACAAAATTAATTGCTTCAAAGAGTATTTTAAGTATGATTTTATAAAAATATATGTTATTCTGGAAACCCATAACAAAAAAGGCAAAAGTGAATTTAGCACAATACAATGAAGTGTTTTGGGTATTCTCTTTAATTTATATCTCAATTTTTTTCGCTTTTTTTTTTTTTTTTCTGCAGTCTATTCCTTGTTCATAAATTCTGGCGGAGAAAAAACAACCTTGAATGGGAAGGATTACGAAGCAGATAATCAAACAACACCTTTCTATCTAAGTCCAAAGCGGAACTGGGCTTATAGCTTTTCTGGAGACTTTCTTGTGGTAACTGCAAATTCAAGCGATTACACCAAGAGAGTGCCTTGTAAAATTTCCAATTCCATCTCATCCTTGTATGAAGAAGCTCGTCTCTCCCCCGTCTCTTTAACCTATCATGGGTTTAGTTTAAAAAGAGGCCCTTACAATGTGACTCTCCATTTTGTTGAAATTGTATACATAAACGACGGAGACTATAATGACCTAAGGACCCGTTTGTTCGATGTATATATTCAGGTAACTAACTGACAGGGTGTTTGGATTAAAAACTGTAACATATAGAGCTTTATATTGTAATAACTAAAAATTTTAGTTAGAACTGATTTTGTCACTTTAAAATTTTTTTTTTCAAGGACATTGAAGTTCGCTTGAATTGTAATTTATACACGTATGCTAGCTCTCAAAATTACAATTAAATTGTTCATTTCAGGGCATGAGGGTACTGCAAGATTTCAACATTAGAGATGAGGCAGGGGGTCCCAATAAGGCGTTTACCAAGAATTTCACAACTGAAGTAAACAACAGTCTGTTGACTATACAATTGTTCTGGGCCGGAAAGGGGTCTTTTGTCAATGGACCTGCTTTTAACGGACCTCTCATATCAGCTATCTCTGTGGATCCCTGTACGTATAGTTGTATTGCTGTTTTTTACTTTCTAGCGAGAGAGAGCACTTGTGGGTCCCACCGTTGTTAATTATTGAGCTTTTTTTATTTTTATTGAACAACTGTGTGGATTAGTCTGCCTTAGGAATACGGTTGTAAGTGTTGGTGGTTTTAATCAATTTTTATTACAATGTTTTTTTACAAAAAAAATTATTTTTTTTTGTTCTAATTATGTTTTTAAACAGATTATACATAATAAATTAATAAATTTTGTACTCTTTTAATGGTTTTTGATACAGCTTAACACTCTATTCTATGAGTAGTAGTCCCTTTTTCTAATACCCTTTCATAGAATATTCGTTTTTCATTTTATTTCATTTGCATTGTCTGGCATTTAATTAGTAGTCTCTGCTCTATTTCACAACTTCATGAATTAATTAATTAATTAACTAAATTAGCAATCTAATTAAGGAGAAACAATTTCGCTTCCTAATCACCTTGTTTCTCCCATCACTGAACTCAGTGTTTGAAGTGGGCGGTGAGGGACTGCCTCCCTGGTGTATAGCCCTGCTTTCGGTAGCTTCATTGATAGCCGCTCTGCTGCTTTTATTGGCTTTCTCCTGGTCAATGGGTTGGTTAGAAGACAAAGAGCTTCAAGGTCAGACAACTTCCTATATATATGCTAAGCTCTTTTTTCATTTTTAATATTTCCCCCCCTAAATTTAGGGCTTTGCAATTAAACAAAATTTAAAAATGTACATAAGATATTAACAAAACGAATAATATAAAACTTAAAAAAAAAAAAACCCAGTCTTGATTTGATAACATAAATCATCTTACCATTAAGAATGACAAATTAATAGCTTGACTTTATAAATCCTCCCTTTGCGGTCAAATTCTGTGAAACAAGAATATGTAAAATTACAGAATTGTTTATGTAACAGTTTTTAGTTTCAACTTCACCGCATTTTTCCTCAACGACACATGGGACGCAAGTAGAGTCCTTATATTTGTTAAGGAGAACCAGTTTTTCATCTCTATTTGGTGGTTTTTTTTTGTAGTGGCGAAATTATTCACCGGTAAAGCCCCATTTTCTAGTAGTGAATTATAGGTTTCCTTAAAAAAGAAGCAGATGAAGGACTCGACATGAATTTATTAAGTGTTAACAGGGAATTCTTGGGTGGACATATTTGGAAATCAATATAACATGTTCAGGTTCATATTGCAGCATTACACCAAGATTACTCTTACCATTCTAAAAGTATGCCCATATTTGTTCCAAAAATAATTGGTTATCGTAGGGGATGGTTTTAAAATAATTTCAAAATTTGAGGGTATAAATCTGTTATTCCTAGGAGTATGACGATATTCATGTTATTAAGTCAAAAAAATTAAGAGGATGTTTTACGATATTCATGTTATTAAATTAAAATTGAGGGGATATTTTTGCAATATTTAATAAAAATATCTTATGAAGAGAGTAAGCAAATAGCATCAGGAGGAAGAAGTAGGACAATCCAACTAATTTACACGTTTACAGCCCCTTCCTCTTGCACAAGGCTCGTCACTCAAATTTATTAAAAAAAGAAATAAATATTTAGGGAAAAAGGGTATGAAAAATTGTATATTTTTTGTTTATTTTTTTAATAAAAATTATTGTAATAGTTGTTAATTTTGCCTCAAAATAATTAATTTATAATTGACGTAAATATCATGTTCCCTTTTAACAGAGCTAATAAAAGTAGGGGAAGTGAAGGAAAAGAAGGAGATGACATCACAGCCCAAAGAAGGAGCGAATGACATCACGGTCCCCCTCAAAGAATTAGTAAGTGCTGCTAAAAATTTTAGCGATAGGACAAACAACAAGCTTGGAAGGGGGCTTTTGGGGACAGTCTATAAGGTAAATTTGTTTATGCTTTTTAATTTAGTTCCTTTAATTTTTTTTTTCTTGAAACTGCATAAGTATTTCTTGGATTTCTATATTTTACTTCCACCTTCAGCTAAATCTTTGGGCAAAAAACTCAAGAAATATAGGAAAATAAGGTTAAGTATTTTCTAAAATCTATTTTATATCATTTAAAAGATATCAAAAACACAAATTAATAAAAAGTATTCTTTTATGAATGCAGATCTACTACACATCATGGTTTTGAAGGAAACTATATGATTTTTAATCATTTTCTAGAAACTATTTAAATATTTTTTTCTTGCTTTGTTTTATTATCAAAAAATGTAGAAGCAATTAAATTAAAACATATTTTTTAATTCAAAAATACTTTTGTAATTTCTAAAAATAGAGAGAAAAATTGAGATATATTAAAACAAAAAAATAACCTAACGGCAAAACCATACTCAACTTAATATAAAGGGTAAAGAGTTTGAATTCACTCCTTAAGTTCAAAAAAAGTATACTTATTTAATTATTACTATTATCTTTTTTTACAATAAGTTTAGGTGATACTAAACACGACTTTGCGTCATACATTTCAGGCGGAAGTGAAGGGCAAGGATCGTACAGTGGCCGTGAAAAAGCTTTTTCCTGGAAAAATTAATGAGTCGATCCAACAGGACATTTACTACCTCACAGCTTTGGAGCATGAAAACCTTATTAAATTGTGGGACATTCATGTGGGAAAACGCCTACAATTGCTCGTTTGCGAGTACATGCAAAAGAAGTCCCTTGACAGCGCCTTGTTAGGTATGGTACTCATTGCTTATTTTATGCCAGCAGAAAATAATAATTATTATTTAAGTAACATATGTTATAGCACATGTTATTTTATTAATAAGAAAAAAAATTACAAGTAGGTTATGTTACAATCCCAAACCAGAGTTACTGGCTAAATTGAAGATTTCTTTGAAGATTTAAGAAATCTTTTTTTAAAGGAAAAATCTAGACATTTGAAAATTGGTGGTATAGGCTCAAAAAAATCATAGAATTAAATCAAATTTACTGATATGAAGCCGTTAGAATTGAGCAAATAATAAAATGGGAAAACATGCAAAAACATTTTATTGATTTATTTAAAATAAGTAGCATGTCTTAAAATATTTTTGGTAAATATTGGGGTTAAAAAAATTATTTATATTGTAAATTGTAAATACGAAAACAAATTATTGTTTTTTTACTTCAAATATTTTAAAGCACTCTATTTATTTCTTTAAGTATAAAAGACGTTATTTAGTTCTTTAAGTTTCAAAAACATGTTATTTACTACAATTTCTCATAATAAAAAATTTAATCTAAAATTAAATTAACATATTGAATGATAAATTAATTCTCACTAAAATAAAGAGAATACAATTGTCCAGCTCTAGTATAAATCAAAGTCGGAAAACAACAAAAACGGATAATCCACTGGAAAGTATCACTCCATGCATATTCCAGCAATAAATAAACTTAGTCCTAACCAAGAGTTAAAATGTATAGAATAAGTATACCAGTGAACGATAAATAGTATTGATGTTGGCTTTAGACGGACCAAGAAATAACCGACTAATTTGAAAGAAAAAAAATAGAGCTGCATATATAATACTCAGCAGGAATTCTATTACTCAACTTTTAATTACAATTATTTGACAATTTAGATTCTAACCCCAAAAATAAAGGGTTTTGCCGGGTGGATAACCAAAAGCCCTTCATGTCAAGACAAAGGGTCTTGGCCAAAAATATTTTGAGGATATATTTGAAAGAACTGGAAATGATATAATCTTTTAATAGTAATTACTTAAATATTCTATAAAAAAAATCCCCCAAAAAGAGGTTTTCATGTGCAATAGAGAACTACCATAAAACATAAGTTTGTGACATTCGATTAAATATTCTATTTACTATTACCCTAACAAGAAGAAAATACATTGACTTATAAGCTTAATCTCAAATCCGCATAAAAAGAATCTTGAGTAGCAATAGAATCAATATGATTTCCAGGGCCGGTACTTAAGTAATAAATTAAAAGAAAAATATGTTCAATATAGGACGAGTTATTTAATAAATGTCATGGATTTATTAGTTGATGAGATGTGTTAGAGCTTCTCTCATTTTTCTTTTTTTAAGAGAAAAAAGCTTCTCCCGTATCAATTACCCTCTTTATATATATAAAAAATAGAAGAAAAAAAAAGAAGAAAAGAAACAATTGGGAACTTCGTAAGTTGTAAGCCAACATTAATAATTGGTTTGACTTCGTTTAATTGATGAAGAAAGAGGAATTAAGAAGCAAAATTTGTGTTAATCATACCCTCAAAAAAAATTTGTGTCAGTCATTTTTCCAATCTTATTTACTAGAGATAATACAAGATTTATGTGGTGCATTTGGTGATCGCAGATCCAAAGACATCGGAACCTCTTAATTGGGACACTAGATTTAAGATTTGTAAGGGAATAGCAGAGGGTCTGGAGTTTCTACACATTAAGCAACAAAGATTTAAGATAGTTCATGGCAATATTAAGGCTTCGAATATTCTTCTCGACGGAGACTTCAATCCTAAGCTGTCAGACTTTGGATTGGCCAAAGTTTATACTGACAACGATAAAGTGAAATCCATGATAAACGAAGCTCCGAAGTAAGTAACAAATTAAGATTTTATTTATATATTTTGTGCTCATGATAAAGAAACAAATTAAGTTTATATGTAAAACTAGCTAGCTCCTCATTATTTATTTATTTATTGCTAAATGTTTCTCAATTGATGAATTATTTAATAGACTAAATATATCAGGATATTTGGCTTATGCATATTACATTAATTATAGAACCAAATCCACCATAATTATTCTACCTAAATCCTCTATATTAATTATTTAATTTTAAATGATTTTATTTTTAATTTGTTGAATGATTTTTTTAATTTTTAATTATTTCACTATATTTATTTTACACGACTATTCCTATTCCCCCAACATGCATACGTTTCCTTAATGAGGCATTCGTTCTTGGTTCTCTCTTCAAAGTTCACATCTGTTACACCTTGTAAAAGGCCCCTTTTTATCCTTCAGATATAACTTTTTTCTTTTCAAGTACCAATTAAAAATTCGTTTTTATTCCTCTGCAATATGATAATAAATCATATATGCTACTATGATGGAAAGTATGCCTTTTCAGGGAATGGTATTAAGGAAAAAAATAATGTCTAATAAAGCAATAATTTTAGAATCAGTGGATTTTACAGTCTTCAAATTATGCAACTAGTAGGATATTTTCTTTTTTTAATTTTCTTAGGTGAGTTTTTTTTAAAGGTTGATCATAATTATAAAGGAGCCTCGAAGATGTGGACTAATTCAATTTGTTTATTCTTTTCTAATTTTGCCTCTTGTTTCACTTAATTCTATTGCATATTGATATTTTGTTTTCATCACTAGTATATGGTAAGGAAGCTTTCTTTTTTAGCTTTTGATAATTAATATAGGAGATTTAGGTAGATAATTATGGTGGATTGGACTTTCTATAATTAATGCAATACCTATTAGGAAAGATAAACCTAACTATAAAATGCTGACATAGAGAATTGTCCAAATGTTAATTTTTTATTGACTGGATGCACCACATAAGCAAAATGATGTGATATAACTGGTCTATTGAATAATTCCTAAGATCACTATTCATGGCAAACTTGATCATATGTGTGTGTTTGTCTCTTGCGATTTGTGTTAAGTTTTAAGTACCGTGTAGTTATTTTTATTAATTTATTAATAAAGATCTCAGGGGTTAACTAATACAAATCTCTCTATCACTATCGCTTTTAAAATATATAATAAAGATTACATAACAAAAATAGAGTCACATTTAATATATATATATATATATATATATATATATATATCAATAAAAACATGTGGGTATAAAACTATTTATAAGAAGCATATTAAAAAAAAGATTACACTGTAAAAGATTTTCTCACAAAATGAAAAAAACCATAAAAAATAGGCACACGCACATGTGAAAGAAATTGTGCTAATAAGAGGAAAGTAAGGAATTGAAAAGTGTATTTCGAAATTCCCCGGCAAGAACAAATTAAAGAGTAATTCATCAAAAAAATAGTTAAAAGGATAGTGTGAACCTGTTACAGTATTGGATCAATCAGAAAAACCTAACAATATTATTTTAAAAGGAACAAACATGAGTAAACAAAAGTATTTTAAAGAAACGTATAGAAGTTGAAATTTTAAGATAAACACGAGCACATTTAAAAAGAAGTTATTTAATAAGATAAAACGACAGAATAATGGAGAAGCAAATGAAAAAAAAATAATATTAAAAAAGTAAAAATATATTTTTTAAAAGAAAAAGTTGAAAAAAGCAAAGCAAAAAAAATAATAATAATAATAAATAAAAGAAACGAATTGTCTAAGATAGATCGTCCTCCCAAAAAAAGCAAAAAGCAAAGCCTTTAGAGGCTTTTATATAGTAAAGATGTACCTTTCTTTAACTTTATAAAGTCTACAGAGCTGGACGTTTGCTAGCCATATTTATACACTTAAATATATTAATTAGTTGTATGCAACTAATTTTTACGGTTTTTCCTTGTCTCCAGAGGACATGTTGCTCCTGAATATCTTCAAGTTAGTACTCCAACAAGCGCAACCGATATCTTCAGTTTTGGGGTGGTCCTACTTGAAATTGTTTGTGGGAAGAAAAATAAAGTGTCCACACCAAACGAAGAGTCAAGGTATCTTTTGGACGAGGTAATTTAGAAGACTAAACTCCAACTCCATCACCTTTCTAGCTATTAGTTTTCTCCCTATACAAAGCTTTCTTTGTAGAGCAATGTTTTTTAACATGATATATAATTTCGACCTCCATTGACAGAGGGAAATGTGAAAGGAGAGGTAGGGAATAGGAGTGTAAATAATATTAGTGAATGGGTTCAAGACTTGTACTTTTAATAGGACATAGATAATTAGAAGAGAAAATAAATTAGGTGAGAGATTCAAAATCCTCCATAAGAGTACTCCAATCTAATCTTTTCAAAATTGGAAAGGCTGAAAATGATTCTTTATCCTCCTCACCTAAGTTACATACGTTTCATTTTTTTGTCTTACCATTACCTATTGCAGCCTTAATCATGAAAAAAATCTTTTTCATTTCCATGAGGTTCTATTTATAAAACTGCAGACCTATAGTATGTAGTGTATGTTTAGACTGAGTCTCACTATTTTATTAACAGCAGGGTTATAACTCATGAGATTTAATAAGATTGCTCTTAATCATGACTCTTGGAGTGTAGAAAATAAATAAATAAATAAATAAATAAATGGACCTCAAAATATAAACTGTGTTATTTGTATTTCTTCTTTCTATTTGAAAAAGGGTCATAAATGCAACATTATCAGGGATGAAGCCAATAATTTTTTTTCAAGGAGATGAAAGTTAAACCAAAATTTTGAAGAAAAATAACCGTCTAATTCTATAATTTTTTTTTTTTATTTCAACTCTTTCTTTCTCTTTTTATTTTTTTCAAATAATATTTTTACCTTTTATTTCTTCTTTCGAATGAATCAAACCTGTAATAAAGTTTGATTCTCTTTTTAAAGTTTATGGGTCTACAAAATTATAAATTTCTATAGTTATATAATCAATTTTTGATTTTATTGGGATTTTAGGTTTGAATTATTGATATACTTAGAACTCAAAGTTGAAGGGAAAAGTGCAAGAAAATCTTTTTAGGGTTACATTTGTTAAAAATATTCACAGTAATACTACTGTTTATTCTTTAAGGCCTTGAGAATCTTGTTGCATAATGTTATTGCAGGCACATCCACATTCTAAATCTGGAAACAAACGAGGGCTGGAGAAGCTGGTTGACAAGAAATTAGATGATATTACAGCTGATGAGCTCAATGAAGCCGTCGACGTCTTAAATTTAGCAGTGATGTGCACCGACATATCCCCAAGTTGCAGGCCCAACATATCTCACATTCTGAGTGTTCTTAATCGCCAGAAAACCGTTGATGAGATTCATCAGGCTATAGAGACCTCAAATAAAAAAGATACACCAGAAGCCGCTGATAAAAATGACGAGTCCAAACCCATGGAAGTGGGCTCATATGCATCCACTTCATCTGCTTCAATCGAACACGAGACTGAATAAAAAAAAGGCACACATTAATCACATCAGATGTATGCAGACGTATCCTCGACTGGCCTGATCAGCTAGTTACCAAAATAGTTCTTGGTGTGAATTTGCATGTATATATGCTTGAACTTTGGTTGAAGTTTTCTGACTTTGTAATTTCTTGTTTTTAGCTTGTCCATGTTCATATATATATATATATATATATATATATATATATATGTATGTATGTATGTATGTAAGTAATAATATGCGTAGCACAAACCTACATCAATTTAATGAGGCATTTGGGAGTGGAATATTGGTGTACTCCTCCATCCGCATGTTATTAAGGATAAGATTAGATGTCGCCTCGATTTAGAGCTTGATTTTTCGTCAAGTTTCGAGTATGCAACTGTTGAAGGAGTACGTAATCGATATTCACTCTCCCTCCTTGTTTCAAGTTTTCCCAAGTGAGTTTTACTGTAATGTTTGAATAATGAATCCTACGGGAACCTTTAATTGTTGCTTGCATTTTTCTTTTTCATTATAAAATTAAAGTGAAAATTTGGCACGAGATCAAGGATGAAAATATCCATAACTATCAAAATATTGATGAAAATATCGATATTGATGAAAATTTATACAAAATACTAAACATCATCTTAAAACACTTTATTTTTAAATGAGACTTGTAACTAAAGTTTCAACCAAAATACAAAGTACATAATAAATAATGCAAGGGCGTCATGTATAATTTCATACAAGATAAGAAAAATCAACACCAAAAAAGCTTTTAGGTTTTTTAAAAGTATTTGGAATATCATTTTAGATATGAAGACATAGAGTTTAAATATTTTCTTATATAATTTTAAACGCGCCACTACCTTTCTATGCCTAACAAATTCTGAGTTAACCCAATTACTAAGAAGTAAAGTTGCTAAGAAGTAAAAAATACTACTAATTTCTCTAACTTTTTCGGTTCTCCTTCAGTTTTATCGCCTTACAAATTTGGCCACCCCTTAATGTAAAGCTTATCATGATTCAAAAGACTACGAACCATATAATGTAACTATAAAATATGAATTTTATAACTTTGAAAAGTAAGTTTATAAAACTCTACACAAAAAATGAATAGTAATGACATGAATCTTGTAGTATTTTAAAGTAAATTAAACAAAGAATATGAAGCACAGATATTTTACCAATATTGCTGCAAAAATTTCCATAAAATTTCTCAATATTTTGTTATTTAATACTACAATTTTTATCGAAATCGATATTTCCATCAAAATATCGATATATGCGGATATTTTCATAGAAATTTCTAGATATTTTATAGAAAGGATATAACACCCCTAATTCTATATCAGGACTTCTAAAATATGACAATTTTTATAGAAATATCAACAGAAACATTAATTTTTCAATTCTTGTATGGGATGGGGTTTTAGTGAGTGACAATTTAATTTAAACGTTCTAAAAAAATCTATATCGGTTATCTACTATTATCATTTATATTAAAAATAATAAAAGTTTATATCACAATATCATATAATAATTATAATGCTCTTTTTTCATGTAATTTTCGGAGGAACCATGTTATACTCAACTTGTTTATATGCAAAGATGTGGTTAATGCATAATTCATCAACAGTTATATTCTTATTATCGGTAATGTTCAAATCATTGTCTATTTAGGAATCAATGTGAAGGTCAATCTTAATGGAAATTCCAACGTGATTCTGGTTTATGGACTAGTTGCTCTATAGACAAGAGATTCCTGGACTAATATAGAAGAAGATCACAATATAGATCATTATAAAGTTTTCGTGGCCTTGGAATGGATAGTGCGTCGATAATGGTTACAATTGCTCAGAAAGAGAAAGAGAAAGAGACGGTAGTCTCGAGCACTTGAAAAAATTGACGGAACTTCATGATTAATTGTTAAAAGATATAAATAAAGATTGTAAGAAACCGTCCTATAAACTTAGTGGTCTTAGTGTGAACGACTTCACGAAGGAGAAAATGTTGTGTGTTTTCTTTTTATTTATTTAAAGGCTATTCCTTTGAATTCAACCAAAAAAACCAAAAAAGACTGTTCCTTTGTACACTTGATTAGTTCTTGTTAGGTTGTCGCGCTTTTCTTTTATCATTACCATTGTTTTTTATGGAATAAATCTACAAGCACTTTTTTTCCAAATCAGGCCATGTTTAAAATGGCTTAAAAATAAGCTGTTTTGACTTGTTTACTTTAAGAGTTGCTTTTAAGATTGTTTAAACAGACAAGTTGTTTAGGCTTTTGGCTTTTATAAATACTTTTCGAAAAAGCTATACTTTTAGCGTTTATGAACAAATGCTTATAAAAAAGCTTTTTATTTACCTTTTTAACTTTATATTTGTAAATAACAAATTATAAATTCTACCTATATCTTTATATTATTTTATTTTTTATAACAACAGAAGGTTTTGACTTTTTCATACATTTTTAAACACTTTTTTTAAATCAAAAGGTATTTTTTCATACACTATTCAAAGGTATTTTTTTATGCACCATCCAAACACAATTAAAAAGCTTCACCTTCTCTTCTTTATTTGCTTACAAATAAAAGTATAAACTATCCCAAATGGACCCTAAAAAAAAAAGGAAACGGCCAAATTCGAAACAGGAACATCTGGAAAAAGCTGCTTTAGGGTTTTAACTATAGTAGCCCGGTGAAAACAAAAAATGAAAAAAAAAATAATTAAAAAAAAGTTGCATGTGATGGGATAGCTTTTCAACAAGAGAAGTGAAATTCACTTTCGGCTTGTGGGGATGGGGGAGGACCGAGAAATTATTCCATAAAATCTTCTTTATACAAATGTCAATCCTAATTCTATATTAAGTACTAAAAAGTGTAAAATAATATATTTGATATATAATTCAATTTTCAATTTTAATTTAATGCTACATCTATTATTGCCATAGTTATTAAACTTTATAATTTGTAATAATAAACTCTTAATTTTAGAGTAATTCAAATGATAATTTTGGTAATAATTAAAGGGTATTTGGAAAGGTGATTTAATAGATTGTTGGAAGAGTAGTTCAAACCAATGGTTTAAATTATGAAGAGTGTAAAACTCTTACATTTTACAATAAAAAAGCTACACTGTAAAGCTCTCGTATGTTGCAGTTCTCAAATTCTAACTGATGGTTTAAACTACTCTCCCAAACACCCTATTAAACTCTAAAATTTCAATTATAAATAACGTAAAGTTCTTACATGTTACAATACATAAAAAATATACTACAGTGCAAAACTTTCACATTTTACTATATTTTACTATGAGTTTCAAACTATTATAGTTTGGAAACAAATGTCTTCTAGCTATTAGTGGTTGTCGCAATCAACCAAAAAAGTAAAATTAAAAGAAAAGAGCGGAAACGAACAAATTGGAGAAGACTAAAAAGAGCAAAGTGGAAACATTATTCACTGGTTATTGTCAATAGCAAAGTGAAAACATTATTAGTTTTTTTTTTTGTTAAAAACACAAAAGAAAAAAAAGTTATATTGATGCTGTTAGCCATCAAAATTTTGAACCAAACTATTCATCACCGTATTCCCCGCTTATGTTTTCTACTTTGATCCATTAGCCAGAATCTTTGATAGTTCAAACGTCTCTATCTTCACAATGCAAAAACAAAGTAAAGAAATTATGATCTTTGGCTACTGATACTTCCATTTCAGAATAGTCTCCAATAACTCTGTCGTGCTGAGCAATCCTATTTTAACGAGTTGGAGAAGAAACATTAATCTTGGGAAAAACTAGAATGTCATATTCCCAATCAGAAACCACAGTTTCTCCGGATATCAGGTATGTCTTCTCTGCCTATTTGTTCATTAGAATTGATTCATAATGAATTCAGTCAAACAATGTTGTAGATATAAATAGCTAACAGTAGTGCCAACTTTTGAATATTAATGTTTAACAGATAAAAAAAATTCATCAACAAGGAGATGGCAGTGGCGGAAGCTATGATCAGTGCCCTCACAGAGAGCGTATTCACGGCATTGATGGACCAAGCCATGAACGAAGCCCGATTCAGGCTTGAGTTCAAATGTCAATTTGAGCAGACAAAGACACGGCTTGATCTTGTCAAGGCCTTTCTTAACGACACTGAGACTCTCTAAGAGCAAGAGTGAACTTGCCAAAGCAGCCTTAGCTAAACTCCGCCAAGTGATTTATGAAGCCGACAACATACTCATTGATTGCCTAATCAGAGACGAATATCACAAAGAAGGATCTTGCTTTGGCAGCTTGTCTCTCAAGGATCCTTTTTTTTTTTTTGCACCAAACGGGAAAAAAGTTGAAAGACATCAATTCTCGAATGGATCAAATAGAGAAGACCTTGGGAAGTTTTCTTAAAGCACTAGAAAGCGTCCATTCAGTAGATACAAAGAAAAGTCGGGATTTATGTCACAAGATTTCAATCTAACTGAGATTATTGGATTGGAAGAGGATACGAAGAAGATCAAAGGATGGATTTTCAACACCAACGAGGCGCTTCAACAGGTTGAGGTCGTGGGGTTGGGGGACTCGGAAAAACTACCATAGCTCAGAACATATTTCATGATACCAGAAGTGCTTGGCCGGTTTGAAAAAGATGATTTGGATGACTGTTTCAAGAGCTTTCAATGAGGAGAATGTTGTGAGGTCTATGTTGGAAAGGTCTAGCAGATCTTTGCCGCCTTAAATGGTCAAGTACTACACCCTGAGGTCTATTTTTGCGACCAAATCCCTTCAACTACCGTGGTGGAAAAGTGGAGACTTTTACACAAAGCAAAGCCTTAGTGGACCTTTACACAAGGTAAAAAGCCTTAGTATATTTCTTGCGCGACCAGGTTGTTGATGTTATAAATCAATTGGTCTATTATCTCTACATTCAACGTGACTAAAATAAAGACGAAGTACGAAAAAAGATAATAAAATATTGATCATATTGGTTAATGGAGTCATTATAAAATTCATTACAAAAAAAAAAAAAATACGAGAAGTTCATTTTTCACCACCCAACACCCCCCCCCCCCCCTCCCACCCTGAGGCTCCTTTCTCCACAACCGAGGACTTCTTCTCCAGAGCAGTCGAGTTATTAGCTAAAGGCGAGGCATCAAAAGTATACCATAAGGACAAATCCAAGCCGGGATGAGCAGTGCGGATCTGTTCAACGATATGCTCACCCGTCGATTGAAGAATGACCTTTTGGATTTTCTAGAATTCTTTCAATAGCTGGAATTTCTTGACCTCTCCTTCGCCACATTAGGCATCAACCCTCTAGTTCTTGGATCTTTTTCTTGTCGGCCTTGTGGTCCTTCTTAGCCTGACACGCCTACTCCTTCAGGCTCTTGATCTTAATAGAGAGCTCGATGATTGCCTTGGCGAGCTTTTTCGAGTCCTCCTATTCCTTGAGGAGGAGAAGCTGGGCTATAGTCTCCTTGTTCTTGGGGTCCTAGGCCACACGTGTCTTTTCATCAAAGAGAGCTCTCAGCACTTCCATCTCCTTGCAAGGGTCGGTTGAGTCGGTCACCAGCTTACGATCTCCCTGTAGGAGATAAGGCCCATTAGCAGAGCTCGTACATAGATGCAGAGGTTAGAAAGAAGTAAACAAGAAATAAAGGAAGTAGCCAAAGGAAAGTTTGAAGACACTTACATTAACCTGGCTATAGATTTGCTCCTTGTGCTGCTCCAGGAGAGGAGACTTCTCAATTGCCTCCAAGTCCTTGTCAAAAACAAATTCATAAATGGCTTAGAAGACAAGGCTAGACCTGGGGGAAGGTTTAGCATGTTTCCCACACTGGGCGTCGAATGGGTCAGGCACAAGGAAGTTCCTATCCCTAACTCGACCACCGGGCAGGAAAGGAATGTCCTTCTCCGAAGGAGGAAAGGGAAGATCAGGGATCTCTACTATCACCTTCTTTTTTTGATGTTTGGGCGATGACGTGCTTTCATCGGCCCATTGCCTTTTTGTGATGACCTACCCTTTCGGGCAGTCACTTTACTTACTTAAACATCATAACTTAAACAGTAATCTTACTTACTTAGTAAGAAAAATACTGAAATAATTTTTTTTTCTTTAAACATTATTTAAGCGTACTTAAAAACTGTTGCGACCTCTGTCGCGATTCATGTCGAGACCTGGCTCAACACTTGACTTTAAAACTATTTCAAATCATTTTTTAAAACTTAATAAGAAACATTTACTAAAACATAACTTAAAACTTAGCTTTATAATTATATTAAATAGTTTATAAACTGTATCTTAAAACTTGGAAACATCTCTTCAAACTTTGTTTTTCTTAAAACTTTGAAAACACTATATTAAATAGTGTAAAATATTTCTTTTAAACAGCAGAAATATTACTGTAGTGATTTCTATACCTAAATCCTCGCATCTGTCCTCCACAGCACCCAGCTCTTCTAACGGGTCCTACTGGTCACCCATAAACTACCTATAGCATGAAGAAACTTTTTAATGAGCTTTCACTCAGTAAGTTCAAATATATTCTCACAAATCATTTGAACATGCTTTAGAAACTTTTCTCACGGAAACCTTTTTCTTAAAATGTTTTTCATAAACATTTTTCATAACATATTTCTAAAATGTTTCTCATAAAGGTTTTCATAAAGCATTTCTATAACGTTTTTCATAAACGCTTTTCATAAAATATTTAATATAAAATAATCCTCAGATTGCTCTTCATAAACGTCATTTATATTTTCATAAACACTTAATATAAAACATTCCTCAGAATGTTTTCCATAGCATACAAATGTTTCATAAAAAGGAAAACCAGTAACATCAAAATGCATATTTTCATTTATGCTCAATTATTAACTTCAATTATGAGCATTTTATGAACATTATTTTCTTACTTTAACTTTCTACCTTCGTTTCTTAACTTTCCTTTTCTTTCTTTAACTTTCTATCATTTGTTCCTTAACTTTCCTTATCTTCCTTTAACTTTCTTTATCTTATAACCTTTAGTGTTCGTACCAACATCTTTAATCATGAGATGATAAACATGATGCTTCCCTTGTGAAAGACTTAAGACCATGAAACTTTGTGTTCATGTACCTCACATCTAGGAGGTCAAACTTTAACTTTACTTTCATTACCTCATAACAGGGAGGCTGGTACGACACTTTTTCTTTATCTTTACGTTACCTTCTTATTACCTTTAGTGAGCATATCAAATGCAATCACATCATATGCAAACACATTTGCAATTCATAGTTTATACTGTAAAATCTATTGCATAATGATTGCAACTTATTGCATAACAAATGTATCATATAACACAAACACATTTTGCAAATGATAACTTATACTCTAACACTTATTACATAACAAATGCAGCTTATTGCATAACAAATGCAACATATAACGCAATCACATTTTGCAAATCATAACTTTTATTCTGAAACTTATTGCACAACAATTACAACTTATTGCATAACAAATGCATCATAAAATTTATAACTTAAACTATAAAACATTATGCATTGTCATAATGCAAAACATACTTTAAATACTTCAAATATCATAACTTGAACTTTTAAAAATATTATGCATATCAATATGCAAATAGACTTTAAAGATAATGGTTGCAAATTCATTGCAAATCTTATTTTGTACTTTAGAACTTTTTTGCATAATAAATGCAAATATACTTTAAAAACAATTTGCATAACAATTGCAAACACATTTGCAAATCATATAAATAAGCATTTAAAAATCATTTACTTCATGCTGCAGGTGAAGTCTGAACTTACTTGGACTTTACTCTAACGTTCCCTTCTCCGTTCCTATCTCATTCCTTTTCCTTCTATTGGTCGGCTTCTGTGTCTTGATCATACGACAGCTGACTCACTAATTAACTTTCTTTTTATCAATCCACTCGATTGATAATAAAAACGTAAACATTAATTATTCTTTCCTTTTAACTTGACTTGTACACTATCGATTTACCCATTCCTTTCCATAATTTTGTAACCCACTGGGTTACCTTTCGTTTACTTGAACATCTCTTATTAAGTCTCTCGTCACACGTGATGGTTATGTTAGTTAACGTATTATGGAACATTTTCCATCTATGGACATTTTGCTAAATCGGAATATTTGACTTTGTTCTAGCTGTTATCGTAAAAATGACATTTTTACCCTTTTTGGGTTTTTCGTCAACTTCATAAATCTATAAAACCCATTGCTTAACTTTAACATTTCATTTCTTACATATCATGGAAAAATCCCCACTAAGGAGTGTTTTCTGACATCGGGTGTTTCAGGTCTGTTTTGGCCATTTTTGTAAAATGACCATTTTGCCCTTGACTCTTTTCTTCCATTATTTTCGTAACAAAACTTTAATTTCCTTAAAACTTAAAATCTATGGTACTTACTGCCTACAACAATGTAGGAAACCAACGTTCCCTAGTGAAAACCCAGTTTTCACATAATTTCGCAGTTTTGGCCCAAAATACAAAAATATTACATTTTCGTCCCTGAACCTAAAATAATCTTTTTAAACCATTAGTCCCTATTTTTCATGAGGAACATTTTTGCTCAAAGTACCATATTCAAAATTCTTTGGAAAAATGACATTTTTGCCCCTTAAATTTTTTTTTTCAATTTTAACAAATTCTTGTAAAATTCATAACTCTTAAACCGGGCAGAATTTTAAGAAACTGTCTGCATTGTCCTAACATTTTCGTCAAGATCTACAACTTTTGTGTTGCAACTTTTTCAAAATTCCTACTGTATAGGGGTTCTTTGGGCAATTTTCATTTCTATCGAGAAAGAACTTTTTCTTGCAATTTAGTCCCTAGGGCGTTTTTATACAAAATCCACTTTAAAATTACAAATTGGCCCCTGTGGAAACCGTTCCATGCCTTATTATCCTCATGCTCAAACATCACTTTACTAAAACTAACATAAAAATTATAAAAATAATACTTTTTGGCAAAAACTACATTGGGCCACATTTCCAAGCTTGGTGGCCCAATCAAATTCGGATGGGTGTCCACTTTACGGGGCCCAACAATTTGCACAGTGTAATTTTTCATCACGCAGTATTTTTCTTGTACTGTCATGGTCAAATCATTGTACTTTCTATCTTTAGACTGTATAAAAAAATTTGACTTATTTTTCGTTCACTTTTGAAGGCTAAATATGACATTTTTTGTATCTGAGTTTTTGCTTTGCAGTATTCTTTCTACACTGCTTTAACTTAAACAGTCCAATTTTTGTACTACATAATCTTAAACAGTCCAATTCTTACACTACATTATTCCAATACTGTATAATTTTCTATATTATTATACAGTATTTTTCTTTAAACTGTGTTTTTCGTCTTAATATAATCCTTGACTTAGTACATTTTTAATGTATTGAAAATACCGGGGTGTTACATGAAGTTCATCTCCCTTATCCTCTTTTCTGTTCTTAGCATGCTTACTTAGTCACTACTTTCTTACAAAAACTAAGCCTCCATCTTGGAACTTCTACAATTTTCATCACGTTCTTGACATATTCCTTTAAATTGTGCACTACACTTTTGTTGCGCAACTCTGATCTTTCAACATTTTAGTGCAGTTTCCATTCATTTAAAAGTTTAACATTCTACCATTGAATGCTATTCTTGAAAATAGGGTTTATTTCCATTCTAATCTCATCATTTCTATCTAAAGATCAGGGTCATCCGACCACAAAATCCATAATTTTCTAGTTCTATATTCATTCTAGAATGACATTTTGCTGTAATTTTCCTCATAATGTATAGATCTTTAGCTTCCATCCTCCCATCTGTGAGGTTTTCATTGACATACTTGACATCATTGTCCTAATTGTGGTTCCCATCCAGGCAGTTATGAGCTTATTCGCATGTCTCAGCTCAGCTATGGAATGCTTAAGCTCGGAGGAATTGCATAGTTAGTCATCTAATGTCAAGTTACTCTCAGGCACCCTCGTTCCATAGAACACCAAAAATCACTTTCGGACGTCGATTATTCCATTATCTGGATATGCTCTACTCGTTCTGCGTATAATCAATGTCGAACGACTTCTAACGGAGCAAAATTTGCTCATACAAAGACACAATTGTGCGCATAAACATCGTAACGTGTCATGAGCTCATCTTCTTGATTTTGAGCAATTGGTCATCTGTTGACCATCATTGACCACGTTTAATCATCGTTGACTCGACACCGCTGATGGACAACAACAATCGTCGACTTGCGAGGACATTCTAGCATACAACATTACATTCATCATTTGACCTTTACCTTCTCGTTGCTCATCTGGGTGTACCAATATCAAAGGCTATACCCAACATAAACACATAACTATAAAATACTAACTTTTCTTCTTACTTAACTTAACTTACTTACTTGATCTATGGTGTAGCGGACATATGACAACGCGAGATGGGATGGTAGGATACCGCTCTGATACCACCTATGACGATCCGCCTTTTCGAGCAGTCACTTTACTTACTTAAACAGTAATCTTACTTACTTAGTAAGAAAAATACTGAAATAATTTTTTTTTCTTTAAACATTCTTTAAGCGTACTTAAAAACTGTGTCGCCATTCATGTCGAGACCTCGTTCAACACTTGACTTTAAAACCATTTCAAATCGTTTCTCAAAACTTAACAAGAAACATTTACTAAAATATAACTTAAAACTTAACTTTATAATTATATTAAACAGTTTATAAACTGTATCTTAAAACTTGGAAACATTTCTTCAAACTTTGTTTTTCTTAAAACTTTGAAAACACTATATTAAATAGTGTAAAATATTTCTTTTAAACAGCCGAAACATTACTATAGTGGTATCCATACCTAAATCCTTATATCCGTCCTCTGCAGTACCCAGCTCTTCTAACTGGTCCTATTGGTCGCCCATAAACTACCTACAGTATGAAGAAACTTTTTAATGAGCTTTCACTCAGTAAGTTCAAACATATTCTCACAAATCATTTGAACATGGTTTAGAAACTTTTCTCATGGAAACCTTTTTCTTAAAACATTTTTCATAAACATTTTTCATAACATATTTCTAAAACGTTTCTCATAAAGGTTTTCATAAAGCATTTCTATAACGTTTTTTATAAACGCTTTTCATAAAATATTTAACATAAAACAATCTTCAGATTGCTCTTCATAAACGTCATTTATGTTTTCATAAACACTTAATATAAAACATTCTTCAGAATGTTTTCTTTAGCATATAAATGTTTCATAACAAGGAAAACCAGTAACATCAAAATGCATATTTCCATTTATGCTCAATTATTAACTTCAATTATGAGCATTTTATGAACATTATTTTCTTACTTTAACTTTCTACCTTTGTTTCTTGACTTTCCTTTTCTTTCTTTAACTTTCTATCATTTGTTCTTTAACTTTCCTTATCTTACTTTAACTTTCTTTATCTTATAATCTTTAGTGTTCATACCAACATCTTTAATCATGAGATGATAAACATGATGCTTCCCTTGTGGAAGACTTAAGACTATCAAACTTTGTGGTCATGTTCCTCACATCTAGGAGGTCAAACTTTAACTTTACTTTCATTACCTCATAACAGGGAGGTTGGTACGACACTTTCTCTTTATCTTTACGTTACCTTCTTATTACCTTTAGTGAGCATATCAAATGCAATCACATCATATGCAAACACATTTGCAATTCATAGTTTGTACTGTAAAATCTATTGCATAATGATTGCAACTTATTGCATAACAAATGTATCATATAACGCAAACACATTTTGTAAATCATAACTTATACTCTAACACTTATTACATAACAAATGCAGCTTATTGCATAACAAATGCAACATATAACGCAATCATAACTTTTATTCTGAAACTTATTGCATAACAAATGCATTATAAAATTTATAACTTAAACTATAAAACATTATGCATTGTCATAATGTAAAACATACTTTACATACTTTAAATATTATAACTTGAACTTTTAAAAATATTATACATATCAATATGCAAATAGACTTTAAAGATAACGGTTGCAAATTCATTACAAATCTTATTTTGTACTTTAGAACTTTTTTGCATAATAAATGCAAATATACTTTAAAAATAACTTGCATAACAATTGCAAACACATTTGCAAATCATATAAATAAGCATTTAAAAATCATTTACTTCATGCTATAAGTGAAGTCTGAACTTACTTGGACTTTACTCTAACGTTCCCTTCTCCGTTCTTATGTCGTTCATTTTCCTTCCATTGGTCGGCTTCTGTGTCCTGATCATACGACAGTCGACTCATTAATTAACTTTCTTTTTATCAATCCACTCGATTGATAATAAAACATAAACATTAATCATACTTTTCTTTTAACTTGACTTGTACACTATCGATTTGCCCATTTCCTTTTCTTAATTTTGTAACCCACCGGGTTACCTTTCGTTTACTTGAACATTTCTTATTAAGTCTCTCATCACACGTGACGGTTACGTTATTTAACATATTATGGAACCTTTTCCATCTAGGGACATTTTGCTAAATCGAAATGTTTGACTCCGTTCTAGCTGTTATCGTAAAAATGACGTTTTTGCTCTTTTTAGGTTTTTCGTCAACTTCGTAATTCTATAAAACCCATTTCTTAAATTTAACATTTCATTTCTTACATATCATGGAAAAATCCCCACTAAGGAGCGTTTTTTGAGATCGGGCGTTTTTGGTCTGTTTTGACCATTTTTGTAAAATGACCATTTTACCCTTAACTCTTTTCTTCCATTATTTCCGTAACTAAACTTTTGTTTCCGTACACTTACTGCCTACAACAGTGTAAGAAACTAAAATTCTCTAGTGAAAACCCAGTTTTCAGACAATTTTACAATTTTGACCTGAAATACAAAAATATTACATTTTTGTCCCCGGAACCAAAAATAATCTTTTTAAACCATTAGTCCCCATTTTTCATGAGGAACAGTTTTGCTCAAAGTACTATATTCAAAATCCTTTGAAAAAATGATATTTTTGCCCTTAAATTTTTTTTTCCAATTTTAACAAATTCTTGTAAAATTCATAACTCTTAAACCGAGAAGAATTTTAAGAAACTGTCTACATTGTCTTAACAGTTTCGTCAAGATCTACAACTTTTATGTTACAACTTTTTCAAAATTCTTACTGTACAGGGGTTTTTGGGTAATTTTTATTTCTGCCGAGAAAGAACTTTTTCTTTCAATTTAGTCCCTAGGATGTTTTTATAGAAATCCATTATAAAATTACAAATTTTCCCTTGCAAAAACCATTCCATGCCTTATTCAAATCATCCTCATGCTCAGACATCACTTTTGCTAAAATTAACATAAAAATTACAAAAATAATACTTTTTCAAAAACTACTATTTTGCACTTTAAACCAAAATTTCACAACTTACACATGTCATACATCACATAGACATGAAATTTCATCAAATACATGCTCAAGAACCCACATGGGTTAAAAAGAATAAAAATCAAAACAAAATTCATAAAATTTCAAAACTTACCCAAATAACACTCTTTTGTTTTGTAGCCTTCCAAGGCTCCTTGAACTCCTTCCTAGGCTTCATTTTCATGTAAAAACACCATGAATTAATTTCCTCCTTAACCCAAGAAAAATCCCTTGAAAACTTGCTAAAAAGTTTGAGGTTTTACCTTAAATCTTGTGAAAAATCCTTGAGCTTGCTTCTAAAACTTGTTTTGGGGTTGTTTTTGCAAAGTATGGGGTTGAGAAAATTCTTGGGATGGTTCTCCCATGGTGGCCGAATATGGGAGGAAGAAGGGAAAATAAATTTTTTTGTGATAAGTTGCATTTAATGCTTCTTATCCACTTTGATGACTCATGGTCATCCATAAGGATACCCTAAGTGGCTACATGCTATTGGGCCACATTTCCAAGCTTGGTGGCTTAATCAAATTCGGTTGGGTGTCCATTTTGTGGGGCCCAACAATTTGCACAGTGTAATTTTTTGTCACGCAGTATTTTTCTTGTACTGTCATAGCCAAATCAGTATACTTTTTATCTTTAGACTGTATAAAAATATTTGACTTACTTTTTGTTCACTTTTGAAGGCTAAATATGACATTTATAGTATCTGCGTTTTCACTTTGCAATATTCTTTCTACATTGCTTTAACTTAAACAGTCCAATTTTTGTACTACACGACCTTAAATAGTCTAATTCTTACACTATATTATTTTAATATTGTATAATTTTCTATATTATTATACAATATTTTCTTTAAACTGTATTTTTCGTCTTAATATAATCTTTTACTTAATGCATTTTTAATGTATTGAAAATACCGGGGTGTTACACTTTTGGATTGAGGGGCATCGGAAGGTCGGCTACTCGAATCCTTTTTTGAATCGCTAGGCTTCTTTGGTTGGTCAGCACCTCTCGGAGTAGAGCACCCGTAGGGGCTTAAGACTTCCTAATCTTAGAAGGAAGCTTAAGGTTCAACATCTTTGCACAAGAAAAAATCAATGTGAAGTTAATCGACCACATATTATCAAACGATAAGTTGACCATATATTAAATAAATACGAAGCCAAAAAAAACCTATCCTCAAGGCCCTTACCAGAAGGGGGTCGATTGGTGACAACATATGAAAGATCAGGGAGAGATATATTAATCCCGACCTCTTTTTATTCTCCTCCATAAAGAGGTTTGCAATTTGCCTCTCCCTCCCTAGAAAATCTGCGATTTGTTTAACTCTTACTGGTCTCTGTCGAGAAAGAATAGGGCAGTCAATGAGCTTTGCAAGAAAAAGGCTAAGTTAATGGAATCCTAAATTTTGAAGTTATGGAAGACAATGGAAGCCTAAATCTTGACATTATAAAGTTTCAGAGGCTTATTGATGATTCTCAAGGTGGTATCGACTTTATACTTCACTAGGCCATACCCTCATTGCCTGTAGAGGGGATAGGTGTTGAAATCTCTTTTCAACATAAAAAACATTTTTTTCTAGTCCTGGCTGGAAGAAAAGAAACCCAAAACAATTGGGGGAGTCTTATCCTTTGCTTGACTGTAGGACCCTGTGTAATAATAGCCTTTGGACGAAGACTAACTGATGCATAACAGTATAAGAACTCATCCAGGCGAAGGGGAGAGTCAAAGTGAAGATGCCACATGATACACATCCCTAAAAATATGTACCAAAAGTTAGGTGATAATTACGTCAATGAGATCTCAAACTTGCAGCAGAGCCTTTTGATGAAGGGATGAAGGGAGAAGGTCTGGCTAGCCGTAATATATTTGTTGTAGACTGTGAGGTGTCTAGATGGAGAGTCATTGACACGGTGGTGCTCGTTAGGTATCAAGAAGTCGAAATACCTCTCATCGTCCTTACCCTTGGTAAAAGCGCTATGGACATCATGGGTTTTGCAGTGGGATGTTATCTCCTTGGTCTTTTGTGAGATAATCTCACCACTACAGGCCGCCAATGGCTTGTCGTGTGGTGTAACCATTCCTAAGGATAATGAGCTTTAGACTTTAGGGTCTGCCATCATTGGACGAGGATACCTGTGGTTTGGAATTGCAGTGGAAAGAGATATGGGGATATTATCCATCAAGTCATCGACACTATCTATAGAAGGAACAATGCCAAAATCATCGATATCCCTGAAAATGGGATCATTCTCAGGGATAGCCTCGTCGTGTATCCAAGACATTTCACGTCAGGCATCCAAGATGTCTCGACTATGTACGGGCAAACCCAAGATGAAGACTCGACCTCTCGAGGATGAGTACATGATGACATGATTTGAAAAGGGAAAAATATTAAAAGAATACCCAATATCGAGAGATCAATCTAACGACTAAAAATATGCCTGCTTGGTCCACAATCGACTATGAACGAAATAGTCGACATGAAATGTCTATGAGTTTGACAATCGATTTATCAGTAAAACTTAGAATCGACCATGGTTATATAAAAATCCTAGAAAACGGTAGCAAAGCCTCTTAAAATAGCTAACGTCGTATGTTTCATCCTTTTCTAGTGTTTTCCCTTAAATCTAACCTATATTTTGCAAGAGCAAACCTAGAAATTTGAAAGAATGCCAAAAAAGAGAGAGGAAGGGGAAGGACTCTTAAAACTTGAAATAGAAATTTAAAGTTCAAAAACTTACTAGTTATTCAGCATGGGGATTCAGATGCTTGAGATCTTCAAGTTGCGATGTAAGTTAGCATCTAGAATGACCGAGAGAGCTCTAAGTACACTCGTGAAGAGAATCTGGCTTTGGAGATAGAAGAAGATTGAGAGAGAGTTCTTGGAGAGAAATATAAGCCTCCAAAATCCTGATTGAAATAAGTAAGAAAGGTTTCAAAACTCTTAAGTATTCTCGCAAGGAAGAGATCAAGACCGTTGAGCATGGGAACCTTTGATTCAATGGTTAAAAATTAAGGAAACCAAAGGTCGCCATCCAATAACTCAAAACTTAGGGCAAAAAAACTCCCTGATGATCTAATGGCCTAAATCAAAATCTCCTAAGAATGATGCAACGCCTCCTATAGGGATATGACATGTGTCCCAACAGACGTGATTGTTTGGCTGCCTGAAAAATCTGAATATCAAATGCAATCATGACTCTGGTAAAAAGCTTCCTTAATAAGCAATTTTAGGGGACAAGTCCCCCAACTCCTAAGCAACGGGAGACTTGTCACATCCTTGACTGTCAAAGAGTGAAGCAACTTACCAAGTCACTCCACGCTTAGAAGGCAATTGTTGTAGGAGATCTTGATGGCCCAAGGTCCGAAGGCAAGATCAATGAAAAGCCCAACTCGACCCATTAATCTCAAATAGAGTGGAAGTCGAGATGATCAATTGACCTCGCGGCTCTAGGGTGAGGTCGAGGTTAAACAAACTTCTTATCTTTGTGTCCATCATTCTAAGAAGAACATACAAAAATAGGTAGACCAGTCAGTAGTTGAGACAATGTGCATAAAATTAAGACCACTAGCACGAGACTCGATACACTATCTGTACGTGCAGAGACACCACACTTAAAGACCAATAAAGAACATAAATATTCTTGCCCACTAGCAATATTCTAATCATTTTTAATAATAATGCAGCATCTTATAAAAGGAGATAGAGGCAAAGAGGATGAGGAACTCCCCCCCACCTAGCGGATCAAAAAACACTATTTTCATTATTTCATTTCTAAAAATCTAAGTATATTGTATACGAACTTTTGATAAGAGAAATACAGTGGACGCAGCTCATTAAAGAGTGAAACATTATAAATCTATGTGTCTGCTCCTTCCGTCTTTTTCATTTTAGTGCATTAATCCGTAGGAACCATGAGTGATTTGTGAGCATTATTAAGTTGATCATTTACCATCATCAACACTTATAATTAAGAAGCTGATCAATATCGTTGGATTGACTTAAGGACGTTGAGACACTTAAGGCTTAATGTAACAGACCTATAAGTTTTCTATAGCCTTTTTTTTCCTTTTCTGACAATAATATTATCTTTAGTTTTTCTTTTAACGGATATGATTTTGACTTGGATTTCAAGGGATATCTAGCAACTTAGTATTTTCAGCTTAGTGAGCCAACAACAGAAATTGAGATATACAGTTTTGGGGTATTTGTATTTGAAATTGTTAGTGGGAAGATGAGGCTAATCGAAGCTATAATCAGAGTTTATTTTAAACGAGGTAAGCAACTTAAACATTCATGATGAAACCATGTGCTAACAATTTTTTTAAATTTTTTTTTTCGTATTATTGTTTATTCTGTCGGGTGTTAAGACTCATGGTTCGTAATTGCAGGCCCATTCATGTTCCGATCATCATATACTATGCCTGGTTGATCCCAGTTTAAATAATTGCTATGACAACTGAGGAGCCATTGAAATGTTGAGCTCAGCAGTGATGTGCACAAATATATCCCAAGTTTCAGGCCCACAATATTTGATGTTTTGTGTATTCTTATTCGAGAGAAAACCATTGATGAGATTCTTCGGTCTATAACGTAAAGTGCCTAAACTATAAAGGAGATATAAGCGTCGCCAGTGATCAACTGTCAACATTTTCTTCAATGTGTGAGAATCGTTGCACCATAATACCTAGTTGTAGCTAGTGAATTTGCATGTATGCTTGACCTTGGTTTGAGTTATTGCAGTTGTGGTTTGTGTTTTAGCTTGACCAGGAACATATTACTCACAGCACGAAATTTTGTGGCTTCATCATTGTCTTCAGTATATGGCATTGTCAATATTGTGCATATGTGCTATTAGTATGTGTGGAGCCTAACATAGTTTAGACTCCTTCGTAATGAGTTATACATTTGTGGTTTTAACCTTCATGCTTGTTGTAGTTCCACATCTGTTCAAGCTCTACCCAAAAGCGAGACCAAGGTTCTTGCTAGTAATTGGAAATACTGTAAGAGAAATAAAATTGATCTATTCTAGCTATAGTTCCCCTCAAATGACGGCAATAAAGCCATTATTTAAGGGGCCTAGCTCGCCAAAATAGGCTGATCTGAAAGGGCATCAATTTGATCCACTTTCTTGTAAAGTGTGTGCAAGATAAGACATAGTGATGTTGTTTTACTCTTGAACTTGAAAATCGTTATGTAGGAGAGTTGTATTTGGTGATTTAAGAGTGTGATATGTCTTGTGATTTTATTAACAATTCTCAAATTTCTTTTTTTTGGTAGATAGAAAGAAAACAAAATCAGTACAGATGAATATCATGGAACTGTCTACCTTCTAATTAAGTGTCTCCTAACAATTTTTCTTAGGGCAGTTCTTTCACTTTTAATCTGTTGGTCTACTTTCTATATTTGGTTTGTTTTCTTAGATAGGTTAATTTTATTCAAGAAAAAAATGAAAAAAAAAAAAAGAAACATCACAAAGGAGGAGTGAAAGAAATTACAGAAAAGAAAAATTGAAATAGTCTTCGATTGAACATATGCTTCTTGAAAAGAAATTAATTTATGAGGTTAATTAGTGCATATGCCAAATAACATTGACCAACAGAATACTCCTACTCTTGGAAACTTTGTCCTGCACTCCTTCAACCAGAAGGAAATCAATCAAGCAATCACATTTGAATTTGAAGGCAAATACGACATACACAAGTACAACACAATATATAGATGTAGTTTATATACACAAACATTTAATATGATACATCACTAAAGCCACTTTAGTACAGAAACCAATCCATACAACTTAAACCACACACTAACGAGACTAAACAGACATTGCTCTCTGACTGATTTAGTAGCACAAACTTCCAGAACCAAGAATATCAACATCTTACACAAATCATTATGCATATAATACATAGTTTCTGATAAGCCACAAGTCTCTATTCAACTCACGAAGGATCAAATGCCGCAATGGAGAAAACAGTTATCCAGCTGCAGATTGATACATTAGTATTCTTCAAGGTGTTACCTAATTTCCCTTCCAAAACCCGGTCTGTTGAACGTTAGAAGGGAGACGTGTCCATTCTCCACTGGCAGGATCAATCTCAATGTATTTTATTGGTAAAGGCATAACTTTGTTCAACTCATCCCAGTCCGCGACCAATTTCTTCAGGTCCTTCAATGACAAACCTTCAAGTTTTTTCCAGACGTACGAAGAACCGTCATTTTCATCTTGAGGAATGAAGCTGGTGATGTCTCCATCCTCAACACGAAGATATTGCAATTCAGGAAGGAATGAAGGATGAACCCACTTTGGCAATGTCACCATGCCACGGTAGTTTCTAAGATACAGCTCCTTAAGGGCTTCAGAAGGTTTCAGACTATTCAACATATTCATAGCTTTTGGTTTCTTGCAATTATTTGCATCAATATATAGAACCTTGAGATTCGCCAGGTTTGAGAGGACTTTTTTCAGCTCACTTTCTAAAATTTCAAAATCATCATCACTTATAACCATCTGTAGCTGTCTGAGCTTGGTCAGTTTTGAAAGCTAAAGAAGGCTACATGCCTTTGTATTTTGCTGACTAACGACTCTGAATCCAGTGAGCTCTTGAAGACGTGTAAGCCTCTCCAAGCCCTAAGGTAAATATTCGAGGGGACAACGTCCCACATGCAGGACAACGAGTTTCTTCATTTTAGTCATTGACTTGTGCAGCCTTGTTGACTTGGTGCATCCAGTAAGGACCAATATTTGAAGATTTTGGAGTTTGCACACTGAAGATGGAAGTTCCTCTAGGCACGTAACATCACTTAGATTCAAACATGCTAGGGGCTTACGAGAAGCAATCCAATCAAACAGATTCTTCACTTTTTTCTTGTCCAGATTGGTGCTGCAACACCCAGATAAATTCAACATCCTGAGAGACAGCGGAAACCCCAAGTTTGTGACAAAATTAACCGGGCAGCCTCTCACAAGTACTAATAAGCGGAGTTTTAAATTTTTCCCAAATGACTTTATCTCTTCGATCATTTCATCAATGATACCTAACCAGTAAGAATCTTCCTTCCATTCTTGGATGCCCTTTTCATTGAAGGTACAAAATTCCTCTGATTGTGCAATCTTCATAATCAACTCGCGTACCATATCATGTATCTTGAAAGTATAGACTTTCCCATCATAGTTTCTTTTATGCTCAATTTCGACCAGACATCTACTGATTAGAGCTGAAAGGCATTGATAGCCCAATTCTATTTTGTTTGAGCCCTGCCTCGGAACGAGGCCCTCTGCAACCCACCAATGGATTATCTGCTCAGTTTTTATCTCATTGTCTTCAGGGTAAGCTGACAAACATAACAAGCATTGCTTAAGATGAGCCTTAAGTTCATCATAGCTCAATCTCAGAGAAGCCATAACGGGGTCATTATTTAGTTCAAGTACTGCTGACGTATGAAAACTTCCCAATATCTTTGTCCATGTGGAAAGCTTGTTGCCCTTGGATGCCAACAAGGATTCGATTGTCTTGATTAATAGTGGAAGCCTTCGACATTTCTCCAGTATATTCCTCCCTGTTCCCTCAAATTCTTGCTCTTTACATATCCCATCGGTAAACATGGAGAACAACAACCAGCCGTCATCTTCACCTTGTGGTTTTGGCTTATGAATTCGGCATTCTTTGGCCACTTGATGAGCCACATCTTCAATCCTAGTAGTAAAAATGATATAAGTGCTTCTATCTGCTATGGTTAAAGCTTTGCAAAATTTACCCCACCAGTCCGTATTATCGATGCTCCACACATCATCCATGACGACAAGAACATCCTTATTGATTTTGCGAGCATCAACGAGTGCACTTATCAATTGACTACTACCCGATATTTGTCCTCCCAACTTTTTCAACACGTTCTTTGAAATTTGATCCTCGTTGAAATTCTTCGAAACAGGCACCCATATTGTCTAGAACTCTTTACGAACTTCAGTGTCGTTGTAGATTTCTTGGGGCTAATCGTGAGATAGGCACCCGTAATTGCGATGCATTGGAGCCCCCTACCGCCATCATGGATCCACTTTTGTATCTTCTCAATGTCATCACTTATTCCAACAATTTTCTAGTCTGGGTTGTAGTCCTGAGACGACATTTGGCGTTCCTCGTTCTGGGATCGATCATCATCTCCCCCATGATGTGGGCTTTGTGGATTGGTCGGTATTTTTTGTTCCTTTAACATCTTCAGTTTTTCTTTCATTTTGGAGTTAATTTTCTCCAACTTCTTTCCAGCTTGATGCAAGAAGAATGGATTGCATTGATGCAAGAAACCAGAGAAGCCATCACCTTTTGTATTGGTCTCTGATTAGGCAATCTGTCACCACATCGTCAGCTTCATAAATCAGTTTCCTCAGCTGAATCAAGGCTGGCTTGACATCCCCCTCTTTAAGCATGTGATCATTAATGTTCTTGTTGTCAAGGAATTTCTTGGCTACTTCTAGAATTTCCTTCGTCTGATCAAAGTGACCGCTAAACTCAAGTGCATAATGAGCTTCCTTTCCCACAGCCTCAACAGATTTCTCCGTCAGGGCCTGGACCACAGCAGCTGCTATCTCCATCACTGTTGTTTGAGTCTTATTACCTGCAAAATTTCAAGTTTTGCTTGTTATAATTTTTTCTTCTTATAAATCTATTAATTATGGAGCAAATCACTGCCAAGAACTTGAGTTGATCAACATATATATGGATGACCATAACCGTACTAATCTTTGTTCTTACAATTTTCCAATTGCTGACTATTTTCTTGATCTTGTTTAATGTGATTTACACTTAGTTTGAAAAGTAAGTTAGAGCCTGAAGTTAGAAATTAAGCACTGTAACATGTGAGAGCTTTATACTGTAGCAACTACTATAATATATGAGAGCTTTAGATTGTAATAAATTGAAACTTTATGTTCCAACTTATTTCTCAAACAAAGCTTTAAGGGGTATCTAGCAAGTTGGTTAGAACTAAAGTTTTTAATTTAAAAATTATAACATGTGAGAACTTTAAATTTTAACAATTTTTTGTTTTTGTTTTTTGTTTTTTTAGGTGTTGAGAACTTTATACTATAGTCAGCTAAAACTAATTATTGGGAAATTTTAGTTTCCCATTAGGTTATAGGCAACATATTAATATAACAATTATATTATAGCTATTTAATGATAGTGAGCTAATTTAAGTGGTATATTTATGAAAAGCTACTAACAGAGTATAGGTCTAATGAGTGGATACTCAGTACTGACCGAACTAGGTTTTGTGGGACCCTATTATAAAAGTATACAACGATACTATTAGATAATGGTCCCCAACACATCAAATCATTCAAAAGCTTTCTCCTCTCCCTATCAAGAAGAGAAAGAACCATTAAAGACTAAGGTGATTTGATTGAAGAAAACAATCACCCGTTCGTCTATCATCATAAAAATTTTGCAAAAGAGTTGATAACTGCTACCATAAATACATATATTTATCCTTAATTCAGTTTCTTGATAATCTAACATAGTATGATCATAGGATTATAATATAGTTATTCTTAGGTTTTACAGATTTATGATATCTTGAATTAAGAATTCTAACACTAATTACATTTCAAATACGTGCTTAATGTCATAATCTTTCTTTCCAACTGAAAGTTGTCGTGGCATGTCAAAAATTACCATTTGAAAAAATACTTATTAAATTAATCCTAATAAAAAAAAATGATACTAGCAGAATAATGGGAATGGATGTCGGGGCCTTCGCCTACTAATCTTTATTTGGATTGATTAGTGTGAACGTTAGTTCTGGATTGGTTTTATCTGACTATAAACTTCTTTTTCACAAGATTGAAAATCTCACTCACAGGTCCAACTTTACGCTGTACTTGGCTACCAACTATGGAATAACTCGATCCGCATATGATTGTATAGGCTTTGATATTTTCGGTTTGTAGCTCTATCACATGTTTGATTACCGAAGTAGTAGCAGCAACAGCAGCAGTAATAATAACAATAATAATAATAGTAATAATAATAATAATAAGAAAAAACACCCAAGCACCCTTTATGTTTTTGTCAAATTACTTTTTTTACCTTCTCTAATTATTAAAATGTCCAAAACACCTATTGTGTTTGTTAAAATATCACTTTTGTCCCTCTTATTATTAAAATGTCCAAAACACCCTATGGGTTTTCAAAGTCATACTTAAAAAAATGTAATTTTAAAACTTGACTAAAAAATTAAAGAAAAGGTAATTTAAATTTTTCAAATATATATTTTAACCAAGCAAATACTTCAATTGTTGTGATAGTTTCTAACTTTTTAAGATTGATTTTATTTAGTATTTTGGTTTAATAATGATTTATATTATATTTAGTAAATATTAAGAAGGATAATTTTAGTTGTTTAAAAGTTTAATAAAAAATAAAAAAACTTGTCGGAAACAAAAACACACATATACAAAATAACCTTTAAAATTAATATATATTGGGAAGGATATAAATGAAAATTTTAAAATATTATTTGCTTGAGGAGGTAATTTGAGTATAATTTTAAACCACAGGGATTGTTTTGAGCATTTTAATAATAAGAGGAGAAAAGTGGTATTTGGACAAAATAGAAGGAATGTTTTAAGCATTTTAATAATAAGATGGGAAAAAATGATGTTCAGGCAAAATACAATGGGTGTTTTAAGTATTTTTCCTAATAATAATAAGGCAATTACATCTAATTGGTTTCTGGTTGCCCTTCAATACTTTGTTTTTTTTTTTTTGGGCTAATAGGATATATAACCCAATTTTATTTATAAAGTTAAAATGTGACTCCATTTTATGAATATTTTTTATATGTCCCAAAATATATATACATATATATATATATATAAGAACATAAATGGCCTTAATAATTATATTTTTAATTTATTATTATAGAAGTTTAATGATAACAGAACTGGTAGATATTATATATTCCACAATATATGGGATCATTATTATATTCTTTAAAAAACCTAAAATTAGGTTGTTTATTGCTTAATTATATCAAATTGGTAATTGAAAACATGATTACAAATGGTGCTTATGTATTTTTCATCGGTTGTTTTTTACGTTGGTATTGTTATTGAGTTTTTTTAAAGATATGTAATTAAATTAATGATATAGTATTTATTAAGTTTTTTTCTTGTATATCTTATAAGTTATATGATGATATATCATTAATTTAATGATACATAATAATAAGAATACTTAGTGACATTCTTTTTTTCTTTTTTTTTACTTCAAGTGATGATAATACTTGGTATTTAGGTTCAGCTATTTATGGATTGGTAATATGAACATATTACATTAAGTTAATGATATTTAATTTTTATTGTTTCTTGCATTTTTTAATATTATATTGTAAATAATTTAATGATATTGATGTTTTTGTTGTTTAAATTATATTGTAATTAATTAAGTGTACATATAATTCATAATATCAAGTATTTTTTATTGACTCAGCTATGAGAAAAATAAGAAGATTTGTTAAAAAATACTAAGGGCAAACTACACTAACACCTCCTATATTTTACCCAAATTATAATGACATTCCCTGAACCAAAACTAATCACACTAACATCCCTTAGGCTTAACTCTGTTAAATTTTTATATGAAATGGCAAAAATGGCCCATCAATCTCAGCCATTGATCTACAAATTTAATTCAAATCGTTGATTAAAGAGAAACCCAACTAAATTAAACATAATCAAACTTCTTCCCTTCCTCTCAACCTCTCAATAACCTAATGGTCCCCCTCCCCCAAGATCCCCTCTTCCTACCCCATGCCGATGTTGGCGCCAATGTCCCCATCCAAGACGACCTCCTTAATCCAAGGCCCCCTCATTTGGCCCACATCGGAACCCAACACCCTCCCTCCCCTATTCGATGCCCCTTCCTCCCCATAGCGAAGCTCCTCTCTCCCACTCTCTTAATCGATGTATCTCGTTCTCTTTCAATCAACTCATTGTCTCCCTCTTTCTCAATCAATCTCATGTGACTAAGATGGGTTGGTTTGGGGGTGACGGGGTGAGGAAAGTGGGTGGCATGGTGGGGGTTAGGTAAGGGTGTGACGGGGTTAGCTGTGATCTAGGGAGGAGTGGTGACAAGGTCGGGAGCACGGGTGGGCTAGCTGGGGCGACATTGGCCAACATGGGGCTGGCTGTCATTGGGTTGGTCGTCACGGGTGAAGGCAAAGGAAGATGGTCAGACATGCTGGGACGGCTTAGGGTGGGGAAGGAGGGACAACGGTGGGGTGGTTTGGCTCTTGGTTTAGTTATTATTATTTTATTTTTTTTGAGGTTGAAATGTTGGTTTATTGTAATAAGTATTTTATTTTTAGATTTCTAAAGTTTTATAACTAATATTTGTTTTTTATTTATGTAAGGGTCAATTTTAGTATTTTAAACAAAATTAACAACCAATTAATGGTCAACTAACAGAGGTGGTCTTTTTATAATTTTTTGAAAAGTCAAGGAGTGTTAAATGATTAGTTTTGGTACAAGACATGTCATTGTAATTTAAGTAAAACATAAATAATATCAGTATAATTTATCCAAAAAATAAATAGACGATAAAAGTCTACTTAGACGATAAATAGTCTTGATATACGTAATTCAAAAGAAAAGACATATAACTTATATTTTAAAATAAAGAGATTTTAATCCACCTCTTAAGAAAGGGGTCAGGTTATGTAATATTTACCCCCTTTTTTTGGTTTTTGGGACCGAACTCAAGCGTGAGTTTAGATTTTAAGTAAGATGTCGTTTGGGCTTCATTTAGGGAGATAGTTACGTGGGCTTCTTCTACGGAGACAGTTATCGCATCCTGAATATGAATTGGAAAATGGACGTGCTTGATGTGAAAATTTAACATATCCTATCATTTGGTTTGATAAGTGGTTCAGATATGGTACTATTTGTGGCGGTATAATTTTTATCTTCTATTTTTTACCTATTGATGATTATATTTTGGTCAATATTACTTTTATAAGAACAGGCCTTGGAAAAGAAAGCAAGAAAATAGAACTTTCTTGCGGGGTTGGGAAAGGAGAGAGCCGCCACAACCACCTAAAGTTGTAATGTTAGGAAATTCATCTGACTAATCTTGAGTTTAATTAAGATTTAAACAATAAATTCCTATATAATTATTCATTTGGGTTAATTACATAATCGTATCTCCTAGTTTTAAGTTTTTCTTAAATTATCCATTTGTTCTTAGAAACTATAAAGTTATCTTTTAAATTTTAAAAACATTTCAATTTCATTTCTATGGATAGAAAAATTGGACAAAACAACATGACTACTCTGAAATACATTAAAAAAATCTTAAAACAAAACATTAAATCTCAAAAAAAGAACTTATGGTTTATGACTTTTAAAATTTTAAAATATTTTTTAAGAAATTTTCTAAAAAAAACGTATATTTTATAAACAAATTAGGTCTAATTAAAGGTATTTTTATCTTATCCCTATGTTTTTCAGTTGAAAAAGTCTGTAAAGGATAAAATTGAAATAAGTTTTTGAAATTCAAAAGATACCTTTGTAGTTTTAAAAAAAAGAGAAACAAATTAAGAAATAATAAAAACTAGGATGTATATGTATGTATTTAACCCTTACTCATTTTGTAGTTTATGATTACAATATCAAAAATGTAAAAAGTAACTAAACCATGATCACTTTTAGTGCCACAAAGATGATGATTGAATGAAATGCAATGAAATCTTGTGTCCAAATTAATAATTTTATTTTTCATAAATTAATTATGTGCCTCAAAGGCACTTTAGTGTCACAAGTATGAGATTAAATTAAAAAATATGATAAAGGAAAATTTTAATAATGTCCGTTATATGGACTCATGAGATAAAAATCATGTCATTAATTTAGATTGACAATTAAATAATCAATTTAATTAGTATGAAAATTTCCCAGTTGTGATCAACATTTGAAATGTTGAAATTTGGGGTCTAAGAGGCACTTAAAAAGTAAGGAATAAACACTTTGGGAATGGAAGGCTAGGACAAAGAGAGGATCAAATCAACAGTGGAGGGAACTTGAAAAAAGTAAATTAAAATAAGGGTGCCGAATTTTCGGGTTTTAGGAGGGAAACATTTTCTTTCAAATTTTTCAATAAATAATGAATGACAATGACTCAATTTACAAGAAAAATAATGAAAATCCCATCACCATATTTGAGGACTATTCATGATGTCATGAAATGCGCTAATGTAGTAATTAGTTTTGGGAAATACATTAATTTTATATTAATAAGAAAATTCCCATGTACATGAATTTCAACTACTCATTAACCATAATTTAAAAGGAGAATTATTTGATATCTATCTGGCATAACTTTTATGTCCCCCAGTTTTTCTACTTCCGGTACTAAAAAAAATTTACAAGAAAAGGCCATCTAGGACCCCAAAAAAAAAAAGGGAAAAAAAAGAAGAAGAGACCTTTAATTACTTCCTAATTAATGAGACAAAATTGCGTTGAAATTCTATTGAAGGTGCAACTTGAGCAAGATAATATATAATACTGATAAAGCTCAACACAAAATTCAAGCGATCTGCTAGTATTCGGTCAGGTTAATTTTATTAATCAAGTAACCTTAACCAGAAGAGTGTGGACTGTGTCAATGGTGCTATTCTCCTACGTTTGTCTTTTACTGTGATGAAGCACAAAAATTATCATCATTTTTAAAACAAAAATATTATATTCTTTCAAACATATGTTTGGCTAGCCATATTCTCTTTGAATTAGTAGCCTTTTTTTAAGAACAAAAATAAAGAAAGGTATTTGTTTCCTTATGTTTCTCTTGGAAAATAAAAGAGAGTAATGACATGAATCAATATTTATGCATTAATCAAATTTATGCAAACTTATATGTACACAAAAATAAATTTTCATGCAAATGTATGCACATACGCAAGTACATGTTGCAGGTGTAGAGCTAAATTAAGTCAACAAGCTAGCAAAAGAAAGAAAAAGGTGAGGAAAGGCAGATTCGGGGCGCCACAGCACCCATAGGGCAGCAAGGCAACGCCAAGGCACTGTGTTGCATGATTTTTTACAGGATTTTGAAGCCAAAAAGAAGAAACTACTAGAGTTTCTCATTAGTTACTATTTTTCTCTTCTTTGGTGTATAAATAGATATAAAGTGGCTAGGGTTGTGTGTGTGACTTTGTAAGTGAGTGGCATTATTTTGTGTGAGAACTCCATTGTTGAGAGAGAAAAATTCTCACAGGGTGCTGGGTAGAAGAGAGATTTGAGAAACACTATTTGAGAGTGCAAAAGAAATTTCTCTTACAGTCTGTAATCTCTTTCATCATAGTAGAATCTGCAGCGACAGAAACATGACGTAGTCTCAAATTTGGACGAATCTGTATAAAAATTTGGTGTCTCTCTTTTCTTCTTTTCTCTAATTTCTTTTCTGCAATTATTCATTCTTGTGGTCCTTAGAATTAGGAGGTGCCTAATTCCCCAACAAGTGGTATCAGAGTGGAGGTTTGGATCAAGAATGATGACCGGAGAAGAACGTTTGACAGCCGGTATCATCAAATTTGATGGTTCGGATTTTTTCTATTGGAGGATGCAAGTAGAAGACTACCTCTATAGCAGGAAACTGCACTTGCTCTTAGGTAATAAGCCCGAAGGCATGAAGGATGAGGAGTAAAATCTCCTTGATAGACAGGTGCTAGGTGTAATCCATTTGACCCTGGCAAAGAATTTGGCCCACAACATTGTGAAGGAGAATACTACAGCAGGGATAATAAAGGCTCTGTCAGAGATGTATGAGAAGCCCTCAGCCAATAATAAGGTACACCTCATGAAGAAGCTTTTTAATTTAAAAATGCCTAAAGGTCCCTTGTGGTAGAGCATTTGAACAATTTCAACACCGTCCTAAACCAATTGGTCTTCGTAGTGATTAAATTTGATAGTGAGATCAATGCCCTAATCCTCTTGGCCTCGTTACCGAATAGTTAGGAACCTATGAGGGTGGCAATTACAAATTCAATTAGGAATGAAAAACTAAAGTTTATTGATGTCAGAAACTCTATTCTAGCGGAAGAAGCTTGCAGGAAGGATTCAGGTAAAGCCTCTATGTCGAACTCAAGCCTTAATGTTGATAATAAGGGCAAGAAACTTGAGAGACATTCCAACAGGGATAATGACAGGAGAGGCAAGTCGAGGAGTGAGAGAAGCAAGTCGAGGAACGGTAGGAGTATGGTGTGTTGAAATTGTGGGAGAACCAGCCACTTAAAAAAGAATTATAGGGCTCCAAGGAAGAATGAAGACAAGAATAATGATGCTATAAACACCGCCACAGAAGAGGCACAAGATGCCTTAATCTTGTCTGTTGACAATTCTTTTGACTCGTGGGTGATAGATTTAGGAGCGTCATTCCACACCACTGCACACCATCATATCCTGGAGAATTATGTTGCCAGAAATCATGGTAAGGTTTACCTTACAGATGGTGAACTGTTGGACATTGTTGGCATTGGAGATGTCAGTTTGAAAATGCATAATGGGTCTATGTGGAAGATTCAGAAAGTGAGACATGTACTCAAGTTGATGCGTAATTTGATCTCGGTAGAGCAACTGGATGACGAAGGACATAAAGGGACCTTTAGTTGTGGAGGTTGAAAAGTCACAAAGGGAGCGATGGTTGTTGCTTGGGGATGCAAGGCTGAAACACTCTACATTAATTCCAGTTGCAAAGATACCATAGTAGTTGCTGACTCTGCTACCAATACTGAGCTATGACATTATAGGCTCAGTCACATGAGTAGGAAAGAAATGAAGATACTTCACAATAAAGGAAAACTACCGAGATTGAAAACTATTGATCACAGTTTGTGTGAAGCCTGTATCTTTGGCAAACAAAAAAGAGTAAGTTTCTCAACAATAGGAAGAGAGCCTAAGTCCAGAAAATTGGAGTTAGTTCACATTGATGTGTGGGGACCTGCGATGGTGATTTCCCTTAGTGGTGCAAATTACTATGTGACGTTTATAGATGACTCAAGCAGGAAGGTATGGGTTTACTTTCTGAAAAACAAATATGATGTCTTTGATGCTTTCAAGAGATGAAAAGCTATGGTGGAGAACTAGACAGATTTGAAGGTGAAGTGCTTGCAGTCTGACAATAAGGGAGAGTACTTAGATAATGACTTCAAGCGGTACTGTGCTGAGAATGGAATAAAGATGAAGAAAACCAAACCAGGGAAACCACAGCAAAATGGTGTAGCTGAGAGGATGAACAGGGCTCTGAACGAGAGTGCTAGAAGCATGAGGTTGCATGCGAGGCTACCAAAGTCGTTTTGGGCTGAGGCAATTAATACAGCAGCTCATCTAATCAACAAAAGTCCATATACACTGCTGAAGTTTAAGCTATTGGAAGAAGTATGGAGCGGCAAAAAGGTTGACCTCTCTTACTTGAAAGTATTTGGTTGTGTTTCCTATATTCACATTGATCCTACTGCTAGAAGTAAACTTGATGCAAAGTCAAAGAAGTGTTTTTTGGTTGGCTATGGTGGACTTGAGTTTGGTTATCATTTCTAGGATGACCAAAATCAGAAGATTATCAGGAGCAAGGATGTGATCTTCAATGAAGGTGTTCTGTATACGGACAGAAATAGCAGTGACACTAGAAATTTAGGTTCTGAAGGTAATAAGCCTTAGGTGATTCCATTGAAGGATATTCCTAAAGTAGAAGTGGAAAATCCAAAAGCTGAAGAATAAGAAAACATTGCTCCAGAAGGAAACTAGAGTACTCCTACCACACGACTTAGGAGATCTAGCAGGACCATCAGACCGCCGCAGAGATACTCTCTTTCTCTACATTACATCTTGTTGACCGATAGAGGTAAACTAGAGAGTTATGATGAAGCTATGCAGGCTAAAGATTTGGTCAAATGGGAGTTAGCCATGAGGGATGAGATGAATTCCTTAATGTCCAATCAGACATGGCAACTGACAGAGTTACCACAAGGCAAAAAGGCCTTGCATAATAAATGGGTATACTGGATAAAAGATGAAAGTGATGGCAGCAAACGGTACAAGGCAAGACTGGTGGTAAAAGGCTTTCAGCAGAAGGAAGGCATCGACTTCAATAAGATTTTTTCTCCGGTGGTGAAATTAACCACGATTAAGATGGTACTTGCGCTAGTGGCAAATGAGAAATTGTTCTTAGAACAGTTGGATGTTAAGACAACTTTTCTCCATGGTGATTTGGAGGAGGATATTTACATGAGGCAGCAACAAGGTTTCGAAGTACTGAGTAAGGAGAACTTGGTATGCAAACTTCAGAAGAGCTTGTATGGCCTCAAACAAGCTCCCAGGCAGTGGTATAAGAAGTTTGACGATTTTATGTGCAGCAATGATTTTTTGAGATGTCAGGGAGATCACTGTTGTTATGTGAAAAATTTTGGTGACTCTTATATTATAGTGTTGCTATATATTGATGACATGCTAATAGCAGGAGGTTGCAAACAGGAGATTGACAGGCTAAAGAAGGAGCTGTCTAAGAAGTTTGCAATGAAGGATTTGGGTGCTGTAAAACAAATACTTGGGATGAGAATAATGAGGAACAATAATGGTCTAAAACTGTCACAGGAAGAATATGTTGAAAAGGTGCTTAGCAGATTCAACATGAGTAATACGAAGCCTGTAAGTACTCCTTTGGCCAGTCACTTCAAGTTATCAAAGGAGCAATCATCGACCACGAAGCAGGAGCAGACCACATGACCAAGGTGCCTTATGCTTCAGTAATAGGCAGTCTCATGTATGCTATGGTTTGTACCTGACCGGACATTGCACATGCAGTGGGAGTTGTGAGTAAGTACATGAGCAATTCTGAAAAACAGCATTGGGAGGCAGTAAAATAGATTCTCAGATATCAAAGAGGTACTACGGGTTTAGCACTGTGTTTCAAGAAGTGGATTCTCAGATATATGAGAGGTACTGCAGGTTTAGCACTATGTTTTGAGAAGTCAAACTTGGGATTACAGGGCTATGTTGATGCTGATATGGCTGGAGACATTGATGGCAGAAAGAGTACCACCAGTTATGTCTACACTTTAGGTGGCACAGCAGTTAGTTGGCTCTTAAAGCTACAAAAGATAGTTGCACTCTCTACAACAAAAGTAGAGTATGTGGCAATGACAGAAGCAAGCAAGGAGATGATCTGGTTGCAGTCATTTCTGGAAGAACTAGGTCACAAGTAGGAAAGGAGTGCGTTACACAGTGACAGTCAGAGTGCCATTCACTTGGCGAAAAATCCCGCATTTCATGCTTGGACAAAGCATATACAATTGTGGTATCACTTCATTAGATCGGCTTTAGAAGATGGAGTGCTAAAGCTTGAGAAGATTCTTGGGAGTTAGAATCCAGCAGATATGCTCACCAAGACGGTTCCAATCAAGAAACTAAAGTTGTGCGCAACTTCAGGACTTCTCCATGAGGCGTGAGAAGTTGTTGCTGCTGTAGGGAAGACGTGATGATTGATTAGTCTCTAAGTGGGAGATTGTTGCAGATGTGGAGCCAAATCAAGTCAACAACCTAGCAAAAGGAACAAAAAGGAGAGGAAAGGTAGATTCGAGGGGTTGCAGCGCCAAGGTTGGGCGCCGTAGTGCCAGTAGGGCAGCAAGGCAGTGTCGCGGCGCTAGAACAAGCGCCACGGTGCCAAGGCACTATGTTGCATGATTTTTTATGGGATTTTGAAGCCAAAAATAGGAAACTACTAGGGTTTCTCATTAGTTGCTATTTTTCTTTTCTTTGGTGTATAAATGGACATAAGGTGGCTAGGGTTGTGTGTGTGACTTTGTGAGTGAGTGGCATTATTTTGTGTGAGAGCTCCATTGTTGAGAGAGAAAAATTCCCACAAGGTGCTGGGTAGAAGAGAGATTTGGGAAACACTATTTGAGAGTGTGTGAGAAATTTCTCTTGTAGTCTGTAATATCCTTTATCATAGTGGAATCTGCAGCGGCAGAAAACAGGACGTAGTCTCGAATTTGGACAAATCTGTATAAAATTTTGGTGTCTCTTTTTTCTTCTTTTCTCCCATTTCTTTTTTGTAATTATTCGTTCTTGCAGTCCTTAGAATTAGGATGTGCCTAATTCCCCAACAGTACATATGTGCAAGCACCTATGTAGAAATTAACAAACAAATAAGAGCTTGGGAGAACTCAAATTCAAGAATTTCTGGGAAACAAATAGATATATGAAATCAGAGGAATCAGCAGATATATATATATATATATATATATATATATATATAGATGTTACCAACTAAAAATGAATCTGTTTAGTAAAAATGAATCTGTTTAGTAAAGAATTTATGGGCTTAGAACGGATCAAGTAAGGATTAGTCTCCTATCCATCACTCTTGTGGTAAACCTCTGCCGGCGCTTTGGAACTTCATTGCCTTGCCCGCGTAGTCTTTGGCTGTCTCTGAAACCCCAAGAATTAAAACACCCAAATTACTACACAAATTTCAAAAAGGGGAATTGAACGGACAGAATATCAATCCATGGGAGCGATAGGCATAATTACTAGTTCCTTTTATAAGGTTATTCTTTATGTGTTTTGAGATTAACACTCATATCTACTTTGCCAACTGCTTTATGAAAAAGGGTTATATACCATTTTATGCACTGCATTTTGAGTTTATGGAATAATAAAAAAAAAACTGTGCTTTGGATATTCTCGAAACTATTTTACTAAATTTTAAATCCACATCAAATTTGTACCTTCTCAAGTCCATAAATAATTTTGATATCTAAATTGACAAATTTATCCTTTCTAACTTATAACTTGTAATGAAATATTAGTTGACAAATTTAAAAAATACACTTTTTATGATTTTCTCTTCATTTCTTAAACATAACGCCTGATTTGTCTTTTATTACAAGATTATATATAAGTTATAGGTATTAAATTTATTGATTATTGAGATACAAAATGATCAATAGTTGATTAAGAAAAGGTATAAAATTGATATGAATTTAAAATTCAAGGTACAATTTTGCTAGCTTTTATGCTTGATTTAAGATTTAAAGGCACAAAAATATCATGTGGAAATTATTTTGTTTTTGGAGAATGTAGTTTAATTTTTTCCTGAAATTTTGAGAAACATCATAAAACTATTGAAAAAAATTCAAAAATAAAAGTCTCTACTTTTTCGACATTAATTAATTATAAGAATGATATAGTCTTTTATCTTTATTATGTTGCTTATAGGGCAATAAGTTGACATCTTAATTATTTCGGCATATAATTACGCATTTACACTACTTTTATTTAAAAGAAAAAGATACTTATCTCATGCAATTTAGTGCATATTATTCTTTTTAGCTCATGCTTACGCATGTCGGTTGGGGAAGAGATATATATTTGGGATAACTTCTGATTTGCTTTTAAGCACTAAAAAAGAAATCGTAAGTAAGGACACTCGAAAAAGCTCGATTTTAACCATAAAAAAGACCAATAATAGTCTTTTCAGACGCTTAGGAACATATGCAGGGGGAGGAAAGTGACAACTGATAATTAAGCAGCACTAGTGTCTGTCGGCCCCGATTTCCCATCCCAAAGCTGCTTTAGTTGTGTCGTTTGTAAATGTAAAATTCAAAGCCGCTTTAGTTGTGTCCTTTCTACAAATGTAAAATTGGCAGCTTTTGCTTGAATGACCATTTTCTTACAAAAAGCCATATCAAACAGAATTTGAAACGAATCCCACTTAAATTGAGACTACACGCGCCCAAATGACTTTGGAAGCTTTCTTTTTTTTCCTCCACTAACGCTTTTTCTTTTAATTATCTGAAAAGTAACGTAATGTCGACGACAGTTTATAAAATTCATTTTTTTTCCTCAGTTTTATTATCTTATTCTTATTTTTGAGAGGCATTTAATCCGAATTTATTTGAACTAATTTGTACTAATAATTAAAGGCATTTTTCCGATGAGCCAAGTTTACCGGAAATTAAAGTATATGCATTCGATACTAGCAATATATCTCTTAAAGGGAAATTTCTAGAAAGTGAACTACCAACTTTTAACCAATGATATGAAAAATTAAGTAATGCTGTCATTGCATCTACGATATTATTAATTCTTAGCCCATATATATTAATTTGTGGTCACAGTCTGGGTTTTTCCATCATTTTTCATTTTCTTACAAATTTCAGCTGAGAAATTACTTTTCTTCTTGTTAATATAGTTTGCCCAAAAGCAAGCTCATTAATTTGGATGAAATGACATATTGTTAACCCGCCCGCGTGTCAAAGAACAATATTTAATCGTTAAAGAAAAAAAGTCACTAAGGATTAAATGACTAATCTGTGTCGCACACACTCGCAAGTTATATTATCTCGGAATATTTTGAAAGTAATTAAGAATGAAATGGCCTGCAACAAGAAGGGAAAAAAAAAGGGCTACGATTTTCAATAATTGGATCTCGACAGACGGTGAAAGGTGTGTGGAAACATTCTGATGCTATTTTGTTGTTTGTCAATAATTTGTAGTGCGTTATACAATACGATAAAGAGATTGTTTTCTTCTTGCTTTTTCTTTTTTAACTTTCCACACGCACTAATAGCAAAAAAGTTTAAGCATGCACCGATGTCAGCACCATCCAAAGTAGGTACACAATCCATCTTTTATTGATTGGTGCGTTAAATATTTTCAAAAAGTTTATTACAGCTAAAGTTGTCACCAATCTTTGTTCAACATCTTCGAATTATGCTCTGAGAATTCATAAGATCAACCAATTCAGAGAAAATAAGAAAATGATAAGAACGACCATGGCCTTGTTCAAAATTATTCTTCTATCCCACTTTAATCAATCGTTTAATGCATCTTAAACTTAGCCCTGACGTTATCTGTTTGTTTCAGTTTTAATCCGTTAATTAAATATTAATCATGTTGTAATCTGTTTTTAACACCTAATTGAAAAAAAACTAATATATTGATGACTAAGTTTAAGACAGTTAAAAGTTAGGGATTGATGCGTAGTTGATTGTAAAATTTAGGGGTTATTTTCAAAATTATCCCCCTTCTTTATTTAGATTGACTATATAGTGTGATCTACGTATACATGAATACTAAGTAGAAAGAGAGTGAATAATGATAAAGTATGTATGACAAATCAGTTAGAAGTGAAAATATTGATAGAAAAAACTATAGTATATTAGAGCTTTATGGTATAATAATTTTTTGCTTATTATTGCTTGATTTCAACACGTTGTCAAACAACCATTCAGACATACCCGCATAAATTTTGAAATTATTGTTGGATTGGTTAATAACCACTTACATATATTAACACCTTAATAATAATAATAATAATAATAATAATAATAATAATAAAAGCTGATTGCTTTAGTATGCCATACGCGTTGAAGTACAGGTCCTTGTTCCTGTCATTCTTGGATGTTTCTTCCTACCAACACAAAATTTGTCGTTTTGTCAATGTTGGTACGATGATTTATTTTAGGTTTAATTTTTCTTTTGGAAATTAGGTTAAACTTTTTTGTTAGACTAAAGGACAAAATTTAAGATGTTAAAAATAATGGTAGTTATGATTTTGTTTAATTTAAGGAAAATTAAATACTTTCTGTAACACAATTGATGTAGGCCTCACCATTTTTATATAGGGTTAATTTTACGTTTTAGTCTATGAATTATGCAGTTTATCTTATTTTAACCCATGAACTTTAAAACATAACAAATTACACCATAAATTATGTAACTTGTCTCACTTTAGCTCTTTTATTGTTAAAAATGTTAAATATTTAACGGACTATAAGAAATAACCATATTGACATTTTGGCTTTGTATATGTACTATTAAATTTTGTTTCTCAATTATATGAGTTTAATAATTGTTTTTGCTTTTTTATAATTTTTATAAAAGTTCTGCCAATTATTTTCTTCTAATGAAGTTTACCAAATTTTCTCCATTATATATTGGGTTTGTATTCCTGTGAAATAAAATGAAAAAAAAAATACATACAAATAAGAAAAAAACTTGAAAATATGATTTGAAAATGTTGTCCAATGGTACACTATAAAATGATCAAAGCCATATCAAAATAAGACAATAATATGCTCTCATGCCAATATAACAATAGCAAGTTCAATGCAAGGTGATTACTTTCTTTTTCAGCAAGTTCAATGCACTTGTCGAGAGAGAATTATGGCAAAAATAGCTTTTGCTAACCAAAGAGGCTTAGCCCTATGTGAAGCGGCAGTAAAATACTTGGGGAAGAGTGATTTTTAGGGTTTAAAGGAAGAAGCATAGAATTCAAGAGCCCAATACTTGTAAATATGATTTGTCTAAAATACTTTTTATTGGACAAATACGTGAGAATCATGTGCCACAATCTATTAAACATTTAACTGATTTATTGATGGAAGGATCAATTAGGGATAAGCTGAATAGTTCAAGGGTGTAATTTACTGCGTTTTAAAGTTCATAAACCAAATGGGACAAATTGCATAGTTCATAGGCTAAAATTTGAATTAACCGTTTTATACATTTTACTATTACATAATCCCCTAATTATTTATGTAATTTTACATCATTTTTTCCCATAAAAAAAAAAAAAAAAAACTTTTACATCACGAGCTTACGTCCAATATGCGTAGGCCACAATATGACGTCCACACGAACTAGGTGACCATTTTGTATTGGTTTCCAGATCTTTATTATTAATTATAATCTTGAATGTGTGAATGTTAATGTCGTAGAATAAGAGCAGTGAAATTCGAAAAGGACCAAACTGAATATGACCGTGCTTCTATCTACATCTGTAACTTACATAAGAAGAGGAATGAGTTTTCTACTTCAACCCATCTAATTGTTCAAATTTGCCAATTCTTTTTCCATTTTAAATGCAGCGAATTAGATTTATCTACATAGCTTATTCTTTTCTCAAAACTCATACCTCAACTTTTGCAGCTCATATACTTTCTAGACTCGATGACTGTTCACACAAAATCATTAACTTGGGAGACACTAATTTAAAACCAATAGTTCATGAAATATTTTGTTAGTATTATAAATTGATTAGAGTTTATAATACTTTAACTAAAGTACATAGTTTAAGGAGTGAAATGAATGCCTTCAAAAATTTAGGAGACATATTGAATTAAGGTATGTAGTTCAAAGGAAATTTATGAAAATAATCCTACATAATTTGGGCATGCAAACTGAAAAATAAAGGAAATAAAAGTCTAAGCATAATTTAAAATCTTTTTTAGCACTGTTTTACCCAGTTCATGAGTACTGCATTTTATATCAGAATCTCTTGGCATAATATGGCGGGTTTACTTTTTTTTTTAACAAGAGATTCAAAATACACATCGTGAGAGAGTTAGATATAAATTTCTTGTTTGATTAATTGCGGTTTACTTTTGGCCATTGTCCCAACCGCCCTCAATGATTTAGTATTGGACGCTTTGTACTCTAATAAAGTACAAAAGTCTGTAATTAGCGCTTAGGAAGACTGTTAGTGAATATAAACGAAAGAAAATCTCTATCTAATTAATAAATTAATACCATAACTTATGTCCTTTTTATATTTCATTATTCGGGTGAATTACAGCTTGACAGCTTGTGTAATTAATGCTACTCCTAAAGGAACCAACCTTGTGACAGTAGACGTTTATTTATGTTTTTTTGCGTGACAAAGGGCACTCAAAGATGCGCGACTTTAAACATAAAAAAAGACCAATAATCTTTTCAGACGCTCAAGAACAAATGCAGGAGCAGGAAAGTGACAACTGATATTTAAGCAGCAAAACCAAGTGTCGCCCCTGATTTGCTATCCCAAAGCTGCTTTAGTTGTGTCGTTTACTGATATATAAGATTCAAAGCGGCTTTAGTTTTGTCGTTCAAAGCCGCTTTTGCTCAAGTGATCACTTTAATCAATACAAAGAACCATATCAAACAGAATTTGAAACGAATCCCGTTTTTGAGACTACACCGTAACCTGATCCACGCCCCAAATGACTTGGGAAGCTTGTTTCTTTTTTGTCCACAAACGCATTTTCTTTTAATTATCTGAGAAGGAACCTAATGATAATGACAGGTTACAAAATTTGTAATCATATCCTTAGTCTTATTCTTGTTTTCTAGAGGTATTAAATCGGATTTTATTTGAACTAATTAAAGACATTTTTTCGATGAGCTAGGATTACTGGAAATTAAAGTATGCATTCGATATTACTGGCAATATATCTCTTCAAAAGCAAATGTCTAGAAAGTGAACTACCAATTTTTAGGCAATGATATGGAGAATTAACTAATTAATTAATGCTCTCATTACATATGTCTTATTAATTTTAGCCCATATATGTATCTGTGGTCACAATCTCTGTCAAGCTCATGTCTATTTTCCATCATTTTTTATTTTCTCACAAATTTCAGCCAAGAAATTACTTTTCTTCTTGTTGATATAAAGTTTTCCCAATAGCAAATCATTAATAATTTGGTCAAAAAATATGAATTTTATGCATGATAAAATACCACACGCCAAAGTTGCAAGAGAGAACATACTGTCAACTCTCGCGCGCGATAGAGAACAATATGTGATCGTTTAAAAAAATAGTCACTAAAAATAAAATAACTGATATGTGTCACAGACACTCGCAAATTATATGATCTTGGAATATTTAAAAAGTAATTAAGAATGAAATGACCTGCAACGCGAAGGGGAAAAAATAAAAAAAGAGCTGCGACAAGATATATTTCTACAAGCTTATTTTTCAATAATCGGATCTCGAAAGACAGTGAAAGGTATGTGGAAAGATTCTGATGCTATGTCGTTTGTCAATAATTTGTAGTGCGTTATACAATATGATTAAGAGATTGATTCTTCTTCTCTTTCCTTTTTAACCATCCACACATATTGATTCTTCTTCTTTTTCCTTTTTAACTATCCACACGCGCGTACTAATAGTAAAAGTTTATTACAGCTAGAGTTGTCACCATTCTATGTTCAACATCTCTCAATTATGGTCTGATAGTTGATGAGATCAACCAATTCGAGGAAAAAAAAAAAAAAAGAGAAGAAGAAGAAGAAGATAAGATCGACCATGACCTTGTTTAATATTATTCTTCAATGCTACATTAATCAATCTTTTAGACATCTTATGCTTAGCCTCATCTATTAGTTTGTTTTAGTTTTGTCTTTTTCATCAATTTAATATAAGAAGATGATAAAATATGCATGTTATGCTGTTGGCAAAAACGTATTTATTAATTGAACTCGGAACATATACGTGACTAAAAATATAAATAAATTTTGTTAATTAAATATTATTTATATTTTAATTTGATTTTAACGCCCAACTAATGAAAAAGACTAAAATTAAAACAAACTAATATATGTATGACTAAGTTTGAGACCTTTAAAAGTCATGGATTAAAGTGTAGTTGATTGTAAAATTCAGGATCTATATCCGGATCAACCCTATTCTTCATTTTAGATTGACTAGACAGTATGGCCTATGCTTTTTCTAGAGAATGAATAATAATCTTAGACAAATCTAAGGACTTTTGACAAAACTTTGAACAAGTGATTTACATGTCCCAAAAATTTCGAATTTATTGCTGGATTGGTTCATTCGTCGGACAGAAAAAAATAACCACTTACATACTCGAGATATTAACAACTAAATAATAATGAAAGCCTCTTTCCCTCTCTATTTTCTCAAACTTTTTTTGAACTTGCGGAGTATAACCAATTTCTATCGAAAGATATATAAATATTTAGCATGTATATGATATCGTTTGTGGAACCGCTAATTCTCCCACTAAAAGTAATAAAGTCGTTGGCTTTATCAGATCAAATAATAATAATAATAATAATAAAAGCTGATTGGATCAGACTGCAAAGCACTGTTAATGCCGACACGTTGGAGGAAGGTCTTGTTCTTGTCATTCTTGGATCTTTCTTCCTACCAACACAAAATTTGTCGTTTTGTCGGTCCGATGATTTATTTTAGGTTTAATTTTTTTTTTAAATTAGGTCTTTTTTTTTTTTGGTTAGCCTAAAGGATAAATTCAGTATTTTAAAGATAATACTAGCTATGATTTTTTAATTTAAGTTAAATACTTTTTATAACACAATTTCATGTACACATGACACTATAAAAATAGAAGAATTTTTATAAATGTCAACTTTTAATATTTACTTTTAATAAATGCCACATATATATATATTCATTTATAGTACAACTTAATATATTTACGGCATATCTTAATATATAATATTAATAATAGAAGAATTTTCATAAATACTTAATAAATACTTTTTATAACACAATTTTATGTGCACGTGACCCTATAAAAGTAGAAGAATTTTCATAAATATCGTCTTTTAATATTTATTTTTAATAAATACCACATATATATATTCATTTGTGGTATAACTTAACATGTTTACGGCATATCTTAATATATAATATTAATGATAGTGTGACATAAACTTTTATAACTAGGAAATAAATATATATTTTTAAAAATGCTAAATAACATGTAATTTTCTCTTAAACATATGCTATTAAAGCTTTTTTTTTTTTAATAGTCCATTCCAGAATCCCTTAATTATTTATATAACATTCATTCTAAAAAACTTTTACATCATAAGCTATGACGTTAGACGAACCAGGTGACCATTTTGTATTGGTTTCTAGATTTTTATTATTAATTACAATCTTCTGCATTTTTATTAATTGCAATCTTGAATGCATGAGTGCTAAGTCGCAGACTAAGAGCAGTGACATTTAAAAAGAACCAAACTGAATATGATTGGCCCGCCATAAATAAAGAAAGAAAAAAATATGACAAAGGTCAAGGGTAACTGAACACGATAATATTTATCAAGCAAAAAAATAAATAAATAAAAGAAAGAGGAAATGACAGCATGCTAACTTTTTCTTTGTCTTTTTCTTTTTCAACGAAGAAAAGCAAGGACATCCGGACTAAGTTAACACCCCAATGTATTCTCAATCTTTTGCTAAGTCCTCTACTAAAAATTTATTAAAGTAAAAGGATAATAAAAACAATGCATAAAACAGTCACTTCTTACACTTGAGCGGTCGATCTGGTTGATCTTTTTGGGGCTTCAATAAGAGTTCTAGTGGATCTTTGTGGGGCTTCAATAAGAGTTCTAGTGGATCTTTGTGGGGCTTCGACGCAAAGAGGTGAGGCTGGGGACGAGGCCAAGGGGCGTGAGGGGGTATGACTTGAGGGTGGGGATCGATAGGGAGTGATTGCACTGGTTGTGTACGCATGCGTGTGTGTGCAGGAGACAGGATTTTAGTGCAGAGTGTTGAATATGCATGACTCATTTAGGTTTTTTTTTTCTTCAAAGAATATGAATCAGTTTGGTGGTCTTAGATTAATGGTTAGTATTAAATGGGGTATTTTGATTATTTGATATCTAAATTTAACAAAGGTAAGTGTAAAGGTGTTGATGTAAGTTAGCTTGATCAAATAATTGCCTTTGTTCTTTTAGCAAAACACACCCCACCCTACTTCAAACAATAATCACAATCTCTTTGGCCTCTAATATATTAACATATTCACATGATTTTTCATGGATGATTTACAATCCAGATAATATGGAAATTTCTTGGAACGATAACTGATTGATCACTATATTTTGTTTGAACGTACCCATAAGTTTGGACGCACGGTTCAATTTTTAATCTCAGCATCTTGAAGAATAAACGTATATTGTTATTGTGATACATGTGTATGCATACATACACGTAACCAATGGTGGTGGCGTTGGCATGGTGACAAAGCCGTTATTTCGTCAGCAACAAGTTAGAGATTCGAGTTTGGCAGCACATAGAAGTCTGCCTTAAATGGCATAGACTCATGTGTTATGTAACGACCTGTCTTTTCGAGCTGTCATTTAACTTATTTAAACATTATTTCTTAACTTAAATCTTACTTACAAATAAAAGAAATTTCAAATATTTTTTTTTCTTTTAACATACTTGAAACATACGTGAATTTGTTGTTGTTGCAACGTAAATTGAAGAATAGCTTAAAACTTTTTGTTATAATTATTTAGAACATTTCGTAAAATACTTCTTTTAAAATCCTTTTTTATAAAACATTTACTCTGTTGAAACTTTTAAAACATTATTTCAAATACTGGAAAACTTTTCTTTGAGCAGCGGAAACAAACTATAGTGGTATCCATACCTGATTATTGCATCTGTCTCTCTATGACATTGAGCTCGTCAACCAATCATACTAGTCTTCTATAAAACTACCAATAGCAGAAGAAACCTGTAGTGAACTTTCCCTCAAAAAGTTCAAACGTATTCTCACAAAACATAAACACTCTTTATTAAACATTACTTTTAAACTTTTCTCATAAAATTTTTTTCATGAACCTTTTCTTGTAAATATTTTTATAGAATGTTTTTCATAAACATTTCTTGTAAAATATTTCTTAAAATGTTTTTCATAAACATATCTCAAAAACGTATCATGAAAATGAATCCAAGCAATGTCATTATACATGATTCTATTGATGCTCATTTATGAACATCCTTTTATGAGCTTTTTATAATCATTCATAACTTAAGTGAACTTTTATCATCATTCTTACCTTACTTTATCTTGTGGTCTTTAATGTTCATATCAACATTATCAATCATGAGATCATAACTTTAACATAACAGATGCTTTCCTTGTGGAACATCTAAGATCATCGAACAACGAGGTCATATCTTTAACATAGCTTGTATACCTCACATCAAAGAAGCTAGTATGATACTACTTATCATCTTTACTTTACCTTCTCATTAAGTTTAATGAGCATGTCAAATGCTAAGCATACTTTATGCTATCACTTTGCATTGAAACATTAAACATAGCATATGCAACATATTGTCAATCATAACTTGAACTTTTAAAACACTATGCATCACCAATGCAAACATACTTTAAGCATAACAATTTGTAAATACATTGCAAGCCTTTCACTTGATCTTTAAAACTTTTTGCATAAAAATGAAAATATAAAACATAATCAATGCATTTGAAAATCATTTTTTTCATGCCATAGGTGAGGTTTGAGACTTACCTGAGCAGTGCTCTAACATTCTTATTTCATCCCTTTTTTCTTTTGTTAGTCGGCTTTTGTGTCATGTTTCAAAAGACACCTAACTATTAGCTAACCTTTCTTATTACCAATCTACTTAATTCATAATGAAAGTTAGACATTGACCATTCATTCATTTTACTTAGCTTTGTTCTTATGGGTTACCTTTTAATTGCTTAATTCATTTGTTCCTTATACTTAACTTAAGTTTTCCTTGATCAAATTTATCATTTTACTAGATGGTTTCATTACTTAACAACGTCTAAAGGGTGTTTTGTTGATTCAGAGTATTCGTCTCCGTTTTATCTATTTCCTTAAAAATGATGATTTTACCTTTAACTGATTTTTCGTAAATATTGTAACTTTATTAAACCTCTTGTTTATCTTTACCATCCCGATTCTTACGGGTTATAGAAAAATTTTTGCTTAAGGGAGTTTTCTTAATTCGATCGTTTCGATGTCTTTTTGGACTTTTTACAAATATGACAATTTTTCCCTTGAGAGGACTTAGAAAAATTTAAGAACCCGTCTTACACAATACTTACATTTCTTTCCTTCTCATAACATTAGAAAAAAATAAAACAATAGTTTTTCTTTTGATAAAATCTATTTTTATCTAAAGTTGACAGTTTGACTCGTAACTTGAAAAGCTTTACGAATATACCCTTGGTGTGTATTTCTTTCTTTTCTTGATAAAATCTCTAAATCCTTTCAAGCTTAAAACCTATGGTTACTCACTATCCTTAGTAGTGTAGGAAACCAACATTTTCTTAATGAAGATCCAATTTTATACGGCTTTACGGTCTTGGCCCCAAACACAAAAATCTTGATATTTTTGTTTCCAGAACAAAAAATGAACGTCGTAGACTAAAACGTTCAGTTTTTCACAATGATTAAAGCTCCCTTAAACTCCTTAGCCTAATTAAAACCATTTCATAGCATTTTCTTTTTTTACAAAATATTGTGCTTGATATCTCGTAAAATTCATAACTTAATATCAATAAGGAATTTTCACAAACTGCTTGTGATTCCTAAGAGTTTTGATGAGTTCTATAACTTCTTTTTAAACTTTCTTGAAATTCTAACTGTACAATGGAGTTTTCTGTCATTTTTAATTCTGTCAAACTTTTACAAATCTTTACAATTTAGTCCTCTCAAAATTTTACAAAACTTTGTTCATCAAAATTATTACTCATACTGTTTCAGCAGATCCAAGACTTTACTTGGAAAATAAATTGGTCCCTAAGGTCCTCAAATACATTATTTCTTGAAAACTAGTCAAAGTTTTTTTTTTTTTTGTGACAAAGTTTAACAATTTCCTAACTTTTAATACAAAAACTCTACTTTCTTTCTGTCTATCATCATCATAAAACATAACCAATCATGTTATTGAGTCCATTCAATATATCAAAGTCCATAAACATTACAACAAACACTTGTTGTGCAAAAATAAAATCAAAACTAGGGTTTAGGATTTTACCAAGGGAATTTCCCATACTTTGCACCTCCACGAGAGTGCTTGATCTTAACTAAACTTCCTTCACATAATAGTAGCAAAAACCCTATCAAAATTTACTCAAAACTTCAAGAGAAAATACTAAAAATTCCTGTAGAAAAGCTTAGGTTTTTTACCTCAAAAATTGGTCAATCTTGCTCTTGGACTCTTGAACTTACTTCTAAACTTGATTTAGAGTTGAGGCATTGCAAAATATATGAGAAAATCATTGGGGGGGGAGGGGGGCTACCAGTTTTACTTAGAGCCAAAATGGCTTTTTTTGGTTCTAAACTTTCCAAATGGCCACCTTTTTTTTTAAAATTTCTTGCCAAGGGCTAAAATGAAAATATTTTTGCCCAAAAATAAGGCCCAAAACTAGGTCTAACAAAGGGTGGTTGTGGCTTTTTGCCAACCTTACAAGTGGCATCTAGGTGGGTCTCATAATCATCTTTTTAACGATCTAAATTTATACTGATAATATTTTTTCTATACTGTCTGTATATCTCTCATACTATAGCATTCTTTCCTATACTGTATTGCATGGTCCATAAGTTTCCGCATCATCCTCACATTATAATTCTTATACTGTTTAGCTTTACACAGTTTAATTTCTATATTGCATTACTTTATGCAGTATAATTTGTTCATATTGCATAACTTTATGCAGTATAATTTCTATACTGCTTAACTTTATTAGTATAATTCTTATACTTCATAACTTTATCAGTTTATTCTTTACATGCATTACTCTCATATTGCATAATTTCCCATACTGTGTATTCCTTATACTGTATTTTTGTCTTAAAATTTGTTGCAACACATTCTACAACAATTAGGCTCTCTAGCTTATTTTCATTGCATTCCTTGTTTATGAGTTGGCATGATTTTTAATCTTAAAAATCCATTTTTTCCCTTTATAAAAATTTTCATAAAAACGGATTTAAACAATAATCCCTATGACACCAAAATTCACCCTTAAATTATTAACAATTTTTTTAGCATTGGCTCACAAAATTTACACATGATTTACTTAACATGATTCTAAATTATTGCATATTTAATGCATTAAAAATTCTCGGTGTTACATGTTGACCAAGATTCTTGTCATCCCACTTGTGATACCAGTAAATAGATTCCTTAAATTGTAACGCCCTCTTTCGGACGTCACAGATGTCGTTACATTCATATATTGCATACTTTTATTTAAGGTAAATTATTGGAACAAAACTTAATTGAAAACATAATTAAGACATCATACCCAGGATCCATGCATAATTTTTTTTTATCACATTCAATAACTTAATCCATAATATTAATAATACTAATAAACATATAATTGATCATAAACATCCTTTTATAAATAAAATATACCAATGATAAAAACATATTTTATCATGAAACATCGCAACACTTAAAAACAATCAGCAAACTTTAAAGCATCTTAAGCAAAATCTTCATTCTTGGTTTGGCAGGCCGAACCTATTACTTCGGTAGGCTGATCTAGGCCGAACCTATTACTTTGGCAGGCCGGTGTTCATCCACCGACAGGCCGCCTGAGGCTTTGCAAGACCGGGTTTTAAACTTTGCTAAGATCGGCAGGCCAATCATCATTGTTCGACAGGCCGATCGACTTTAAAGAAAAACATTAGAAAACTTAATTTAAAGAAAATATTCAATAAGCGGAAGACCATATACTTAATAAGGTAAAATATTAAAATATAGTTCATGAAATCTTTAAAAACTCATCAAATGACATGTTCCAAAATTGTAAACATGGTTTAATCATAAAACTTGCTTCTTTGGCATTCTTCCGATTACAAATCATTGTACTTTGCTCACATGTCTTTCTATATCCTCCACCTAGTCCATGACCTTCTTACCCTTATCTGCAACATGATATAAAAACTGGATAAGCTAATGCTTAGTAAGTACATTATTATCTCACAACTTAAAATATTTTATGAACATCATCATCATCATCATCATCATGCACTAGGCACATTTTTTATAGGAACATATCTTTCATTACTTTGACCATTTTAAAACTTATTCTATTTTATCTTAAGGGCCCAAGTGTTGTACCATAATCATCATCGTAAGCACGCCGTCATAAGAAGAGAAGGGTAGCTAATCCTAAACCAAATATGACATCATAACATATCATAACATTGGTGTGTAATACTTATTTAGGTGATACATATATATATATATATATATATACATATATATACACTTTCATACTTTGAAATATGTCATCATCATACATGCATATCTTTAAGAACATAAAAATATTTCATAAGAAATCTTACAATGAAATCATCATAAAAATCATTATAGATATCATCAAGAACATATTTTCAAACCTTTATAACATATCATGTTGCAGGTGAAAATGTACTTACTTGTGTAGTTTACTTAACCTTAACTTTGTAGCTGACAATGCCGCGGTCTCAATGTGCTCACTTCATCATGTGTTTATGTCATACATTCATAAAAAAATAACAATTAACATATACTTTTAAGTAACCATGAATTCGTCAATACTTCATAATCTCTTTCAAATACAGGTTTCATCACATGTCCTTTCCTTTCTTGAAAATATCAATTTATAAAACATTTCATCACTATAAAAACACTAGACTAAAACTGACAACACAAAATACATCACTGACCTCCATGAATTCAAGACTTAATAACTCAACATTTACACATAATTTGAGTACCATACTTGGCAGGGATAAAGTCAACACATAAACATGTTACCATGATTTTTCGTTAGTCATAAAAATTACATTTAGTTATCTAAAAACAAGTCATACATCATACACATAAAATCTGCCAGAATAACTAGACAGTGAACAACTTTAAACTCAGGTCCGTTTAACACATTTTGACACCATAGAAAAATCTACAAAAATTCACATATACAGTAGACATATAGAACTCTAACATATCCAAAAATTGGCTTCAAGAAAAATCGGAGTAGGTCAAAATACACATTTGAAAATCAGTAGTAAAACTAACCTCCATAACTTATGCAGTGAGCTACATGAGTTCATCATTTTCAAACAATTAAAACACATTAATTTAAACTCTAAAATTCTTACTAACAACTTATTAACATACATCACAATAGCACAAAATTATCTCAACAGCAATAAAATCATTTAATCATACAAAACATCACATAACCAAAAAGTCTAACCATTTTACTGCTAAAGTATTTTCTAGACCTAGTCTTACTAAAAATTCCATAACACATAAAATACTCATCAAGTCATTACCAAACTTTCCAGTTCATAACTTAACATATATATGAGCATTCTTGGCAAATTTCGTAGCAAACAACGTTTACCCCTTGAACAAAAATCACATTTTTGAGCATCATAACCAAACAACAACATTTTTACTGTGAGTGGCAGTGGGTAGAAAATTCATATCTTAATGTAGAAAAAATCGAAATAAGTTGAAACTTGGAAGACCATTACATAACATATATATGAACATCATACTAAAATCTCAGAGTAAAATAAGATTCCTAGACAAAGTTATGACTGTCGGAGTAAGGAGGAAAAATGCATTTCAGAAACACCGAAAAAGAGAGTTCTTACCTTAAATAAATTTCTTCTCAAACTCCTTAAATTTAACCCCAATGGAAACTCAATATTTCTTACAAATAATAACAGAGAAAATTTGAGAGGAAATGAAGAAGAAAACGTGAAGGGAAGAGAGTGAGTGAGAGGAAGAGGGAGAGAGGGAAAATAACGTAAATGAGGATAACGTAAAAAGAATTCAATACTCTTTATTAAGTCAGGAATTTTTTGACTAAAGTTGAGGCAATTCACGTGGAATGGAGGGAATTGAGGGGGAAAAATTCAAAATTCCAAAAAAAATGGCTTAAGTTACCATATTTCTCAATTTCAAAATGGGAAACCTTATCAATTACATTCAATCAATCAAAAGTCAAATGTTTTATTTCCTTAAATGAGGAAATTAATCCATAAATATACTAATTAATCACATTAAACCATCAGATCATCAAAATTATCTCAATCACAAATTTGGAGAGACTTTTGCTGACTACTCGTTAGCTGTCATCGGCCTGTCGATTCCTCACTTCGGTTTGCCAATTCCACAAAGTTTGGCCTGCCGATTATTTCCATCAGCCTGCCGATTCTTTAGGTACAATTCGGCCTATTGAATTTAAAGGTTCAGCCTGCCGAACTGTCCTTACATACATGCATACATCATACATTTAAATCATTAAGGAATCATAATTAAACATACAATGTAAATAACATGAACACTTGAGCACATCGATTCCACGTAATCGTCACCTGTCATAGCACTTAAAATAAATGGTTAGTGACAATAATATCATAAATAAATATGGAAAAACTTAACGTCGTCACTAACATTATATAATCCGTTACATAGAAATAGGTGAGTGTTACATAAAAGACGCTACTGATCTTTAATCCACATGAAAAAATCACGTATATATATAATTTTACTCTATAAAAAAAAAAGAAAAAGAAAAAGAAAAAAGATTGTCGAAGGGTCTTGCATATGCTACATGCCTAGCATATATATAGAAAAGGAGCAAATGTCACCGTACTGAAAATTAATTAGAGCAAAAGTGAAAAATCATGAGTGAGCCGTTCCTTCAACGTCTTTTTTCTTATAAGCTTCTAGTCTACTTGAAACTCCTGATCATCCTTTGGAAATCAGGTTCTGACTGTAAGTTTCAGGCCTCAGCTGCTTATCCAGACTTGCCATCTAACGAAGGTATGTTTGAATGATCAACTTATAATGTGTATATATATTTTTCTCAAACTATATGCATATATACTTCAATATAATACCACTAGCTTAGGTACTTCATCTGGTCACCTGAAGTCTCATATAGTAGTACGAAAGTTATGCCGAATTTTTTTCTTTCTTTTTTTTTTTTAAAGAAAAAAAATCTGTAAGTATACAGAAGCTGCGGGAAGAAAATTGCTTGCCTATTCATATTCAATCCCTGCAGATAAAAAAAAAAAACTAAATGTAAGAGTGAAGCGCGACATATATAAGAGCAAGCTTAGAGCATCACATGATTACTTGCTTTCCCTTCTGATAAGATGATCATGATCGTGTAGGTTCAGATCTTGGATCTTGAACAAGTTTCCGTTCTAAATTTAGATTAGGAAATGTTCTGTCAGTATATATACTTCTCGTGAACTTTACTCTCTCTCTCTCTCTTTTTTTTTTAAAAAAAATCTGAAATGTGAAGAAAGGAACCGCTTATCAGTTTTCCTCCCTAGAGTAGATCTGTATTTTTTTTAGTAAAAAAGTAGATCAATAATTCCCTGCACGAAGAGGATTAAGTTTTTACGAGTTAATGAAAACATCAAGATAGCGCTTTAAATTTAGGATTCTTTTTTGATAAACTCCTTAAATGTAAAATTGGAAAGGACCATATGAGGACGCATATAGAGTGTGTTTTTTTTTTTTTTTTTTTTTCCCGACAAATCAGATAACCTCAAAGATAAAGATGGATGCCTCAAAAAAAAAAAAAAAAGGTAAAAGATGGCAAATTATATTTCCTAATTAAATCAACATTCAATATAAAAGTATTTAAAATATATTCTAGTCTAAAATGGGTAAAATGGTAAATTTTCTACTAAGGGCCTATTTGGCATTTTGCATGTGCTTTGAGTAGCTTTTAAGTAAGTGTTTAAAACCTTGTTTTTAATAGAGTTTTAATGAGTGAAATTATATCAATTTTTTAAAAGTTACAAAAATGTTATTTTTAAGTTTAAAATATTGTATTATTAATACTATGATATAAGTTTTAAAGTTTATTTCAAAAGTTATTTTTTAAGAAGCAATATTTTGGACCCGTTTGGCATAGCTTTTGTTTGTGCTTTTAGTTAATATAAGAAGAGAAGTAAATGTTGTAGTTTGGTAAGTGTTTAGAACTATATTTGTAAAAAACTTATAATGGGTCAAAATGGTTTAAATTTTTTTAAAAAAGTTACAAAAATATTATATTTAAGCTTATAATGTATTATTACAAGTCTTAAAGTTGCTTTTTTAAGAAGCCACATTTTATAGCTTTGACATCAAATGCTTTTAAAAAGCAAAACACTTCTAATAAATCGTCCAAACATTTCTACAAACAACTTTTAAACTTAAGAAGCCAAAAATAGCTTTTATTAAGTCCTCGTAAACATATAGGCCATATTTTGATAGAAAATACTTCTAGAGAGAAAAATGCTTCTGAGAATTATCCAAAAACTTTTAAAAACAACTTTTGAACTTAGAAAGCAAAAAGTAGCCAGGGAAAACATGGGAATCATACTGAGCTAACATTGTAATAAAATTTGGTAACTTTTAGCTGCTTTCGATGCCTTGAAGCGTAGCTAGATTTACTTAGTGAGACTTTCTTTTTAAATAAAGTGGGAAAGTAGGTGCCTTTTTTGTTATTTTTATTTTTTTTTAATATTCCGAGTATTTAACAAATTTGGATACATAAACAAAAACTCTGTTTTAAAAAAAAAAAATCTTTCAAAACTAGAACATAAAATTCTATAATTAATAATAAATACAAACACAACCAAATGTTATAAACAGAACAAAATTAATAAGTGTAAGATTATTTCTCATTGTAAAACCCTTTCCGCTAATGGTAGGATGACTTTTCCTTCTCTAGATTATTATTTATTTTTTCCTCAAAATATTATGATCTGCCAATTTTTCTTAAGAACCCAAAGCAACAATTTCCACCTATTTTGATCCAGTATGTAATTGTTGATTTCCGGTTCATTATTTTCTTTAGGGAAGTTTCATAATTTCAATTGGCTTTTGGTGCTCTGCTTTTTTTCTCCCTTTGATTTGATAATATCTGATATATGTTTTTGTATCTCCATCTGTATATGACTCATTTTCTTAAAAATTAATAGAAACATTCGGTGAGCAATAACTTGTTTCTTGAAATTATCTGGCAGTGTCTTCTCTGATAACCATTACACGCCAATTCAAGTCAAAAATCTCGTTTCCCGCTTTTAGTAAGTCGTATTGCCAAAATCAAATGTCCAATTATGGCGTTACCATCAAGTGTGCCGACTCATGCAACGATTACAAGGGGACTGAGTGCTACATTGAGGAAATGTACGTGATCAAGAAAAAGCAATAATTAGTTCTATCAGCATAATTCATAGTTATTTAGTCAGCCATCAAACTTGATTTCAAAGACATCTACTCTTGATTTAGAGGTTGCTAGCTACTTTCTTTTCAGCATGAACTAACTTTTAACAATCTATTGTTTGCCAGATCCTTGAGCACAATGGGGTTAATTGGAACTATAGATGCAGCAGTTGGCGATCTTCAAAATCTGAAAAAGCTGTAATTTCTTACCATTTCTTCCTTGTTAAATGTTTTATAGTTAATATTTCAGATGTGAATCATTGTCGTTTGAGCATTGCTGGGGGTTCCGCATGAGGTACGTAGCATCGCGGAGCCCCCAAAAGCTTTTCTATTGAGTATTTATGTGCCTCTTGTGATTTTTAATTTAGGTTTTAAATTATTTAGGTGTAGTGGTAGGTCCCCCACCCCACTCCACACCACTCCACTTAGAAGAAGGTTTCTTGAGCCTTCTTAATTTGGCAATAGGATCGAAGCCATCTGTTGTCTCTCCAGAAAATCTACACATTAATATTGTCTCTATATCTTTTTGCTAGTTTTTGCCCTGATTTATCTTTTACTAATCAATCAAAGAGGACTCAAATCGTCTATTCAAGTTTTGGTGTCTAACTAATCATATGACATGTAATTTAAAAAGTTTGAAATAGTATTTACTTAAATTTTACATGTTTTTTATTAAATGACATGTCATAATATAATTAGTTGAATACTATTTGAGACATAGACAAAAGATTTGAGAAAAAAGAATGCATTTGATTGCCTGTGGATTCGTGCAAAAATAATTTTCAAATCCAAAACAATCACCGCATAAAGTTATAGGGTTACAATTGTAATTGCATACGATTTTTTTTTAAATGATTAATCGGTTCTCTTGAGGAGTTTACCCTGGTACCCATCAGAGCGTAATTGAACAATATTTGTATTGAAAAACTTATTTATTTTCTCTTAGCAAAGAGACATGTTAGGACACTTTGTATAGCCCCAGTGGCATGTGTCCCCGTAGGAATATTCATAGGGAGACTTCGGGAAATATGGGGATTAGAAAACAATAGCATAGTGTTTTAGTTTAGATAGTTATATGTTAACTTAAAAAATTAGATTTACAATACTATAAAAAATACAAAATATCCTCAACGACGAGGATGGATCTGAGCAGAGATGATGTGTATAAGGGAGAGATACTTGGAAGAGAGATCAGTGGCCACATTTGATGTATTGTTCAATTTTACTTTAAGTAATATGATGTTATCTACCAATATTCAAAAGAGAAGCTATAAGCTTCGCTAGCATATACGGATCTAACCAATATTTACAATGTCAAAATTTTACTATAATATTTTCTATCATAAAATTTAAACCAAAAAATAATTCTAATTATAAAAAACGGGTTGAACCATGCTTTTCAAACAAATTATTAAAAATGCTATTTGGTGCATTTACTGACGCTAATTCGGCGTGCTTGGTTGAACAGCGTTCTGTCCTATAACAAACTTCGAGGCCCAATACCAGCTGGCTTGGGGAATTTGCTTAGTCTCACCACTCTGTAAGTCTCTATTTCATCAGTAAAGCTCTTAACTAATATCTTAAATGGATTTCTGCTTTAGTAAAAATATATATTGCAAATTAATGATTTGACACCTATCCTTGTAGGGATCTTTCAAACAATCAATTGACGGGGACAATACCAGACAGTTTGGGGTACTTAACGAGTCTCAGATGGCTGTAAGTTATTGCGTTCCCACCGAAGTTTGAAAAATAAATATTTCGATCCACATTTTTTAAAAATTTTTTTATATTTTAGAAGTATTAATATAGAAATTGGGGTGTAGTATTTTTTTGTGAAATATTAATAAATTTTTATAGAAATATCTGTAGATATAGATATTCTTATCAAAACAACAATTTTCAAGAAAAATATAGCGTCAAATGACAAAATATATATTGTGAAAATATTAGTGTTTTATATTTAATTATTAATTTACATTTTAATGTAGTTAAACTATTCTCTTTTTATACTTTAGTATTTGAATCTTGTTGTCTATTAACAATATATAAGAAATTATTCAAACTTTATGCCTTGGTATCAATTTTGTTTAAACCAAGATAGTTTTCCAATTTTAAATATCTTTGAAGCTCAAAAGTACTCTTTTGAGTATTGATATTTTCTTATGTTGTACAAAACTCTAAGGTACTTGTCTTAGGTTGAACTGTTTAACTATTTTATTTAATTTGTGAATCTATGCTTATATTTATTGTACTGTGATCACTTTTTACCATGTATTCAGTTTGTATTTTGAAAGAAAATTTCATCTAATTTATCTAAAATTAACTATTTTAGAGTTTATTAAAATCTCATTTAAAAGTAAAATGTTTTAAAATGAATTTTAATATTTTACATAAAATTTTATTTTTATCGATATTTTTGTAAAATCAAAGTGCCAATATCTACGTGAATATCAATATTCTCATTTTGGTTCCACCAACGTCTTTTTTTTTTTTTTGTCAAAACTTTTCTTCGAATAATCAAATTGATTGATTTGTTTATAATTAATTAAAAAAATGCAGTAAACGTGGAAAAGCTTTATAATATTGATTGGCATTGGTACGCTCAATTGCCTCGTTCTAATTCCCTTCCCTCTAATTAAGTAACGGAACATCAGGAGCACCTTTTTTTCAACTGCAATAAGAAATAACAAGTATTATAAGTAGCGGGCACATTCTACCACTTGTTATCTAGACCATCTGCAAAATATCGTACGTACATACATACATGCATACACATATACTTATGAATCCTTTCAGCTTTAAATTCACTTACCTTACCCTCCTGAAAATTTAAAAGATATCATGTTACCTCCCAAACTTTGAACTAGTCTCACTTCATCAATTCTGTTAAAATTTCTATCAAAATCAAACAGAAAGAAAGATCACATGACCTTATAACCTAATTAAACTCTTTTAATTTGTCTATTTTTTAATGAAAAATTTAACAAAAAATGTTAAGCAGGACTAATGTAAAGTGAAAATTTTAAAATTCAAAGTGCAATTGTAAGAATAATACTTGATTTATTCTTATTCATTTCTTCTTTTCCCCATTAGTTATAAATATTGTGTAAAGTGATTCAAACTCCATTTTTTTCCCTCCGCCACAGGTATCTCCGCTATAATTATCTCCAAGGCAGTATACCGTCGTCTCTGGGACAGCTGACACTTCTAGAAGATTTGTAAATATTTGTATCTTTTCCATGTCCTGATAGCGTTTGATCAATTCATGCCTCCCTTCAATTAATATTTTCATGTATGTTTTTCAGGTTTCTGGACTTCAATATGCTATCAGGCTCAATTCCCGAAGATTTGGGACATCTCAGTAAACTTAAGCGTTTGTACGTCATTCAATATGTTATCAATTTGCTCACTAGCTTCGTCTACTATATATTACACTTATACTATATATGATTCATTATTTTGTCCTTCATCATAAATTCTCACAATTAAGCGCCCCTCCTTGTCTTGATTGAAGGACTTTGAATGATAATAGACTGTCTGGTCGTCTTCCTTCCACACTTGGAAATTTGACCTCTCTTACAGCCTTGTAAGTTTTATTTTTATTAGTACACATATTCATGAGTTTCTTTCAAGTAGTTGGATCAACTAAAAAACTTATGGGAATCGAAAAGAGAAAATATTATGGCCCTGTTTGGTTTTATTTTGAGAATTTTTATAAATGTTTTTACATGTTCAAAAATTTTAAAAACACTCTCAGTATAATTCTCAAAAAATTTTCATTTTCTAAAACAAAATCATTTTTTTCTATTTTAAAAAAACTATGAAACGGACCCTATATAGCTTGAGATATATTTTATATAATAACTCTGTTGTTAATGTTGTATTAGATATCTGTCATCTAATTATTTCACCGGGAAATTGCCTGACGGTTTCGGTCAACTCCGCTCCCTTAACTGGTTGTAAGTACTGTTCTCTATTTAACAACTTTAATATTGCCTGTAATAAAAAAGGTTTGGATTAAATTAGTCAAGCTTAATCGACGCAGTGTAGTTGCTGGGAATCAGTTATCCGGTCCCTTGCCTCGCTATGTCAAGAACTGGACTCAAATTGAAAATCTGTAAGAGTTTCCTTGTTATTATAATGGGCAATTGGAATTTTAAGTACGTTCGACTAGGGGTATATGGGTCCCTTGTATACGTACACATGACCATTATATATATATATATATATATATATATATACCATTTGGAATTTTACAGAAATGGTGCTATATATAGTTTTTTATTTTCTGCTAAGTTATGTAGTTTGTTTTGCTTCAGTGCATTCCAAGGAAATAATTTTGAAGGGGATTTGCCGGAAGAATATTTTACTTTGTCAAGTCTTTCGTATCTGTAAGCGTAATACTTTAATGCAGATGATCAGTACTTGTTTATAAAGTTTGGAGATTCAAATTAAATAGGTGACACGTTATTATTAATAAGCAATCTAGCCTTTTTATTTGTTAATCTCAATTTGGTTTTCTTACAGCATGGTTAGTGACCTAACTCCTAAGCATCCGTTGAAACTGCCCCAGACCACAAACTTTTCCAACATATATACTTTGTAAGTGTTTTTACTTCAAGTTGCGGATATCATATGAAGAACTTTGAAACCTTACTCTGAAGCATTAAGAGTATAAAAAGAAAGAATTTTCTAGGAATGTTTATTTATTTAATTAATTAATTAATTATTTTTGATGTTTTATTTTAAGTAATTTCTCGCTTTTTTTTTTATCTATAGATATTGAAGAATTGCTCATTTATTTATTTATTTATTTATTTTTTAAATAATTTCTTGCTCTTTCTTTTTTTTCATCTACAGGATACTGAGGAATTGCTCGATCACTGGCTCGATTCCTAATTACATTGGCGAACTTTCATCATTAAAACACCTGTAAGTCCTTGAATCATTATGAATTTACTGAAACACATGTATATTATTGAACTCTTGACGGTCCACGTTTTACTTTTGCAGAGACTTAAGCTTCAACCGCCTCACTGGTAGAATCCCAGAGTCTATGAGATCAAATTTAAATTACATGTAAGGATGTATTACAATATATACATGCATTTTGCAACTTGATCTCATGAGTATTCTAAATTTCGTTAGTTATGATCTGCTAAATAACAACAGTAAAACAGTACTGTTAACCAACGATTGTTTGGTCAAAATGGAAACAGGTCTCTTGCAAGAAACAAACTCAACGGAACGATACCTAATTGGATATTTCAAGCAAGCCAAACTAGACTGTACGTCTTAATCAAATTCTTCGTAATTCTGAATTTTACTTCTGATCCATATGTTGTTTTTTTCATTTCCGTAGACTGGCATGACATCTCTCTTATACTAGTATGTGACACGCGCCTTAGGCAATTGGTGGTTGTTACAGTTTTTCCTAGAAAATTATGACAAAGTTATATACACATAAATCTATTTATAGAACCTTGAACGAAAAAAAATTTTAAAAATCATTCCATCCTCGTGAGGTTAAAATCTCACTAATCACAAAACAATGCATCACATTCTAACTAGGGCTGATTATTTATGTTCGCGTCTCGTGTTCGTGTCAACACGTTTACAACACGACACGATTACACAAAACACGAACACAACACGATTAATAAACGTGCTTAGAATACAAACACGAACACGACACGCCTAAAAGACGTTTAACACGACACGCTTAATAAAATTTATTATTTAATTTTTTATTATATAAATTTTTTTAATTTTAACTATCAAAATTTTAAAAATTAAATTTTTTTACTGCATATAACAATATTTAAATTATTGTTAATTTTAAACTGTATTTTCTTTCAATCTTTAAATTTTAACTAACTAAGATTGGACAAAAATTAATTTCAATGCCAACACCTTGAAACACAAGGGAAGGGATGCCAACACCTTGAAACAAAGAAGAATGGGCAGTGTTTATATAAAGAAAAAAGAGGAGAAAGTCTTTTTTTGCTTTCTATATGGGATTCTTATTTCAAAACTTTAAAACCATAATAAATATATTAGAAGCCCTTCTTTAATGAAAAACATTGATTCACCTGGGTGGTGGACTGGCGGCATAATCTCCCTTGGGAGGGCCTGCTTTAATTCTAACATACAATGTATTTTTTAGAGTAGAACCCACCGCCTTGTTATTGTTGGGTTGTAATCTCCATAAAGTTTAATAAGATTGCTAAAAAAATTACAACCATTTTTTTTTATCAACATAAGAAAGGAAAAAGAGGATATTATCCGATATATTATTCAGTTTTCGTTATCAAGTACGGATATTTTGTAATAAGAAGACATACGAAACCATATAATTAGCATTAGATCAATAAAAAAAATAGATAATTAGCGGATAATAAGTAATATAAGATTGAAGGTTGTAAAAAAGAAAAAGTCAAATATGCCCTTTGGTTCATTTCAGGGTTGTTTCGATTCCTCATCAAATATGTCAAGCATATTTAAAAAAAAAAAAAAAAAAGATTATTTAATTTCCTCTTAAACCGGGCGGGTATGGAGTAGGTTTTTCCGAGGAGGCCGGGGCAAGGAAGGCAGCGCCCTAGTTGCCACTCCTAGTTACCGTGTGTTTATGGGAAACGTTGGCATGATCATATACGCCGCCACCTGGCCTTTAGCAATATTGACTGTCTTATATTGTCATGTTTCAGGGATCTTTCATACAATAATTTCTCGGAATTGAAATCACCAGTACCATCCGGCTTAGATCTGTGAGCATTGGTGTTAATTTTCCTTTTCATATTGCGCAAAATACTTGATAGAAAATGGATTATTTATTTTTACACAAATCAACTTATTCTTTAAATTTACATTGCCATGGTTTAGGAATTTGTTTGCCTGTTGTTGCTGCCAGAGCTCCGCAACCACTGAACCATATATGTATGGCAAAATAATCTCTCTCTTAGGCTTTTTATATTGTTTTTTTTTTTTTTTTTCATTTTTATACAACGCATGAGGTTATCAAAAAAACACTATATAGATCTATCTTGGCAGACACATGTACGGTCTTAGGCATCCAAGCACTTAGCCTCTTTAATGCTGTCCTCAGACTCTAGTCCAGGCACTAAGACAGACGCCCCTTCGTCTAATGCCACATGTCTGTTTACTTGTCCAAAAGGACTCGGCTAATTTTATCGCCCCATATTTTTCAGATAAATAACAAAATTGCCATTCCATCATCTTCTCCTAAGATTTGGGTTGATTTTCGAGCTTGAGCACACCGTTTTATTTTCACTAAACATATGCAAACTAAACAAACCAGTGAAGCCCATACATTGTTGATCAATCTTTTCTTTTAGCATTCTTCTTTCGGCTGCTTAAAGAACAAAGAAACATCATTGTTTGCTTTTCCACTCCTCTGTTCGGTAACCCTGTTGGAAAAGGAAAGAAACAAAAGTTTATCTAATTAAAAAGCCCAACTCCAAATACCCATGACCTGGAATCCTTATCTTTTTTTTTTTTTTTTTTCTCTCACACACAAAATTTTTTCCCTTCTTAAGAGCATGTAGGTCTTTATTTTAACAAAAGAAAAAAGAGAAATATAAGAGATAAACTTTATGCATAAAATTACAATTTGAAGATATAAATTTCATAGGTCGAAAATTTATAAATGACTGAGTTTTTTTTGATAACCTCAAAATATTGAGTATAAAAATGAAAAAAAAAAGAGAGGCATATATGTATATACACCTGAAGATAAACAGGGTTCAGTTCTTAAAAGCAAAAATTATTTTTACTTTTAGGCTTCCACCCGATCAAATGATGGATGCCTACATTCCTGGGAAACCTAAGTGTGAGTTTCTTAACTATCTTATAAATCGAAACTTGGGCCTTTTCTTGTACTTTTTTTAATGGACACAAAACACCCTATATATATTGTATAAATATTACTTTTTGCCTCACTTATTATACAAATGTCTGAATCACTCTTTGTGCTTATAAAATTAGATTAAAAAATACACCTAAAGCAACTTTTTTAAAATACCTAGATTACACTTCTCAATCTATATATATATATATCATTTTAAATATGAATAAATAAAAAAATTGAAATGTTCAATTTGTTATTTCAATCAAATATATATTTTCAATAGTTTTATGATTTTTTAATTTCCTAAAATTGATTTTGTTTAATATTTTGTTTAATATGTAATATTTTAGTTGTATTTAAGAAAGGTTAAAAAGGATAATTTTGATATTTTAACAAAATTAATTGCTTCAAAGAGTATTTTAAGTAAGATTTTGTAAACATATAGGTTAGTTTAGAAACCTATAGTAGAAAAGGCAAAAGTGAATTTAACAAAATACAATGAAGTGTTTTGGGTATCTTCTCTTTAATTTATATCTCAAATTTTTTTTTTTTCCTTCTGCAGTCTATTCCTTGTTTATAAATTCTGGCGGAGAAAAAACAACCTTCAATGGGAAAGATTACGAAGCAGATAATGAAACAACACCTTTCTATCTAAGTCCAATGCGGAACTGGGCTTATAGCTTTTCTGGAGACTTTCTCGTGGTAACTGCAAATTCAAGCGATTACACTAAGAGAGTGCCTTGTAAACTTTCCAATTCCGGCTCATCCTTGTATGAAGAAGCTCGTCTCTCCCCCGTCGCTTTGACCTATCATGGGTTTAGTTTAAAAAGAGGCCCCTACAATGTGACTCTCCATTTTGCTGAAATTGTATACATAAACGACGGAGACTATAATGACCTAAGGACCCGTTTGTTCAATGTATATATTCAGGTAATTAATTAACAGAGTGTTTGAAGTACGTAGTTAGAATTAAAAACTATATCATGTGATAGTTTTATATTGTAGCAACTAAAAATTTTAGTTAGAATTGATTTTTTTACTTTTAAAATATTTTTAAGGATGTTGACGTTAGTTTGATTTGTAATTTAAACACGTACACTAGCTCTTATAATTACAATTAAATTGTTCATTTCAGGGCAAGTGGGTGCTGCAAGATTTCAACATTAGAGAAGAGGCAGGGGGTCCCAATAAGGCGCTTACCAGGAATTTCACAACTGAAGTAAACAACGGTCTGTTGACAATACACTTGTTCTGGGCCGGAAAGGGATCTTTTGTCAATGGACCTGCTTTTAACGGACCTCTGCTATCAGCTATCTCCGTGGATCCCCGTACGTACCATCGTATTGTTAATTTTTACTTTCTAGTGAAAGAAAGAGCACTTGTGGGTCCTACCTTATTTAATTATTGAGCCCTTTTTAATTTTTTTCTGAACAACTGTGCGGATTAGCTGTCCTAGGAACACGGTTGGAACCGTTTGTGGTTCTAATCAATTTTTAATATAATTTTTTCATAAAAAATATTTCAGTTTTTTTTCTTGTTTTAACCACATTTTCAAACAGTTTATATATAATAAGTTAATAAATTTTGTACTCTTTTAATGGTTCTTGATATGATCTAACAACTTAACACTCTATTCTATAAGTTGTAGTACCTTTTTCTAATACCCTTTCATAGAGTATTCGTTTTTCATTTTATTTTATTTGCATCGTCTGGCATTTAATTAAGTCTCTGCTCTTTTTCCCACTTCATGAATTAATTAATTAGCAATATAATTAAGGAGAAACAATTTCCCTTTTCTAATGACCTTTTTTCTCCCATCACTATTGAACTCAGTGTTTGGAGTGGCCGGTGAGGGACTGCCTCCCTGGTGTATAGCCCTGATTTCGGCAGCTTCATTGATAGGCGCTCTGCTGCTTTTACTGGCTTTCGCCTGGTCAAGGGGTTGGTTAGAAGACAAAGAGCTTCAAGGTTAGACAACTACCTATATTTTTGCCAAGCTCTTTTTTCATTTTTAATATTTTCCCCCCAAAATTTAGGGCTTTGCAATTAAACAAAATTTGAAAATGTACATAAAGATATCAACAAAACGAATTATAGAAAACTTCAAAAAAAAAAAAAAAAACCCCAATCTTGATTTGATAACATAAATCATCTTACCATTAAGAATGACAAAGTAATAGCTTGACTTTATAAATCCTCCCTTTGCGATCAAATTCTGTGAACACAAGAATATGTAAAATTACAGAATTGTTTTTGGAACAGTTTTTAGTTTCAACTTCAACGCATTTTTCCTCAACGACATATGGGACGCAAGTAGAGTCCTTATATATGTTAAGGAGGACCAGTTTTTCATCTCTATTTGGTGGTTATTTTTGTAGTGGCGAAATTATTCACCGGTAAAGCCCCATTTTCTAGTAGTGAATTATAGGTTTTCTTAAAAAAGAAGCAGATGAAGGACTCGCAATGAATTTATTAAATGTTAACAGGGAATTCTTGGGTGGACATATTTGGAAATCAATATAACATGTTCAGGTTCATATTGCAGCACTACACCAAGATTACTCTTACCATTCTAAAAGTATGCCCAAATTTGTTGCAAAAATAATTGGTTATCGTAGGGGATGATTTTAAAATAATTTCAATGGTTGAGGGTACAAAATCTGTTATTCCTAGGAGTATGATGATATTCATGTTACTAAGTCAAAAAAATTAAGAGGATATTTTATGATATTCATGTTATTAAATTAAAGTTGAGGGAATATATTTGCAATATTTAATAAAAAATATTTATTTTCTTTAATAAACCAAAAAAAGACTGTTACCAAGATTTTTTTTTTCCCTGATGAAGAGAATAAGCAAATAGCATCAGGAGGAAGAAGTAGGACAATCCAATTACATTTACACCTTTATAGCCCCTTCCTCTTGCACAAAGCTCGTCACTCAAATTTATTAAAAAGAGAACAAATAAATATTGATTTAGGAAAAAAGGGGTATGAAAAATTGTATATTTTTTTATTTAAAAAAATGCTTATAATAGTTGTTAATTTTGACTCAAAATAATTACTTTATAATTGACATAAATATTATGTTCCCTTTTAGCAGAACTAATAAAAATAGGGGAAGTAATGGAAAAGGGGAAGATGACATCACAGCCCAAAGAAGGAGAAAATGACATCAAGGTCCACCTCAAAGAATTAGTAAGTGGTGCGAAAAATTTTAGCGATAGGAGAAACATGCAGCTTGAAGGGGAGGTTTTGGAGAAAGTCTATGAGGTAAATTTGTCTATGCTTTTTAATTTAGTTCCTTTAATTTTTTTCTTTTTTTTGAAACTGCATAAGTATTTCTTGGATTTCTATATCTTACTTCCATCTTCAGCAAAATCTTTGGGCAAAAAACTCAAGAAAAATAGGAAAACACAGTTAAGTATTTTCTGAAATATATTTTAAAATATTTAAAGATATCAAAAACACAAATTAATAAAAAGTATTCTTTTCATGAATGCATCTACTACACATCATGGTTTTGAAGGAAAATATTTTTAATCATTTTCTAGAACCTATATAAATATTTTTCTCTTCTTGCTTTGTTTCATTATCAAAAAATGCGGAAGCAATTAGATCAAAACATCCTTTTTTTAATTCAAAAATATTTTGATAATTTTAAAAAATAGAGAGACAAAATTGAGATATATTAAAGTTAAAAAACAGCCTAATGATAAAACCACACTTGACTCAACCTAAAGGATGAAGAGTTCGAATCTTTCACTCTCTAAATTAAAAAAAATATATACTTATTTAATTATTATTATGATTATTATTATTATTTGCAATAATTTTACGTGATACTAAACACGACTTTGCGTCATGTATTTCAGGCGGAAGTGAAGAGCAAGGATCGTACTGTGGCTGTGAAAAAGCTTTTTCCTGGAAAAATGAATGAGTCTATCAAACAGGACATTTACTACCTCACAGCTTTGAAGCATAAAAACCTTATTAAATTGTGGGATATCCATGTTGGAAAACGCCTACAATTGCTCGTTTACGAGTACATGCAAAAGAAGTCCCTTGACAGCGCCTTGTTAGGTATGGTACTCATTGCTTATTTTATGCCAGCAGAAATTAGTAATTATTTTTTTAGTTAACATATGTTATACCATATGTTATCTTATTAGTAAGAAATAAAAATTATAAGTAGGTTATATTACATTCCAAAACCGTTAGTGGAAAAATTGAAAATTTCTTTGAAGATTTAAGAAATCTTTTTTTAAAGGAAAGATCTAAACACGTGAAAATTTGTGGTATAGGCTCATAAAAGTCTTAGAATTAAATCAAATTTACTGATCTGAAGTCTTTAGAATTGAGCAAATAATAAAATGGGAAAACATTCAAAATCATTTTATTGATTTATTTAAACTAAGTAGCATTTTTAAAATATTTTTGATAAATATCAAGGTTAAATAGATTATTTACATTGTAAATACGAGCATAAATTATTGCACCGTCACCATGTTACCTCAAATGTTTTAAATTCTTTAAGTATAAAAGCCATGTTATTTACTTCTTTAAATTTCATAAATATGCTATTCACTACAATTTCTCATAATAAAAATTTTAATCCAAAATTAAAATAACATATTCAATGATAAATTCATTCTCACTAAAATAAACAAAATACAATTGTTCATATTTAATGTAAATCATAGTCGGATAACAACAAAAAGGGGTAATCTACTGGAGAGAATCACTCCATGCATATTTCAGCAATAAAACTTACTCATAACCAAGAGTTAAAATGTATAGAATAAGTATACCAGTGAACGATGAATAGTATTGATGTTGGCTTAAGACGGATCAAGAAATAACCGACAAACCTAAAAGAAAAAAGTAAGGGTGCATATATAATACCCAGTTAGAAGTCCATTACTCACCTTTCAATTCTTACAATTATTTAAAAATTCAAACCCCGAAAATAAAGGGTTTTGCCTGATGGATTCTACAACCCCCAACCAAAAGCCCTTCATGTCAAGACTTAGAGGGTCTAGGGCAAAAATATTTGGAGGATATATTTGAAAGAACTGGAAATGATTAATATCTTTTAATAGTAATTACATTTTTTTAACTTAAGGAATGAAAATCTATATCCATCATTCTTTCCTAAGAAAATAGTTGGCATAAGACCATTGCTTAATTATATATAAATGCATGCATGAGGATGTAATCTCTGTTTTATCACATGACTTAAAGCAGTTAATTTGTCTTCCGCCACAGAGATTTTCGCGTGTAACACAGAACTACCATATAACATAAGTTTGTGAGATTCGATTAAATATTCTGTATAACAAGCAAAAATACATTGACTTATAAGCTTAATCTCAAATCCGCATAAAAAGAATCTTGAGCAGTACTAGAATCAATATGATTCCCAGGGCCGGTACTTAGGTATTAAATTAAAGGAAAGATATGATCAATACAGGACAAGTTATCTAATAAATGTCATGAATTTATTAGTTGATGAGATGTGTTAGAGCTTCTCTTTTTTTCCTTTTTTTAAGAGGAGAAAGCTTCTCCCGTATCAATTACCCTCTTTACTTATATAAAAAAAAATAGCCAAAAAAAGAAAAGAAAAAAGAAAAGAAACAATTGGGAACTTCGTAAGTTGTAAGCCAACATTAATAATTGGTTTGACTTCTTTTAATTGATGAACAAAGAGGAATTAAGAAGCAAAATTTGTGTTAATCATAACTTCAAAAAATATTTGTGTCAATCATTTTTCTAATCTTATTTACTAGAGAGAATACAAGATTTATGTGGTACATTCGGTGATCGCAGATCCAAAGACATCGGAACCTCTTAATTGGGAAACTAGATTTAAGATTTGCAAGGGAATAGCAGAGGGTCTGGAGGTTCTACACATTAAGCAACAAAGATTTAAGATAGTTCATGGCAATATTAAGGCTTCGAGTATTCTTCTCGACGGAGATTTCAATCCTAAGCTGTCAGACTTTGGATTGGCCAAAGTTTATACTGACGACGATAAAGTGAAATCCATGATAAAAGAAGCTCCAAAGTAAGTAACAAATTGAGATTTTATTTATTTATTTTGTGCTCATGATAAAGAAACAAATTAACTTTATATATAAAACTGGCTAGCTCCTCATTATTTATTTATTTATTGCTAAATGTTCCTCAGTTGATGAATTATTCAATTGACTAAATATACCAGGACATTTTGCTTTGTGGTACATCTGATCAATAAAAAATTAACGTTTGGACAATCAATCTATGACAGCTTTTTGTAGTTAGGTTTATCTTTTCTAATAGATGTTGTATTAATTAGATTTCTTTTTCAAAATGTGTATTACATTAATTATAGATCCAAATCCACCATAATTATTCTACCCAAATTCTCTATATTAATTATTTAATTTTAAATGATTTTATTTTTAATTTGTTGAATGAATTTTTTTTATTTTTAAAACATTATTTCACTATATTTGTTTTACACGACTATTGCTATTCCCCCAACGTGCACACGTTTAAGCATAGTCTATGTTGTGCAATAACTAATAGATTTAACGAGGCATTCGTTCTTGGTTCTCTCTTCAAAGTTCAAGTCTGTTACACCTTGTAAAAGGCCCCTTTTTTATCCTTCAGATGTAGCTTTTTTCTTTTCAAGTACCAATTAAAAATTCGTTTTTATTCCTCCGCAATATGATAATAAATCCCATATGCCTCTATGATGGAACATTTGCCTCTTGAGGGAATGGTATTTATGAAAAAGTATGTCTGATGAAGCAATAATTTTAGAATCAGTGAATTTTTAGTGTCTTCAATTTATGTAACTAGTGGAATTTTTTTAAATTTTCTTGGGTGAGTTTTTTTTTTTTTTTTTTTAAGGTCGATCATAATTATAAAGGAGCCTCGAAGGTGTGGACTAATTCAATTTATTTATTATTTTTTAATTTTGCCTCTTGTTTCACGCGATTCTATTGCATATTGATATTTTGTTTTCATCATGGTATATGGTAGGAAGCTTTCTTTTTTAACTTTCGATATAATTATTTAAAGTTTGATAATTAATATAGGAGATTTAGGTAAATAATTATGGTAAATTTGACTTTCTATAATTAATGCAATACCTATTAGGAAAGAAAAACCTAACTATAAAAAGCTGATAGAGAATTGTCCAAATGTTAAATTTTTTTTGAGTGGGTGTATCCTAAAAGCAAAATGACGTGGTATATCCAGTCTATTGAGTAATCACTATTAATGGCAAACCTGATCATATGTGTGTGTTTGTCTCTTGTGATTTTATCAATGTGTTGTTTTGATTACCGCGTTATTATTTTTATTAATTTATTTAATAACAAAGATCTTAGGCGTTAGCTAATATGCAACTTATACGAATCTCTTTATCACTATAGCTTTTAAAATATATAATAAAGATTACACAGCAAAAATAAAGTCAATCTAATTATATGTATATATATATTTCAATAGAAACATGTGGGAGTAAAACTATTTAAAAGAAGCATATTAAAAAAAAGATTACACTGTTGACGATTTTATCACAAAATTGAAAAAAAAAACCATAAAAACTAAGCACAGCCACATGTGAAAGAAATTTTGCTAATAAAAGTAAAGTAAGGAATCGAAAAGTGTATCTCGAAATTCCCCAACGGGGAGAAATTAAAGAGAATACATTATCAAAATAAAAAAAGTTAAAAGGAGACTGTGAACCCTTTAAAAAAGCCACATGTCAAGAAAAAAATGTTATAATATTGGATCAATAGAAAAACCTAACAATATTATTTTAAAGTAGCAAGCAAGGGTAAAAAAAATATTTTAGAGAAATATATAGAAAATGAAATTTTAGGATAAACATGGGCACATTTAAAAAAAAAAGTTATTTTAATCGGGACAAAACGACAAAATAATGGAGAAGCAAATGAAAAAAAAAATAAAAAAGTAAAAAAAAATTTAAAAGGAAAAGTTGAAAAAATCAAAGCAAAATAATAATAAATAAATAAATAAATAAAAGAAACGAATTGTCTAAGACAGATCGTCCTCCCATAAAAGGGAAAAAGCAAACTTTTATATAGTAAAGATGTACCTTTCTTTAACGTTTATACTCTACAGAGCCGGACGTTTACTAGCCATATTTATAAACTAAATATATTAATTAGTTGTATGCAACTAATTTTTACGGTTTTTCCCTGTCTCCAGAGGATATCTTGCTCCTGAATATCCTCAAGTTCGTAGTCCAACAAGCGCAACCGATATCTTCAGTTTTGGGGTGGTCCTACTTGAAATTGTTTGTGGGAAGAAAAATAAAGTGCCCACACCAGACGAAGAGTCAAGGTATCTTTTGGACGAGGTAATTTAGAAGACTAAACTCCAAGTCCATCACCTTTCCAGCTATTATTTTTCCCCCTATACAAAGCTTTCTTTGTAGAGCAATGTTTTTTAACATGATATAATTTCGACCATCATTGACAGAGGGGAAAGTGAAAGGACAGGTAGGGAATAGGAGTGTAAATAATATTAGTGAATGGATTAAAGACTTGTACTTTTAATAGGACATAGACAATTAGAAAAGAAAATAAATTAGATGAGAGATTCAAAATCCTCCATAACAGTACTCCAACCTAATCCGTCCAAAATTGGAAAGGCTGAAAAGGATTCTCTATCTTCCTCACCTAAGTTATAAACATTTCATTTTTCTGTGTTACATTACCCAATGCAGCCTTAATAATGAAAAAATCTTTTTAATTCCCATAGGGTTACAATCTCGCTACTTACATAACTGTTTGCTCTAGTATAGTACGTAGTGTATTTTTTAGATTAAGTCATACTGTTTTGTTAGTAGCAGGGTTGTAACCCATAGGGTTTAATAGGATTGCTCTTAATCATGACTCTTGGAGTGTGGAAAATAAATAAATAAATAAATGGACCTTAAAATATAAACTGTGTTCTACGTGTTTCTTCTTTCTATTTGAAAGTGCGTCATAAATGAAACATTATGAGGGATGAACCCAATAATTTTTTTCAAGGAGATGGAGGTTAAACCAAAATTTTGAAGAAAAATAACCGTCTAATTCTATAATCTTTTATTTCAAATCTCTCTCTCTTTTTATTTTTTTCAAATAATATTTTTTACCTTTTATTTCTTCTTTCAAATGAATCAAACCTGTAATATAGTTTGATTCACTTTTTAAAGATTATGGGTTCACAAAATTATAAAATTCTATAGTAATTATCACTTTTTGCTTTTTTGGGATTTTAGGTTTCAGTTATTAATATACTTAGAACTCAAAATTGAAGGGAAAAGTGCAAGAAAATCTTTTTAGGGGTACATTTCTGAAATATTTTTACAGTAATACTATTGTTTATTGTTTAAGGCCTTGATAGTCTTGTTGCGTAATGTTATTGCAGGCACATCCACATTCTAAATCTGGAAACAAACGAGGGCTGGAGAATTTGGTTGACGAGAAAATATCAAAGAATATGACAGCCGATGAGCTCAATGAAGCCGTCGACGTCTTAAATTTAGCAGTAATGTGCACCGAAAAGTCCCCAAGTTGCAGGCCCAACATATCTCACATTCTGAGTGTTCTTAATCGCCAGAAAACCATTGATAAGATTCGTCAGGCTATAGACGCCTCAAATAAAAAAGATACTTCAGAAGTCGCTGATAAAAATGACGAGTCCAAACCCAAGGAAATGGGCTCAAATGTATCCACTTCATCTGCTTCAATCGAACACGAGACTAAATAAAAAAAAGGCACACATTAATCACATCAGATGTATGCAGACGTATCCTCGACTGGCCTGATCAGCTAGTTGCCAAAATAGTTCTTGGTGTGAATTTGCATGTATGTATGCTTGAACTTTGGTTGAAGTTATCTGACTTTGTAATTTCTGGTTTTTAGCTTGTCCATGTTGATATATTCCACAGAATGAAATTATTTTTGTTGATATATATATGTACGTGTGTGTGTGTAATAATATGCGTAGATATTGTTCATTTTCTTGAACTACATATTTTCTTGTATATTATCGTCACAAACCTATATCAATTTAATAAACTGAGGGATTTGGGAGTGGAATATTGGTGTACTCCTTCATCCGCATGTTATTATGGATAAGATTTGATTTTGCCTCGATTTAGAGCTTGATTTTTCGTCAAGTTTCGAGTATGCTACTGTTGATCTACGTAATGGATCATTCACTCTCTTTTTCCTTGTATCAAGTTTTCCCAACTGAGTTTTACTGTAATGGGGTTTTAATGAATAATGAATCCTACGGGAACCTTTAATTGCTTCTTGTATTTTTCTTTTTCATTATAAAATTAAGTGAAAAAATAGTACAAGATCAAGGATAAAAATATCGATAGCTATCGAAATATCAACGAAAATATCAATATCGATGAAAAGTAATATAAAATTTTAAACATCATCTTAAAATACTTTATTTTTAAATGAGATTTAAGAAACTTCAAAAGTGTTAATAATATATAATTTAGAGGAAACTCTCAACTAAAATACAAATTATGTAATAAATCTTAATGGACTAATATAGAAGAAGATCACAATATAGATCATTATAAAGTTTTCGTGGCCTTGGTGTGGATTGTGCATTGATAATGGTTACAATTGCTCAGAAAGAGAAAGAGCTTGTAGTCTCGAGCACTTGAAAAATTGACGGAACTTCATGATTAATTGTTAAAAAATATGAATAAAGATTGTAAGAAACCGTCCTATAAACTTAGTGCTCTTAGTGTGAACGACTTTACGAATGAGAAAATGTTGTGTGTTCTCTTTTTATTTATTTAAAGGCTATTCCTTTGAATTCAACCAAAAACAAAAAAAAAACAAAAAAAGGCTATTCCTTTGTATACTTAATTGGTCTTTGTTAGGTTTATTTTTTTATGGAATAAATCTATAAGCACTTTTTTTTCCTAATTAGGCCATGTTTAAAATGGCTTAAAATTAAGCTATTTTTGACTCATTCAGTTCAAAAGTTACCTTTGAATCTATTTAAACATACAAGTTGTTAGGCTTTTGACTTTTATAAAAACTTTTAGAACAAATTATTCCTTTAGCGCTTATGAAAAAATGTTTATAAAAAGCTTTTTTATTTACCTTTTTTATTTTATATTTGTAAATAACAAATTATAAATTTCACTTATATCCTTATAGTATATTACTTTTTTTTATAATAACAAGAGCTTTTGACTTTTTCATGCATTTTTAAAAACTCTTTTGAAATCAAAAAGTTTTTTTTATACACTATTTAAATACTATTAAAAAGCTTCAACTTATACTTCTCTTCTTTATTTGCTTAAAAATAAAAGCCCAAATAAGGGGATAAAAAAAGAAAAAGAAAACGGCCAAATTCAAAATAGGAACATCTATGGAAAAAAGCTGCTTTAGAGTTTCGACTATAGTGGCCCGGTGAAAACGGAAATGAAAAAAAATAATTAAAAAATAGCTGCATGTGGTGCGATGGCTTTTCAACAAATGAAGTGAAATTCACTTCAGGCTTGTGGGGAAGGGGGAGGACCGAGAAATTATTCCATAATGATAAAATCATGTTTATGCAAATGTCAATCGTAATTCTAAGTACTAAAAAGTGTGAAATAATATATTTGATATATTATTCTATTTTTTATTCTAATTTAATGTTAAATCTATTTTTTGCCACGGTTATTAAACTTAATAATTTGTAACAATAAACTTTTAATTTTAGGGTAATTCAAAATGATAATATTGTAATAATTAAAGGGGTATTTGGAAAAGTGATTTAATAGGGTGTTTAGAAGAGTAGTTCAAATCAATAGTTTAAATTATGAATAATAGAAAGCTCCACATGCTGCAGTAAAAAATATCACAACCCGCCTTATTTCGGGTCATGCTCTAACACTTTTCTTATTTACGTATTTATGAAAATCTTGAAAATATTTTTTTAAAATAAGATTAATAGATTACACATATATACTCAAATTTCCTTTTTGTAATTATGTATACATAAACGAACTTTCTTCTTATAATATCATATACTTAACATATCCAAATGAGGTTTTGTCTTAGTTAACCATACTCTATCTTTATATACAACAAGTTTCAAGATAACTTAATATACATAGCAATGGAAACATAATTGTAGCGGTATCCATTCCCTGATCTACACATTGCTCATGTTCCACCGCCAGCTTATCAGTATGATCATTTGACCTCTTAGTTGAAATTCCTACAACATGAAATAACTAGTTGAGCTTATGCTTAGTAAGTCTAAACATAGCCCACATGCAGAATATACTAATATGCGTGATCCATTTATGCTTTCTTATGAACATTCCTTATTCTTGTCATATCTTATCTTTAACTAGGGCCCAAGTGCTCATACCATATACTCACATAGGTCTTCATAACACCGAGAGCATAACATAACTTTAACTTTAAACTCCCTCTTGCATCGGGAGCTGGTACGACACTTTGCTTTCCTTCTGGTGATTCATTTATTAGTCCAGTTATTTTAATTATCATACCATGCATGTCAAAATTCTTACATACTAAGTGCAAAACATATAAACTTTTTCAAATGCATAATACACACAGGTATATTCACATATGTATGCTATACTCTTAAACCTACTATTTCATACTGTAGGTGGATTTGGAACTTACTTGTTTACGCTGCTATAAGAACCATCTTTGGGTTCCTTCGTTGACTTGTTTGGCCAACCAAAATGGTTGGTGAGCTAGAGCACCCTTAACAACTTGATTTCTTTGTCAACCCTACTTGAAAGTTTGCAAAACTTGAACCTTGCTCTAGATCTTGATTTAAAACTTTGTTTGGAAGTGTGTTTTTATGAAAATTTATTTTGAGAGGGAAAAGTAAGGAGTTGTCGAATATGGTGGGAGAGAGAATGAAAAAAATGTGATGCTTATGTCTTAATTTAATATTTATCTCTTTAAGGATTTTTTTTCTTTTAAATGGTGAATCATCACCTTTAGTCATGGTTAAGGATGATGGTTGGCTTAATGTGATTGGACCACATTTTGTGATGTGGTGGCGTAATCATAATTCTCCAAGTGTCCCCTTAGTGGGACCCACCACTTAACACAATGTAATTTTTTTACCACACAGTATTTTTCTTATACTGTTAGGGTAAAATCGATGAAAAAAAAATGTGTTCTTGAACTGTATAAAATATCATACTTATTCTTTGGTTCGCTATTAGAACCCACACACAGCATTTCTTATATCTATGCTTGTATCTTGGCAGTATACTTACACTGCGTCATACCCTTTTTATACTGCTTTAGAGTTTTGGCATGCTTTTCTACTTTATTTATACCTTAATCATCCATTACTTTATATCACAATACCATAATAATTAATTGTGATATAAAATTCATTTCATGGATATTATTTACAAATTTTTAAGCATTTTAAGCTCATTAAATTTGTATTTGGCAATATCCAACATCGCATCAAGTCTATAGTAAAATTTCCTGTCAACAGTGTTCATTATATATTATCATAATTTTTACAAAAATACAATTTATGGGGGGTAAATTCATTGATTAAATCCAATTAAATATTGGATTTTGTTAATGACCTTCCCTTGGTCATTACAACCTACCCTCCTTAAAAATATTTAGCTTTGAAAATTAGAACAATTTAGGGTAGATTTTTCTCATCTCATCTTCTCACTCCCAGGTTGCTTCCTCTACCTGTTGATTTCGCCATAAGACTTTGACGAGTGGTATCTTTTTGTTCCTTAGCTTCTTCTCTTTGCGAGTAAGAATTTGAACTGGTTTCTCCTCATAGGACAAATTTTCTTGCACCTCAATAGGCTCATGTTGAAATATATGTGATGGGTTAAGTACGTATCTCTTTAGCATAGATACATGGATTTTGGAGGTGAATCGTCCATCATGATCAGAAATGATGGATTTTGAAACTCCATGGTATCTAACTATTTAAGCGACATATAATTCATCTAGCCGTTCTATGAAACTGCTAAGTTTAATGGGCAAAAAGCGCACAGATTTGGTCAATCTATTCACAATTACCCATATAGTGTCGTGTCCTCTCATAGTTTTGAATAATCCGATCACAAGATCTATGGTTATCTTTTCTTATTTCCAGTCTAGGATTTTGATATTTTACAGTTCGCCTGCTGATCGTTGGTGTTCAGCCTTCACTTTTTGACAAGTGAGACATTTGCTGACAAACTGTGTGACATTGTTCTTCATTTCGTGCCACCGATAATGCTCCTTCAAATCCTTGTACATTTTGGTAGCTCCTGGATAAACAGCGTATGGTGCCTCATGAGCTTCTTCTAATATCTACCTTTTTAACCCTTCATTGTTAGGAATGCATAACCTGCCTCTATAGCGAAGAATACCATTTTCAAAGATGTTGAACTCTACTTCCTTGTTCTTAAGGGCCTCATTCTTACACCTGAGTAGTGAAGAATTTGCTTCTTACCATTCTCTCAAGTTCTCCAGGATGATTGGTTGGAAGGACAAATCAGCTAATCCTTTTATGATCAACTCTGTTCCTGTTTCTATCAAGTCTTTTTGAAGAGGTCATGACATCAATCGTATTGTTGCAAGAGGAGACGTCGCTTTGCGACTGAGCGCATCTGTTACTTAGTTAGCTTTTATGGGATGATATAGGATTTCACAGTCGTAATCCTTGACTAGTTTAAGCCATCTTTGTTGTCTCATATTCAGTTCCTTTTGTGTGAAAATGTACTTTAGACTCTGATGGTCGGTATAAATCTCACATTTAACTCCATAAAAGTAGTGGCACGAGATCTTCATTGCAAACACTACTGCTGCTAATTCCAAGTCATGCATTGGGTAATACCTTTCATGGTCCTTCAATTGCCAAGATGAATACATGATCACCTTTTCATTTTGCATGAGTACAGCTCCCAAGCCTATTTTTGATGCATCGATGTAGAGCACAAAATTCCCTAAATTCGGTCAGGTATAGTTAGTATAGGTGTACTCGTAAGTCTTCTCTTTAATTCCTAAAAACTTTCTTCACACTTCTTGGTCCATTCATATTTTGCTACTTTCCAAGTAAGGGCCATGAGTGATGTTGCGAGCCTAGAAAATCCTTCTACTTTAGAAGGATCAACATTAACTCTATCTCGTGAGACCACATGTCCTAAGAAATGAACTTTTTCTAGCCAATATTCACATTTTGAGAACTTGGCGTATAATTGATGCTTTCTTAACAACTGCAGTGCAATCCTTAAATGCTCCTTATGTTCTTCTAGAGTTCTTGAGTAAATCAAGATAATGAGAAAGTTGTCAAGGTAGTCTTTGAAAATCCGATTCATAAGGTCCATAAAGGCTGCTGGGACATTAGTCAGCCCAAATGGCATGACACAAAACTCGTAATGCCCATAACGCGTTTGAAACACCTTCTTCGACATATCCTTTTCCTTAACTCGGAGCTTATGATATCCAGAGCGCAGATCAATCTTTGAAAATATTGTCGCTCCTTTTAGTTGATCAAATAAGTCATTGATTCTTGGAAGTAGATACTTGTTCTTAATCATGACTTTGTTCAGTTCCTGATAGTCAATGCACATGCGTAAAGTTTTCTTTCTTCTTCACAAATAGTACGGGTGCTCCCCATGGGGAATAGCTTGGCCGGATAAACCCTTTATCCAACAATTCCTGAAACTACACTTGAAGTTCCTTAAGTTCTCCTAGAGCCATATGACACGGTGCCTTTGAAATCAGAGCTGTACCAGGTGTCAACTCTGTAAGACATGTATGCCCTAATGAGTAAAAATATAATATATTTTTAAAGAAATTTTAATAAATAAAGAATTTATTTATTATTTATATACCAAATCTTGTTCTCTTTACGTTCATATTGTTGAATGTATGTTAAGCAAACAAAAGTTTGAGATTGTTGGTCTTAACCTTTAAGAATTGGGCATATGATGAACATATTATGCAAAAGACACGATTCTTAAGGTGACGGTCTAAATTATAAGATCTGTAATCGAGGAAATACAATTGGGTGCTTTATTCATATAAAGATTGTTATGTTGTCTATATCCCTAATAGAAAATGGTTTGTCTTGGCCATAAGAGGTGGTCTTCATGAAAAGAAATATTGGCACGTTATCATAGATGACGATGTGTTGGATCGAGACATAAAATGAATTAATTTGGATTAATAATTTTGTCTCAGCAAATCTATTCACTTTAGACAATCATATGTATTTTATCTTAATTCTGAGATGAATAGTGGGCCTGTTGTCTTGACTTATGTCTTTTGATGTACCAAAGGGTGACATCTACATTTTAATAGTGGTACGTATGCCGGTACGTTAGAGGCATGACTCTTGATAGCGTAGACCTGTTATTCATAGATATGGAATCCATAGCTCCTCTTCTTATATGCGTTATCCTGTAATTGGAAAATTAGAGCACTTAAGTTTTTGGATACATATGTGTAACCAAATGGTATATCGTCTTTGGATAGTAAGTTTTTCGATGGTAACATAATAGAATGTAAGATAAAAATAATCAAGAAGGTAAGATAAAAATTGTCCTTAAGCCAATTATAAATAATCCTATGGGGATATGATACATTATGTTATGTCATGGAGACTTAACTATATGGGCTTTGTAATTCTATATAGTTCGAGAGTGTAGCTCTAAGCTTTTAGTGGAGTAGCGTTAGAGTTGATAATTATGAAATGTATATCTGGGATATTGAGTTTCATAATTATCGGGAGCTTGAACTATATAGGTCTATTAGGTCTCTTTTGCTAGCTCATAAAAAACCTGTAACGATATGGCGTGCTTTTCTAATAATTGGTGATTTGTGTCAGATTATTAGATTGGCTAAAAATTCAATAGAATCTGATAATTCTTATTTGTTTATCGGTTGAATTTATTTTATGAATAAATTAATTCAAGATAAACTTGTTGAATTATCGGGATCGGATAATTCATGTCTGTTTATCGGTTAGATTTATTTTAAATAAATTAATTCAAGATAAACTTGTTGAATTATCAAGAACATTTATTTTCCTAGAGATTAACTAGATATGACTATTTTAATCAAATAACTTCTCTATTGGTTTATTTGAATTAAAACTAAGGCTCTATCCCAAGATTCTCAGGTGGAAAATAAAGATTCATAGGGATCTTTTATCAGAGGTTCGACAGGCTGATCTTTAAGTTCGGCCTACATATGGTGTAAGTTCGGCAAGCCGAATTGGTAGATCTGCCTGCCGACCAAGCAATAAATAGATTATGTGTTTTCACATGGATTTATCAGATATTGATCCTGATTTGATTTTGATTTGAATTTTTGAGGCCTTATCCAATAAGGACTGACTCTTAGGCCTAACCTCTATAAAAAGGAGAGTAAGACTCATTGTTATTCAAATCAGTTGAGAAATCTAGAGTGAGACTCAGCCAGTGAGACTCTGTGACTCCTCGAAAAGCTGTTGTTCACAAATCACAAACTATAGCTTTGGGTGTTGCTTAATTAGTTAGAAGGAGAGTTGCCTAGTGGAAGAGCTATACAAGTGTGCCCACACACACACACACTGATCGTAGATAGAGAATAGCAAAGAAGGCTAGTTGGTTGAGGTCCTTCAGGAACGCACATCTCTTTATGGATTGTAGAACTTTTTGGCATACAAGGTTAGTAAGATCTGGCTAATTTATGCATATAGTATGTCAAACTTGTGTTTTAGAAAATACTCTGGTATAAAATTTTTTAAAATTCTACTGCATACTATTTTTCCAACAATTAGTATCAAAGCTCTGGTTTTTACATAAATTTACAAGTTTGTGATCATGCTATATATGTAAATTATATGATCTTGATCTCTCCTATGCTTGAATTTAATTTTTTTAGAGAGTTGGCACTCTAGGGTTTCTATATATTTATATGTTGTCATGGATTATATGGTGAATGTTTATTAATTAATTATGCTGATTAAATTATTATTTAATTATTAATTAATTAATACCGATTATGGTTTCTTAAAGGTTAGAATGTGTATCTAGGTTTTTCATGTAATTAGATAGCGTACTATCATCTCCATCTAGGAATTATTATTTAATTTTAAGTTTGTAATTAAATAATCATTCGGAGAAGATGGATCTAGAAGATAGATGATAGCATTCCTAGGTATTTCTTAAGTCTCTAATTTTATGTTTTTGAATTGTTAAAAATAAATTTGAGAAATTGCATTAAAAACTGTATTTCTAGAAAAGGATGATCTCTAATCGGTCGGCATGCCGAACCCTCAGGTCTGGCAGGCCGATGATCGTAGAATCAACAGGCCAAACTCTTGGTTCGACAGGCCATCAGTAGGGCAAAAATCTGATGGCACTGGTGGCATGCCAAACTTTCTAGTTTGGTAGGCCGGACTGACATGTCCAGTAGGCGGACCTAAAAAGATTGTTAGGCTAGAGGCTAGCTAGCTCAATTGGTACTCATGAAGGAAATAAGAACCTCTTAAGGGAGGTTTGAGGTTTGAACCATGAGGGACGCGAAAGAAAAACCATGAGGGACCAGTGGGCCCCAGAGGAGACAATACGGATGAGTGGGCCCAGTTACGCCGCAATAAGAGCCAATTATGACGGGGGCCAAACTACAGGCCTCATGGGGGCTTGAGTGAGGCCGGGTACGTCACAATTAAACGCGTGTTTTATTGTGGCGTACCCGGCCTACTCATCCATACTGTCCCCTCTAGGGCCCACTAGTCCCTCAGGGTTTTTCTTTCGCGTCCCTCATGGTTCGAACCTCAAACCTCCCTTAAAAGGTTCTTATTTCCTTCATGAGTACCAATTGAGCTAGTAAAACACGCGTTTTATTGTGGCGTACCCGGCCCCACTCAAGCCCCCATGAGGCCCGTAGTTCGGCCCCCGGCATAATTGGCTCTTATTGCGGCGTAACTGGGCCCACTCATCCGTACTGTCCCCTCTGGGGCCCACTGGTCCCTCAGGGTTTTTCTTTCGCGTCCCTCATGGTTCGAACCTCAAACCTCCCTTAAGAGGTTCTTATTTCCTTCATGAGTATCAATTGAGCTATCATCATGTCATAAAAGTGCCTTAAGCACAATTTCATAGAAACATATCTTTCATTACGTTGACCATTTTAAAACTTATTCCATTTTTTTATCTTAAGGGCCCAAGTGTTGCACCATAAACATCATCATAGGTGCGCCGTCATGAGAGGAGAAGGGTAGCTAATCCCAAACCAAACATGACATCATAACATAACATTTCATAACATTGGGTGTGCAACACTTATTAGGTGATACATATATACATACTTTAAAACATGCCATAAACATCATGCATAACTTAAAATCATGAAAATCTTTCCTAAGAAATCCTTTAAGGAAAATCATCATAAAATCATCATAAATATCCTTGTAAACATATCATCAAATCTTGTAAAATGAGCCATGTTGTAGGTGAGAATGTACTTACCTTATCGTTAGCTTACTAAACCTTAACGTGATTTGGTGACGACGCCGCGGTCTCGTAGTGCTCGTTCCTTGAGTGTTCATGCCATTTTCCATTTAAAGATGCAATACATTAATATACATCATGAAATATCCATTCTCATGACATTCATTCATAATATATCCATGTATACAACCATCACATATTACATATATCTCATAATCATCATCGTAAAACATAAAATCATCATTATATATATATTTTCATCACATCTATTACAATCAATAATTCATAACCATAAACATTGTCATCACACAAACATGTTATTATGATTTTTCTTTAATTATAAAAATTACCTTAAGCATATAAAAACAAACCATATATTTTAAACATATATTTATGTTAAGTTTTTAAGAATACTTATATCATGGTTTTATAAGTTATTTTATCATTTTTAATGAATTATGAACTTCTGCTATGTTTTACGAAACGTTGGTTTGTTTTAAAATTTTAAGTTTTCTCAAAAATGGGTCTCGGATGGCCTGTCGAACTTGTTGGCCTGCTTGCCGACGTCCAGGAGTTTGGCCTGCCGATCACATTTCTCGGCCTACCGAACATGGATGAATTTTTGGTCCGAATTGCAAAGCCTCTGTCGGCCTGCTGGTTGAGGGAACTCCGGCCTGCCGATCATGTTCGGCCTGCCGAAGTCCCAAGTTCGGCCTGCCGAACTGTGGGAGTAAGTAAGTTTTAAATGATTTGATGTTTAATGAGATATGTTGTGATGTTTTGTTAGGTTCTGATTTTTACAATTTGATAAACCTATATTATTAAGTAAGTTCATGATTAATTTAAGTATTATTGAATAAATTATGATATAGAATAAAATAAACATTGTTAATCTAAACAATGATAAGTTTAAAAAAAAATTTGAAGATATGAATGGATCCTGGTTATGTAAGTTTAAGTACTTTTAAAATCAATGGTACGGTTTAAGTTTGATATTATTTATATGTATAAAGTTTATGCAAGTATGAACGTATGTATGTAACGACATCTATGGCGTCCGATCTAAGGGGCGTTAAGAACCTCTTAAGGGAGGTTTAAGGTTCGAACCATGAGGGACGTGAAAGAAAACCCTGAGGGACAAGTGGGCCCCAGAGGGGACAATACGGATGAGTGGGCCCGATTACGCCGCAATAAGAGCCAATTATGTCGGAGGCCGACCTACGGGCTTCATGGGGGCTTGATTGGGGCCGGGTATGCCACAATATGCTTGTGTATTCGAGTGAGGACTAAACTCCTCTAGGATAAGCTGATTCAAATTTTCAAACCTGTCCGGATTCTAGGAGATCGCCTTTGGGTTTTGTGTTTACTCTGAGTGGCGGTACCATCCGTTTGAGAAGTGTGAAGCAAGATTGCACTTCGGATTCAACGATGGAGGTTGAGTATGTGGCAGCTAGTGATGCTTCGAAAGAAGTAGTGTGGCTCCGCAAGCTCCTTGGGGATTTTGAGGTAGTTCCTGGTTAGATAAGGTGGTATCACTATATTGTGATAACAGTGTAACGGTAGCTTATGCCAAGGAACCAAGATTTCACAAGAAGAGTAAGCATATAGATAAGAAGTATCATATGATAAAGAACTTCGTCAAGGGCAGGCATGTCGCTATATGCAAACTTGTATTAGAGGATAATTTACCTTATCTATTCACGAAGACACTAACTAGGAGAGTCTTCGAAAGGCATGTGGAAGATATGGGGATGCGAAATTTGTCATATTTACTTACTTAGTACAAGTGAGAGATTGTTAGACATGTATGCCCTAAGGAGTAAAAATGTAATATGTTTTTGGAGACATTTTTATCAGTAAATTACGTTCATATTTGTTGAATGTATGTTAAGCAAACAAAATTCTGAGACTGTCGGTTTAAACCTTTAAGAATTGGGCATATGATGGACAGATTATGCGGCAGACATGATTCTTAAGGTAACGGTCCAAATAGTAAGACCCGCAATAAAGGGAATACAGATGGGCGCTTTTATTTATGCAAAGATTGTTATGTTGTCTATATCCCTAACGGGACAGAGTTTGCTTGGCCATCGAAGGTGGACTCCATGAATAGAAACATTAGCACATTGTCATAGGTGACGATGTGTTAGATCGGGACATAAAGTGAATTGATTTAGATTAATAATTCTGTCTCAGCAAATTGATTCACTTTAGACAATCATATGTATTGTATCTCAATCCTAAGATGAATAGTGGGTCTGCTGTCTTAACTTGTGTCTTTTGATGTACCAAAAGGTGACAACTATATTTTAATAGTAGTATGCATGCCGGTACATTGGAGGCATGACTCTTGATAGCATAGACCTGTTATTCTTAGATATAAAACCCATAGCTCCTTTTCAGGAGTAGTCAATATCCTCTTATATACGTTGTCCTGTAATTGAAAAACTAGAGCGCTAAACCATTTGGATACATATGTTTAACCAGATAGTATACCATCTTTGGATGGTAAGTTTTTCGATGGTGAAATAATAGAACATAAGATAAAATATAATCGAGAAGGTAAGACAAAACTTATCCTTAAGTTGATCATGGATAATCCTATAGGGATACGATACATTATGATATATCATGGAGACTTGCTATATGGGCTTCGTAATTCTATATAATTCTAGAGTATAGCTCTAAGCTTTTAATGGAGTAGCGTTAGAGTTGATAATTATGAAATATATATCTGAGATATTGGGTTTCTTCATTATCGGGAGCTTGAACTATATAGGTCCATCAGGTCCCCTTTGCTAGCTCATAAAAATCCTGCAACGATACTGTGTGCTTTTCTAATAATTAGTGACTTGTGCCAAATTATTAGATTGGCTAAAACTTTAATAGAATCTAATAGTTCATATTTGTTTATCAGTTAAATTTATTTTGTGAATAAATTAATTCAAGATAAACTTGTTGAATTATTGGGATTGGATAATTCATGTCTGTTTATCGATTAGATTAATTTTAAATAAATTAATTCAAGATAAACTTGTTGAATTATCAGGAACATTTATTTTCCTAGAGATTAACTAGATATGACTGTTTTAATCAGATAACTTCTCTATTAAGTTATTTGAATTAAAATTGAGGCTCTATCCCAAGAATCTCGAGTGAAAAATAAAGATTCGCAGGGATCTTTTATCGAAGGTTCGACAGGCCGATCTTTAAGTTCGACTCGCTGATGGTATAAGTTCGATAGGCCAAACTAACAGATCGGCTTGCCGACCGAGTGATAAATAAATCGCGTGTTTTCACGCGGATTTTGTTAGATATTGATCCTGATTTGATTTGAATTTGAATTTTCGAGGCCTTATCTAATAAGGACTGACTCCTGGGCCCAACCTCTATAAAAAAGGGAGTGAGACTCATTGTTATTCAAATCAGTTGAGAAATCAAGAGTGAGACTCTGCCAATGAGACTCTGTGACTCCTTGGAAAGCTGTTGTTCACAAATCATGAACTATAGGTTTGGGTGTTGCTTAATTAGTTGGAAGGAGAGTTGCCTAGTGGAAGAGCTGTACGAGTGTGCCCACACACACATCGATCGTGGATAGAGAATAGCAAAGAAGGCCAGTTGGTTGAGGTCCTTCAAGGACGCACATCTCTTCACAGATTGCAGAGCTTTTCGGCATACAAGGTTAGTAAGATCTGTTAATTTATGCATATTGTGTGTCAAACTGTGTGTTTTGGAAAATATTCTAGTATAAAAATTTTAAAATTTCGCTACGTACTATTTTTCCAATAGGCTCAATCTCGAACAAATTTTCTCATTTCGGCGGTAACCTGGGCAGTTCATCCGAAAACACGTCGATGATCTCTTTCACTATATGGACATTCTCTAGTCCTAACTGAGCTTCTTGGTCTTTATTTACTAGATTTTTGAGACAGCCTGTGGATCCACTATCTAGCAATTTCCTTACTTTTAGTGCAGATATTAGCGCTTTTGGAGCCTTAGGAATCTTCCCCGAATACACAAACTTCTCTCCTTCGAGAGGCCGAAACGTGACCTTATGATGTCGATAATTAATTTTGGCAGCATATTTTCCCAAGAAATCCATTCCTAAGATAACATCGCAATCTTGAATATCAATTATTATCAAGTCTATAAACAATTCCCTACCACAGATAATGATTGGTATATGACGTAACCAATGATCAGAACTTAATATCTCCCCAAAGGGAAGCGCAGTCCTAAAAGTATGTTCTATCCTATCTCCTTCATATCCTATTCGTTTTACAAATTTAAGAGATGCAAATGAATGTGTTGCTCCAGAATCAAATAAAACATATGCGTCAGTTTTAGCAACAAAGAGCTGACCTATTACCACGGTCGAGGTTCCGGCATCATCCTCTTTCTTAGTGTAAGTGTAAATCTATCCATTGGGTTCTTGAGCTTCCAGTCAACCCTCACTAATACTTAGGCCTTCAATATGTGCTTGGACCGCATGAAGCTGGGTTCCTTAAGTCTTTTGCTGATTCTGACCAATCTGGTTCTCAAAATTAGAGAAGCAGTTTCTGGCATAATGTCCCTCTTTACCATAGATGAAACACTTATTTGTGGCAGTTTTACACTCCCCTGCATGTCTTTTCTGGCATTGTACACAGAGGGGTCTATTCCCTCCTTCATTCAACCTTTTCTGTGGTTGTCCCTTCTAATTCCCTTGTTTGTTTGCATTCCACTTCCTTTTATTATTGTTGTTGCAGTTATTTCCGGTTTGGTTGCTCTGAGTCTGTCCCTAACTTGGGGTACTTTCCTATCCTTTTGCTTGTGACGCTTGATTCTGTTTAGCCAAGGCCTTTTCCTCCCTTTAGGCTTTAAAGATCTTGGCCCTTTCTTCTTGGTCACGGGAGATCCTAAACTCAGCTCTTGTCACTCATTTAATATAGTCTTCTATGTCTTAGGGGCTTGTCCTCTGCTCTTAACTATGAGGGCAAGTCAATTCGAAACATCCTCATTAACCTTCTTATTCTTTCCCGATCGGTAGGCACCAGTTTCGGACAAAGACATGCCCATTGATTAAATTTCCTCACAACATTGGTCACTGGCAGGTTACCCTATCGAAAGTTATTGAATTCCTCCTATTGTGCTGCCATGGTTTCCACATTAAAATAAGCTCTTCCAAATTCCTCCACAAACTTAGACCAGGTCATCTCATTTACATTTCTCATATGTTCCACTAATTTCCACCATCTCCTTGTGTCTTTGGTGACGAGAATGAAGCACATAAAACCTTCTTGCAATCATTAAGTCCCATAAACTTCAAAACTCTCTCTATTCTGGTAAGCTAGTCATCGGCATCCAAAGGATCTATAGAACCATCAAATTCTGGCACCTTCATCCGTCAAAATCTCTCATAAAATTTAGTGACAGGAATGGCAGGAGCTATTGGGGTTGCTGGTTCTGCCTGCGGTGTCAGCAGTGCTAGTGGCAAAGAAGCCGCACGTGCTAGGGGTATGGGGTTTTGATGAGTCAAGTGCTCTCGCAACCCTTGAATATCTTACTCTTAGCTGGGAGGCTCTGCTGTAGTTCGGTGATCATAGCCATTAGATTTGGATTTGCAAGCCCTCCAGGTACTTCAGCCATTGATTACGGTTTAAAGTCATACTGTAAAGTTATAATATTACATTAACACACATTACTGACTTAATAAAAATTATCAAAATTTTCTCAAGTCACATAAATCCATATAAATATAGGCGATAACATGAACTTGTCCTTTCATTCCATTAACTTCATTCTTTTACATCTTTCATTATCAAAACATTATATAGGTGGCTAACATACATTCTTATTTAACTTTCTTACATAAACTTTTACATTTTTACATTTTTTTCCAAGATTCCAGCTACATAAACACTACTACCGGGAGGGACTTTACTTACTAGAAATACATATATATAATTGTACAACATTAACAAGGTCAAACTTTTGTTAGCCATAAAGTTATATACAACAAATTTATATACAACTTTTAGAAAAAAATATATCAAAAATCCAATTTTCCTAGTATGAGTCAACATCTGACATATCGCTATTTTCTAGGTCCATCTCTAAGTCTTTTTCCTCCTCCTCACTAGAGTCGGTGCGCTCATAATCACTAACGAAAATGGGCTCAGGGGGTTTTGGAACAAGATCAGTTTCTTCCTCAGGCTCTTCTTCCCTGTCATCATTCTCATTCATCCCTACATGGGGATCTTCAAGTGGTGCTACCACATTTTACTCTGCATGTAATACTTCCATGATAAAATCATCTAAACTGGGAAAATCTCGAGGATATTGGATCTGATGTCATATTTCATCTGAAAGATCTCGCCAAATTATGTCACAAACATGTCGTAATGATATCTCAAGTGGAATCAGGGGTACCATTGTCCGACGAAACCTCATAAAATAGTGATCTACTGGTTCACCCACGAATCTTCCCCATATCGACTCCACATGTGAATAAAACTGATAGCGCCAGTCTGCCCACGCAAATGGGTTAAGTTGAACCTGCATGTTATTTGCAGGTGGGAGCGGTGCTAATTTTGCTAAAATATGTTCCTTGAAACCTTGCCAATCCCTACGTTGTTCATCGGGACCGATTTTAATCCACCATCCCAGTGCCTCTCCTTGTAATCATCCCGAAGCTAGTAGGACCTGAAGGTGTGGTGGGGTATGGCATGTTGTGAAGATTATTTCCATAGCATGAAGCCACTCCATCAAGATCGTGGGTTGTCGGCTACCGTAATAATAGGGTGGTATCATATCTTGAAAAGCTACGCTAGCCTCGGTCTACATCCACATTGCGCTCGTTAGGTGGTGCCGCCATTTATTACGTTTATCCTAATTGGTGTTATATTTTCGCATAGGGTAATATCTTAGTATTCTTGTACTAGAAATTAAAGTATCTTACTTGAGCTATGGCAGAGGAGCATGTAGCAATGTGCAGTAGGTTGTCAGGATACCCGCTCTCATACTAACTATCACAACCCACCTTATTTCAGGCCATGCTCTAACACTTTTCTTACTTATGTATTTATGAAAATCTTGGAAATATATTTTTTTTAAATAACATTAATAGTTACACATATATACTCAAATTTCCTTTTCGTAATTATGCATACATAAACGAACTTTCTTCTTATAACATCATATACTTAACATATCCAAAAGAGGTTTTGTCTTATATAACCATACTATATCTTTAAATACAACAAGTTTTAAGATAACTTAATATACATAGCAACAGAAACATAACTATGGCGATATCTATTCCCTGATCTACACATTGCTTATATTCCACCGCCAGCTCATCAGTACGATCATTTTGACCTCTTAGTGGAAATTCCTATAGCAAGAAATAACTAGGTGAGCTTATGCTCAATAAGTGCAAACATAGCCCACATGTATCATATACTAATATGCATGATCCATTTATGCTTTCTTATGAATATTTCTTATTCTTGTCATATCTTATCTTTAACTAGGGCCCAAGTGCTCGTATCATATGTGCACATAGGTCTTCGTAACATCGAGACTATAATATAACTTTAACTTTAAACTCCCCTTTGCATTGGGAGCTGGTACAACACTTTCCTTTCCTTCTAGTGATTCATTTACTAGTCTAGTTATTTTGGTTATCATACCATGTATGTCAAAATTTTTACCTACTAAGTGCAAAATATATACACTTTTTCAAATGCATACTGCACACAGGTATATTCACATATGTATACTATACTCTTAAACCTACTATTACATACTGTAGGTGGATTTAGAACTCACTTGTTTATGCTGCTATAAGGACCGTCTTCGGGTTCCTTCATTACTTGTCTAGTGACCTATTTGGCCAACCAAAATGGTTGGTGAGCCAGAGCACCCTTAACAACTTGATTTCTTTGTCAACTCTCCTTGAAAGTTTGAAAAACTTGAACCTTGCTCTAGATCTAGATTTAGAACTTTGCTTGGAAGTGTGTTTTTATGAAAAATTTATTTTGAGAGGGAAGAGTAGGAAGCTGCCGAATATGGTGGGAGAGAGAATGAAAAAATATGTGATGCTTAAGTCTTAATTTAAGACTTATCTCTTTAAGGATTTTTTTTCTTTTATATGGTGAATCATCACCTTTAATTATGATTAAGGATGATGGTTGGCTTAATGTGATTGGGCCACCTTTTGTGGTGTGGTGGGTTAGTTATAATTCTCAAGGTGTCCCCTTGGTGGGACCCATCACTTAACACAGTGTAATTTTTTTACCATACAATATTTTTCTTATACTGTTAGGGTAAAACCGGTGAAAAATGTATTCTTAAACTATATAAAATATCCTACTTAGTCTTTGGTTCGCTATTGGAACCCACATACAGCATTTCTTATATCGGTGTTTGTACCTTGGTAGTGCACTGACACTACATCATACCCTTTTTACACTGTTTTAGGGTTTTGGCATACTTTTCTACTTTATTTATACCTTAATTGTCCATTAGTTTATATCACAATACCATAATTAATTATGATATAAAATTTGTTTCATGGATATTATTTACAAATTTTTGAGCATTTTAAGCTCACCAAATCTGTATTTGGCAATATCCAATATCGTATCAAGTATATAGTAAAATTTTCTGTCAACAATATTCATTATATATTATCATAATTTTTACAAAATATGATTTATGAGAGTAAATTCATTAATTAAATCTAATTAAATATTAGATTTTGTTAATGACTTTCCCTTGGTCATTACGAAAAAGCTATAGTATAAAGTTCTCATATGCTACAACTTTCAAACCTACACTAATAGTTTAAACCACACTCTCAATTACCCTATAAACTCTAAAGTTCCAATTATGAATAATATAAAGTTCTAACATGCTATAATATACAACAAATATGCTACAGTATAAAGCTTTCACATGATAGTTTCAGGTTCAAACTATTACGGCTTGAACTTTTCTCTCAAACACTCTATATTTAACACCGAATATAGTATACCAAATTTAACACAAAAAAAAAAACCTTTCAAAAAAATTAACACAAAAAAAAACATGGGTTTGAGAATATTTTTTTAGTTTAAATCATTAAACTAATTTATCACCACATTAAAGGGAATGCTTTAAGAATTTGTAGATAGCATATGATAAGTTCTCCGTGATACAAGCGAAGTATCCTGATCATCTATTCACACAATGTCAACGAGTTGCCTCTCTTTTAAAAATTCCAATAATCGGATGCCCTCTTTCGTATCTTTAACAGAAGAGGCTCTATTTTCATTAATTACCAGAAAAACTAAAAAAAAAAAAAGAGGCTTTTTATCCATGTGGAGATGGGCAGTGCGTTTTCCTCCAATCGAAAACAAATTTTGTCTGTAAAGGCAAGTCACGAGACTTACGAGTCACCACTTTGTGCCCTCAGCTTTTAATCTACCCCAGATTTGGAAACAAATGTCTTCTAGGTATTCGTGGTTGTCGCAAGCAACCAAAAACGTAAAATTAAGAGAAAAAAGCGGAAACGAACAAATTGGAGAAGACTTAAAAAAAAGAAGGAAGCAAAGTGGAAACATTATTCACTGGTTATTGTCAGTAGCAAAGTGAAAACATTATTAGCTTTTTTCGTTAAAAAAAAAAAAGAAAAAAAAAGTTATATTGATACTGTTATCCATCAAAATTTTGAACTAAATTATTCATCACCGTATTCCCCGCTTTATGCTTTCTACTTGAATCCATTAGCCAGAATCTTTGATGGTTCAAACGTCTCTATTTTCACAGTACAAAAACAAAGTAAAGAAATTATGATCTTTGGCTACGGATATGCCTTATCTCCGCCACTTGGAAGTTGCTCATTGTTACAAATTGAAAGGTTTTCCTTGCTCTGTTAAGACACCAGGACTCTGGAGAAAGGAGAAAGGCCCTGAAATTGATGTGCAAGCTGCAAATCAATCTCCAGAAAAGTCCTCTGATTAATAAATATTGGTGATGAAGTTCACGAAGGTTATGTTTTCAGTCTGCAGTCGTATTGTATCCGGATTGAGGTTGTTGTTCGGTAATGAATATGTTTGGAGTGTGATAACTTTGATTTCTTGGAATGTGCTTTGAGTTTGTTTGGTCTTATTGTTTTTCCTCCTGCCAAGGTGATGTATGTATATCTCTATAAATCAGGTAACATATGTAGGTGTATAACTCTGGGTGTATTGGTGAGATATTTTAAATGTCAATGCTGGCCAAATTTTATAATTGAAGCACATGATGTCAACTGTTATACCAATCTTGAGAATGTCAAGATGTTTTAATGTGCAAATTAAGGGTGTTTGGAAAATGAATTAAGGGATTTAAAATTAAGAGATTTACATAGTAGCACATTTTGTTTTAAGTTGTAGCATATTTACGTGTGACGCCCCGGAAAGGAGGTCCGGGAGTTTTAAGTAAGTAAGATGAAATAAATAAGGTAAATTAATAAAGAGTAAATAGATCTATGTAGGGAGTAAACAAATATCATCGGCGGCCACCGTCACGTAAATGCCACGAATGTGGGGCCAAGATCTTATTCTTATTCACCATCAGGTGGATGCTTACCACGAAGGTGGGCAGGTAATTAAAATACAATATCAAGAATAATAATACAAAAATATTGAAAATCATCGCCTCTAAGATAGATTAAAAATATACAATTAACAGAGACAAAAATGACATCAACACCGGGACAAGTCGTACAGTACACGCATCATACCATAGTTCTAAAGAAAGTACCATTTCAATCCAAAGAGCCTGGTTTCGATCTTGGGTCCATCCTTCCTCTCCAAACCTAGAAAGGGGATTTTAAAAATAGAAAAACGTAAGCGGAAGGCTTAGTAGGATAATTAGTTAAAAACAAGTTATCTTAAAATATCATTCACAAACCATATTTACTACAAGAAGTCTCAAAAATTATTCATAAAGATTGATAAATACTTATTTGAATAAATCTTGTTAAAAACATCACCGTACGGGTTTTGAAAATCCAAAAGAAATATCCAAAATACAGTTCTTCGCAATCAAAGACATTATTTTCATAAATCATTCAAAAGGTCAAGCATTTAGCCCAAACAGTTTAAAAGTGCTGCCAAAGAAAGGGATAAAAATATATGTATATCCTACCTCATTTGAAATCCAATACTGTAAGCTACAAATAAAATCCAACGTATGCTCCATATACGTTCAAAACCTTAAAAACTACATTTAAAATCAAAAATCATATTTAACAAATATCATTATGTTAATTTAATTATCAGTATGCCTTTTTGATTCAAAATAATCATAACCCAAAATCATAATCTTTTTTGAAATATTTTGAAATTATTAAACATTGAAAACCCAAGTAAAAATACAATTTTTCAAGTCTTGGTCCGGCTTGCCGAACTACACAGTTTGGCCTTTCGAACATCCAGACCGGCTTGCCAAACTTTTCCTAGATTCGGCCTACTGACTAGATGAATCCGACCTGCCGAACTTATGAATCCGGCCTACTGAAGATCAAGTTCAGCCTACCAAACTGGCAAAATCTAGGGACTCGAGAATTCGAGTCTCGACCTCCCCAAGCTCAAAATTCAAATTTAAAACCTGTTTTCTCAATCCTAGAGCATATAAATCACATAGAAAGCATAGGAAATCATAGTAGAATAAATTTAAACCATTTTCCCCAAATTTAAACTCGATTTCACCTTTGATTTGAAAATCAAAGAAAAATATAAAAACTTGATTAAATCAATTTTTGTTCAAATAAAGCTTAGATTCATGTTAAAACAAGTCCCATAAACTTAGATTAAATGTCATTCAAGCTTATCAAACCTCGGATTACAATATACAAAGAGATTCAAAACGAAATTCAAAAATTTTGAAGAGAAAAAGGCTAACCTTAAATTTGAACATTTTTAAAGAGGATTTTTTTGCTTCAATCTTGTTTCTTGGCTTCAAATCAGCGAGAATAAAGCTCGAGATTTGAAATTTTTTTGCAAAGAAGAGGGAGAGAGAGATTTGCATAGAGAGAGAGACGAGAGGGAGCCGAGAGAAAGAAAGAGAGAGAGAAAGCGTGAAAGAAAAAGGAAAGGGAAAAGAAAAAGAAAATAAAGGCCTAATGGTATTTTTGTAAATATGGAGAAAATATGGGATAAAAATGTCATTTGGTATTTTAACACTAAAAATCAAATTTTAAATATGATAAATGCAACAAAATCTTCGAATGACTAAAATTAACAATAAAATTTACTCTGACACACTTAATAATTAAACTTAACATAACTAACTTTACTTTAAAATTCAATGGTGTTACATTACGAGTTTCAACTTATTTATTAAACAAAATACATATTACTCAGAAGGAGGATGTTCTTAATCAGCCTTCAAGCCAGCAACAACAGAAGAAAAGAAGCCAATTGTAGTTTGCTTACAGGAACTTCTGAAGGGTTAGCATACTAATTAGTAAAATGAAATCATCAATCATGAGGCGTAGTGCGTCAATATCTTACATCACAAAGAGAAAAAAATAATTCTTTATCTTACCAATCTTATCCGTTTAAAGCATTTTTCTCACGCCAATTATGCTCTGTTATAAGGCAAAACAAAAAATATAAAATAGTAAAAGCACTAATGAAGTGACAATTAGTATATAATAACATCAATAATGGAAAAGTGACAATTGCCGAAATGAAACCTTTCTTATTATATATCCTTTTGATCATCACCATGATATCCTTTCCCGTCTTTTCCAGCTCATGAAAACTTATTATTATTCTTTCGCTTTCTTAATTTCCCACTTCCTCCCACATTAGCACTTAAAAGAAAAATGTTTTTACACGTCATAAACAGGGTGATATCACTTGTCACTTGTTATTAATGTCCAACATTTTTTATAAATAATATGGCTTCTAGAGTGACATGACCCAAAGTCAATTCGATACGCAGACAATTATTTAGCAAAAGAAATAGAGACCTCGTCGAATGCCTTTTATATAATTTAACAAAAGATACTCTTAAAGTTGCTTTATAGCTTTTTTAAAGTTGCTTTATAGCTCCACCATTTCCGCACTGAGTTTGTTCCAGAGTAGAGATACATAGCTCATTAATGTTTTCTTTAAAGAGTTAGAATTATTTGATTGATCACGACTGATCATATGGAAGAATATAATAACATTGTTTGTTTTGTCCCCTCTTTTATCCCTTTTGAGCCAAGATCAATAAGAGAGCAGCAACATAATAAAACGGAACCAATGCCAAGAAGATATGGTTATTGGTGGGTAGCGGCCCTCATCAGAACAAAGCATTTTAATCTTGCAGTCTTTTTATAAAGGAAAGATAAATATACAAAAGTTTGCTTGGGATAATTTCAAGCTATTTTGAACTTGTTTGTACTTCCATGTTTAGTCAATAAGGTTAGATTTGAAATCCGGCATTGATATTATTTCTTGGTTCTTTCCAAGGTTAAGTAGTCTAAATCCTTTTAAACCTTTTTCTTAATTTTACTTTTAGTGAATGTGAGAATTTGCTCGATCTATTACTGTTCACAACTTTAACAGGAGTACATGAGAATGTTAGACAACTTATCCAATAGTATATGGTTGTCCATATAAATATGATTATAAATAGTAACAATTGATGATGTAAACAATGATGTCATGGATAAATAGTATATGTGAATAATGATCATAATACTTTTATAAATTTTTCTATAAATACCTCATCCTGTATTCATTCTAAATATACCTCTCCTACATAATAATACAAGAGCTTCTTTCTACATTTTCTTTAAGATTTCTCCCTAAAAATTGTCTAAGTTTTATAATTTTTGTATCTTTTTTCTTAGTTTTCATAATAGTCTTTTGTTTTTAGTTTTGTCAGATTTATATTATCACATTATATTTAATAGACAAATCTATACCCTTTCTAAATCAACACTTATTTTATAAAAAACACCCTTAAGGAAAAAAATAAACAATTCATAAATAAAAAACAAAAAAAAAAACAAAACAAGCAATAAATTAATACTTTTTTCTTTTTTTATTTTTTCTTTTTTCCCTTTCTAGTTGTGGCTATTTTACATAGTTCTTTAAGAAAACAATTAGAAATAATGAAAAAGAGTTGATCTGTTGACCACATTGCCAATCCTTGCCGAGCTACAAAACCTATTTTTTTTTTTTTTTTTAAAAAAAACGAAGTTTTGTAATACTTTTTGAAGATTTTTAAAAAATAAAAGGAAAAAAACAAAAACAGAAAATGGTTTTGGCCTACTCAAGCCCCTAAGCCTCTCCAAAGGTAGACAAAGCTTCAGACTTTGATTTCCCAATTAGGTTTCTCCTATTTCTCCTCTCCTTTCTTCTTCGTAGTGAAAGCAATCTATCATAATAATGCCTCAACCATGTTTGACATTGAAGGAGATTTTAGAGAGATACCCAGAGAAAGAATCTCAGGTGACGTTTTCTTTACAGTCGAAAATATGAGATTTTTGAAGTTTCAGTGTATTGATTAGTAAGGCTTACTGATGTCGTCTCGCCGATTGGGGGGCTGCCGATGCAATCGGTCGGAGGAGGGTGTTGTTGTAGCTCGTTTGCAGCCCCCGGGCAACCATGAGGAAGGCTATGAGTTAGGGGAAGGCATCCGTCAGTTTGTTTTTGTTATTAAATTTCCTTATTTTTTAAAAAAATTCATTTATAGGGGCATTTTTGGTATTTTATAGTTAAAATTGAGCTTTACAAAAAGTATAATTTATTTACTAAATCTAAGGGTATAATATTTGATGAGATAAAGAATAAATAACCCTCAAAAAAGATAAACATCCTATCTTTAAACATTATGTATGCGGTGTATTAAATAATCAAGCCTTCCTTTGGTGAACAACGGTGCCGTGAAGATGAGAATATTTTATGCCTCTACCATTTTAAATAATGATTTTTACTTTTTAAGAATCAACAACCATAAATGCCAATGGTAAATGATGTGGAACCCGCCACTCAAATGCTTTCCGTTAAGGTCTTCCCTACAGAGATTTGGGAGAGGAATGTTGTGACAGACAGACCCAAGTCCACTTGTAGTTTTAAGTAATCTATATGCCTATAGTCATAGATATAGGTTTCAAAGAAGAGCAGAACTACTGATCCTTTCCTCCAATACAAACGAAGGAGCTGGAAATCTTTTGCAAAAACTTATAATTGGTATTGTTTTTAAAATAAGTGAAAATGTTTGTGTTTTGAAAAATGAAATGTTTTTAAAAATTATATTAAGAATATTTTTAAAATTTTTGTTTCAAAAAATACGTGAAAATATTTCTAAAAATTTTGAGAACAAAAATAAACGAGACCAATATCATATTTTATACTTTATTACCTAATTTCTCACTCTCTCTCTCTCTCGTTGTTCCAATGACAAAGGACACTCGACAACTACTGACGATTAAGCACTAAGCAGCACTACCGAGTGTCGACCGAATGATTATTCCAAAGCCGCTTCAGACTTTAGTTTGTCGTTTGTAAATATGGTATTTAAAGTCGCTTTAGTTGTGTCGTGACTCGTTATAGAAATTTAAAATTCAAAGCCACTTTAGTTTGTGTCGTCCATATTATTAAATAAACTTGAAGCCGCTTATCGTAAGGTGAAAGTTGTAGTAAAATAAAGTGGATACGAATGCCAGTTATTGAGGCTATACCTAGCATGATCCACCCTCAAATGACTTTGGATGCAGATTTCTTTTTAGTTTCCGATCTTATATATCTGAAAAGAACGTGATATATAGTTTGCAAAGTCATCGATTCTTCGTCCCTCTCTTTTTAGATTTATTACATTCTCATTTTTTAGAGGGTTAAACATCATCGTCATCTCTGAATTTATTAGACATTTACAATTTGTCTCTAAAACTTTCAATTATGACTTTAAATTTACAAATGCATAGCAAACTGTCCCCACATATTTGCATGCGGTTATTACTTAAGGGCAAAAAGGGTCCTTTACTTTTCTAGTAATGTTAATCCGAATTTAAAATTTGAAAAAAATTAAATAAAAATTTTCTATTTTGATGAAATTTTATTAACCATATCAATCACAAATTAAAATATATAATTTTTTTTTAATAATGATATCGTTATCCATGAAACCTTTTCATTTACTTAAATTTATATTATGCGCTACACATATTGCTTTCTACTTTTTAGAGGCAAGGGTCGTTGAATGACCAAAACATTATGACCCTTCGCTTCTAGACAGCTAGCTAGCTTTACAATGAAGCTTTTACCACCCTAACCGGCCTGTCCTCGCTCTTAGTATTACTGGATAACTTGTTTGTCACTCTTATAATCTCTATGTTTTAGGGTTTGTGAAAGGAGAGGTTGCTCTGGGAAGGGCTAAATCCAGAAAAGCAAGCAAGAGGGAAAAAAATCCAAACGCAGAAACTTTCATTTCAAAAGAATCTCTCGTGTTCCTGATTCAAAGTCATATAAGTTGTGCAGCAATTTGGGTATGCCATCTGACGATTTGGTCAATAGTTATATATCGATCTGTTCAATGTTCATATATATAGTGAAGAAGTCTATATAATTCATTCTTGTGTATCAAGTAGCTGACAATTAATATATATATATATATATATATATATATATATATATAATCAAACATTGGAACAGATAAGAACTAGGTGATGGCAGAAATTGTTATCGGTGCCCTTTTGGGAAGTATATTCTCGGCTGCAATTGACTTTGCCCTGGAAGAAGCCCGAAAGGTTGATTTTAAAGGACAATTTGAGCAGATGGCCTTTCTTCTCAAATTACAATGTGAGATTAGACAAATTTGTTTGGAAACACATTGTAACACAAAAGTTCAGTATAAAATCCTTACATACTATAGTGCTTTGACTCTAAATTTCAGTTCTAATTGATTTCCTAAATACTCTAATATTTATATTTTAGCCTAATTTGATACTTTTTTCCTTTAATTCCCTAAACATGCCTTTGAACTTTCCATTATTTATAATTTGATTTTAAAATTTCTTGTTCCGAACCTCAGAGGAATTAACGCACCAGAATATTTTCAAGGAATCGTATCACCCAAGACTGATGTTTACAGTTTTGGATGGTCGTCCTTATAAATGTCAGTGGAAGAAAAAGTGATGTAGACAAATCCAACGGCCAGGGAAAGGAGGTTCTTCTAGATACCGTAAGAAAATTATAAACTGATCACTTCTTTCTATTGTGTGTATATATGTTACACTTAAATTTATCAAAAGTTCTTGAACTTTTTTCTTTTTGAAAATTGGTCATTGTATTAAAAATTGTTCTACCTTAACTCTTAAACTCCTTGTATGTCTCAAATTTAGTCCTCAATTTTATTTTGTTAAAACAATTTTAGAGCATATATAGTTGGAACTCCTCGAACGTCAAACGATCCAAATAATGGGTAAATTTTAACAGTCAAACTGGCAGCATATATTAATTTAAATAATTTTCAAGCTAGCTTTCCTCCTATAATTTATATAAAATATCATACATGTTTAAAAACACACACATATATATATAATATATATGTGTTTATTGTAATACATAGGCATATCATTTACAAAGTAAAAGGAGGCTGATAGAGTTGGTGGACAAGAACTTGTACGATTTGTCCGACGCAAAACAAGCCCTCACGTTGTTGAATCTAGCAGTGAAGTGCACGAGTTCGAGCCCAAGTATGAGACCAATAATATCGCAAGTTTTGAGTGCTCTTGGTGGTAAGAAAACACTCAGTGATATCGTTCTGCCTGATCCATCTGCCTCAAATACTTTCTCTGGAGACCTCGACAAAGCACCTGATTCCTCCACATCCCAACAATTAGTTTGATTTTTGATTGATTGTGTTTTTAGTGGGACCACGTTTTCATAATTCGCAGCACAGTTTTCCTAATTTCATGCTTTGTATTTAATGAAATAGATATTTGGGAATATTTGTGTTTTGTTTTGATTGTTGTTTATTTCACTCTCTCGCTAATCCCCGTTGGAAAGCATAAACGATAACAAGAGAAAACGACAATCGCTTAAATAAAATGACAACAATTTGACTACTGGCAACAACCTCTACACGACAATTACTTTAAAACAAGGACATATCAAGCGGCAAACTTATGGAAAGCAAAGTTAATAAGGAAACGACAGCAAGGAGAACGACTCCAATTAAACCACAACAAAAGAAAAAAAGGGACGACCAAAAAAAAAAAGAAAAAGCAATCACCTCGACAGACGACAAATAAAACAAAACAACCTGGCCAATTGGACACTGAATTATATTCATTGTCCTATTAAGGTAACTGAAATCTATAAGCTAGATAACACCAAAAAAAAAAAAAACTATAAGATGGGCAACCTAGCATGTGTTCACTTTAGCTTGACAATAGGTAGGGGCCAAATATAAAAGGATTAATTAGTTTTTGAATAGTATTTTATGTATTGTTACCTTTTTAAGCAGTTTTTGAATTTATTTGAATCATGTTATTGAGTTAAGAAATCTATTGATTAAATAATCTTGATTCTTGAGTAAGTTACCTGATTTTGTACTTGTAATTTGTATATAGAGCTCCTCTCTTCTCCTAGTCCATAATGTAAGCATCTTATTGTACATTAAATCTTTATATCATTTTCTTACTCTTGTATTCTTCTTTAAAATTTATCATCTGTCAGGAACGTATTTCCCTTCTTAAAAAAATGAGAAGCCCAGTAATAAATGTTGGAAAGATTTTATAGAGACTTAATTCGCCACTAGGCTCTAAATTTCCAAAACATCAAAAGCCCTATAATTAATAATGTTGTGAAGGTTGGATCTTTTCTTCTAACTTTTTGGCCTATGCAGAAATCAAGCCAATGTAGCATATGATTTATTTGAGTCATTCCTGTTCTATTAGATTTAGTTTCTATGGAAAAACATAAATTTAATTTGGAGACTTGGTGATCATTGCAGATTCTGAAGACTTGTTGAAACTCCCTTGGGATCCATTAAAAACACATTTGTCATGGCAAAATAGGTTTCACATTTGCCAGGGAATAATAGCAAGAGATCTGAAGTTTCTACACAATAATCCAGGATTTAAGATAGTTTATGGCCATATTAAGGCTTCCAATATTCTTCTTGATGTAAACTTACAGCCCAAGCTGTCAGACTTTGGATTGGCAAAAGTTTATGCTGCAGAAGATCGATTTTCTATCGTAAAGAAGAACTTCTTGCTGAAAGAAGTACATAAATTCTACAACATCTAGATAGTTATGCTGATGAAATGTCTCAACCGGCGACAGATGGTGATATACTTAAGGCTTAATGTAACGGATCTATAAGTTTTCTGTAGCAGTTTTTCCCTTTTCTGGGAATGATATTATGTATAGTTTTTCCTTTTATGGATACGGATTTTGACTTGGTTTTCAAGGGATATCTAGCACCAGAGTATTTTCAACTTAGTGAGCCAACAACAGAAACTGATTTGTACAGTTTCAGGTAGTTGTATTTGAAATTGTTAGTGTGTGTCTAAATCGAAGCAAGAATCGGAGTTTATTTTGAACGAGGTAAGCAACTTGAACATTCATAATGAAACCATGTGCTAACAATTTTTTTTTTTTTTTGGTATAATTATTCATTCTTTCAGGCCTTGAGACTCCTAGTTCGCAAATGCAGGCCCGTTTATGTTCTGATCATCATATACGACGCCTGGTTGATCCCAGTTTAAATAATTGTTATGCAGTCCAAGATGCCATTGAAATTTTGAGTTTAGCAGTGACGTGCACTAACATATCCCCAAGTTGCAGGCCCACGATATCTGACATTTTGAGTGTTCTTACTTGAAAGAAAACCATTGATGAGATTCGTCAGTCTATAGCATATAAATGCCTAAAATGTAAAGGAGATAGAAGCATTGCCAGTGATCAACTGCCAAAATTTTCTTGAACGTGTGAGAATCATTGCCTCGTAATCCTAGTTGTAGCTAGTGTGAATTTGCATGTATGCATGACCATGGTTTGAGTTATTGCAGTTGTGGTTCATGTTTTGTGCTTGACATGTCTCGTGATTTTACTAACCATTCTCAGATTTTTTTGGTAGATAGAAAGAAAAAAAAATCAGTATAGATGAATATCATGGAACTGTCTACCTTCTAATCAAGTTTCGATTTGTGTTAATTTATACTGGTTTTTTAAAGGCACAAGTGTTCTTGGTACTTTTCGCAGAACAGAGTTTGTTGCCTCACCTTGTATCGGTTTTCAGATGCATTCTTTCAAAATATCGGTAGACCAGTTTGCTGGTATTCATCATAATTCAATACTATGCATGCAGCTCTGTATCATGTGGAATACTATTTTTCCATCTTTGGCTCCTAACAATTTTTATTAAGGGCAGTTCTTTCATTTTTAATTTTTTGGTCTACTTTCTATTATTTGTTTTATTTTCTTAGATAAGTTCATTTAATTGTTATTAAAAAAAAAACAAGAAACCTCACAAAGGAGGAGAGAAAAAAATGAAATAAAAGAAAATTTGAAATAGTCTTCTATTGAACATATGCTTCTTGAAAAGAGATTATTAATTTAAAAGGTTATTTAGTGCATATGCCAAATAACATTGACTAAGAGAGAACTACTCTATCAAACTTTGACCTGCACTCCTTCAACCAGAAGGAAATCAATCAAGCAATCAAAATTGGATTTTGGGGGCGTAATTTTTCTATCATATTGCGCATGCACATGGGACATACACAGGTACAACAAAATATGTAGATGTAGTATTTATACACAAACATTTAATATGATACATCACTAAAGCCACTTCCAGTTGCTAAAATATACACATTCTTCGGTACAGAAGCCAATCCATGCAGCTTAAACCACACATTAACGAACTTAAACAATAATGCCACTTCTAGCTGTAGATATATGCACATTCTTCAGTACAGAAACCAATCTATACAGCTTAGACCACGCACTAACAAACTTAAACAACATTACTCTAACTAATTAAGTAGCACAAACTTCCAGAACTGACAATACCAACATCTTACACACATCATCATGTACAATACGTAGCTGCTGAAAGGATAAAAGTATATATTCATCCCCTATGGAACCCATGCTGCTGAACGTTGGGGGGGAGATTTGTCCATTTTCCATAAGCAGGATCAATCTCAATGTATTTTCTTTGTATAGGCATAATTGCAACCAAGTCGTTCCAGTCCGCGACCAAGTTCTTCAGGTTCTTCAAAGACAGACCTTCAAGTTTTGTCCAGGCATACGAAGAACGGTCATTCTTATCTTGAGGAAGGAAGCTGGTGATATCTCCATCCTCAACATGAAGATATTGCAATTCAGGAAGGAATGAAGGATGAACCCACTTTGGCAATGTGGCCATGCGGCGGTAGTTCCGAAGATACAGCTCCTTAAGCGCTTTAGGAGGTTTCAGACCTTCTAAAATATTCAAGTTGTTTAGATTCTTGCAATTATTTGCATCAATATCTAGAACCTTGAGATTTTCCCGCTGTGAGAGGACTTTCTCCAGCTCACTTTTTGAGATTTCAAAGTTGTCATCACTAATGACCACACGCAGCACTCTTAGGTTGACCAATTTTGAAAGCTCAAAAATGCTGCAAGCCTTGGCATTTTGCTGACTAACCACTCTAAATCCAGTGAGTTCCTGAAGACTTGAAAGCCTCTCCAAGCCCCGAGGCAAATACTCAAGGGGACAACCTCCCACATGCAGGACAATGAGTTTCTTCATTTTAGTTATTGACGAGTGCAGCTTTTTTAAGTTGGTGCAACCAGTAAGGATCAACAATTGAAGATTGCGGAGTTCACATACCGAAGATGGAAGTTCCTCCAGACATTTAACTTCACTTAGATTCAAACATGCTAGGCGCTTAAGAGAAGCAATCCAATCTAAGAGATTCTTCAGCCCTTTCTTGTCCAGATTAGTGCAGCCACCAGATAAATCCAACATCCTGAGGGACAATGGAAACCCTGAGTACGTGCTGAAATCAACAGAGCGGCTCGTCACAATTACCAACGATCGAAGTTTTGAATTGCTCCCAAATGACCTAATCTTTGTGATCATTTCATCTACAATACCTAACCAGTAAGAATCTTTATTCCATTCTTGGATGCCTTTGTCATTGAAGCTGCAAAATTCCTCTGATTCTGCAATCTTCATAATCAACTCGCGTACCATATCATGTATCTTGAACGTATAGACTTTCCCATCATAGTTTCTTCCACGCTCAATGTCGACAAGGCATCTACTGATTAGAGCTGAAAGGTATTGATAGCCCAATTCTATTTGGTTTGAGCCCTGCCTTGGCACGAGATCCTCCGCTACCCACCAATGGATTACCTGCTCAGATCTTATCTCATGGTCGTCAGGGTAAACTGACAAACACAACAAGCATTGCTTAAGATGAGGCTTAAGTTCATCATAGCTCAATCTGAGAGAAGCCATGACTTTGTCATCATTTACTTCACCTACCGCTGATGTATGAAACCTTTCAAACACCTCTGTCCACGATGAAGGCTTGTCCTTGAATGCCAATAAGGATCCGATTGTCTTGATTGACAGTGGAAGCCCTCCACATTTATTCAGTATCTCCATCCCTGTGTCCTTAAATCCTGGCTCGTCACATTTCCCATTGGTAGAGATGGAGAACAACCGCCAGCTATGAGCTTCACCCAGTGGATTTGGCTTATGAATTAAAAATTCTTTAGCCACTTGCCCTTGCACTTGGCGTGCCACATTTTCCATCCGGGTAGTAACAATGATGCAAGTGCTTCTATTTTCTGTGGTTAAAGCTTTGCAAAATCCATTCCACCATTCATCGTCAATGCTCCACACATCATCCATGACAACAAGAATATCCTCATCAGTTTTGCGTGCACTCTCAAGTGCTTTGATCAAGTGACTACTATCTGCTGTTTCTCCTCCCAACAAATTCAACAAGCTCTTTGAAATTCGAGACTCGTTGAAATTCTTTGAGACAGGCACCCATATCATTTTCTGAAAGTGTTTACAAACTTCAGGGTCGTTGTAGATTAGTTGGGCAATGGTAGTCTTGCCCAAGCCCCCCATCCCCGCAATTGCGATGCATTGGAGTCCCTTGTCGTGTTTATAGATCCACCCTTTTATCTCCTTGATGTTGTCATCGAATCCAATTATCTCGTGTGGGTTGTAATCCTGCTGCGGCATTTTGCATTCCTTGTCTTGGGAGTTAGAGTCATCTTCAGTACGAGGTTGGATTTGTGGCTCGTCCTTTATAGCATAAGCTCCTAAGTCCTCAAGTAGTTTTTTCATGTGGGAATTAATGATCACCAATTTCTTTCCAGATTGACGCAAGAAGAATGGATTGCACCAACGCCAGAAACCGGAGAAGCCCTCGCCCTTGTATTCGTCTCTGATTAGGCAATCTGTCACCACATCATCAGCTTCATAAATCAGTTTCCTCAGCTGAATCAAGGCTGGCTTGGCATGTCCCTCTTTAAGCTTGTGATTAATAATTTCCTTCTTGTTAAGAAATCTCGTGGCTTCTTGTAGAATTTCCTTCGTCTGATCAAAGTGACCCCTAAACTCAAGTGCATAAGAAGCTTCCCTTCCAAGAGCCTCAATAGATTTCTCCGTCATGGCCTGGACTACAGCAGCTGCTATCTCCATTACTGTTGTTTGAGTTTTATTACCTGCAAAATTTCAAGTTTTTACTTGTTATAATTTTTTTCTTCTTATAAATCTATTAATTATGGAGCAAATCACCGCCAAGAACTTGAGTTGATTAACATGTGTGTGGATCATAACCGTACTAATCTTTATTCTTACAATTTTCCAGTTGCGGACCGATTTTCATAATCTTGGTCATTGTTATTTAATGTCATAATCTTTCTTTCCAACTGAAAGTTGTCGTGGCATATCTAATAGAATGACCATTTAAAAAATGCCTATCTAATTAATCCTAATAGAAAAACCATACAAGTAGACGCCTACCAATCATTGTTTGAATTAATTAGTATGGACGTTAGTTCTGGATTGATTTTTATCTAACTATAAACTTCTTTTTAAAAAGGTTAAAAAAATCATTCACAGGTCTAACTTTGTGCTGCAGTTGGCTGCCAACTATTGATTAACTCGATCTGCATTTGATCATATAGACTTTTGATATTTTTGTTTGTATTTCTATCAGAATGATGTTTGATTACTGTAATAATAATAATAATAATAAATGGAACAATTGCGTCTAATTGCTTCCTGGTTGCCCTTCAATACTCTGTCTTTTTTCTTTTTTTTTGGGACCAAAATAACTCAAGTGTGATTTTAGACTTTTAGGAAGTTGTCAAGGGGGCTTCTGCGGAAATAGTTATCGGATACTGAAACTTTGAAAATCAACGTGCTTGATGTGAAAATTCACGTATCTTATCATTGTTGGTTTTGGCTGATGACAATTTTGCCACTCTTGCGGCGGTATAATTTTTGTTTCGGGTTAATTACATAATCGTACCACGTAGTTTCAACTATTTTTCAATTCGTCTCTCTATTCTTAAAAACTTCAAAGATAGTGTTTGAATTCTATAAACTTATTTTAATTTGATACATCTGAATAGACAAAATTGAGTAAAACAATATAAGTACCTTTAAACAATTATGAAAAATATTTTATAAATTCAAATCATAAAAATTCTTAAACAAAACATCAAATTTAAAAAAAAAAACCAAGTATTCTTAATTTTTGAATTTTAGAATATTCTTATAAAAAATTTTATAAAAAAAGAAACATATATTTCATAAACAAATTAGGTTTAATTAAGTGTATGTATCTCCATGTTTTTTTTTGTCAAAAAAATCTACAAGGGATAAAATTAAAAAAAAATTATCAAATTCAATGGATACCTTTGTAGTTACCATAAACGAATAGACAAATTGAGAAATAATAAAAACTCGGAGGTATAATTATATAATTAACTCTTTTTGTTTTCTATTTTTACCCATTGATGATTATATATTGATCAATATAGCACTTTGATAAGTCCTGTGTAGCAAAATGTTGTTTAACTTTATAAGAAAAAGTATGTCAATGAATTTATGAACATTTTATTTAATTCTTGTGTAACTCTTTTTTGTCTTATAGATAAATTAACCTCTTGAACAGGCCTTAGAAAAGAAAGCAAGAGCATAGCAACTTTCTTGCAGAGTTGGGAAAGGAGAGAGCCGCCAACAACGACCCAAAGCTGTAACGTTCAAGAAATTTATCGGACTAAATCTTGAGTTTAATCAAGATTTAAACAATAAATTTATATATAATTACTCATTTAGTAATTTATGATTATATGATCAAAATGCAAATGAATGACTAAAGCCATGATCACGTTTAGCGTCACATGGATGAGGATTGAATGAAATGCAATGCAATCTTATATCCACATTAGTAATTTAAATTTTCATAAATTAATTATGTGCCTCAAAGGCACTTTAGTGTCACAAGTATGAGGTTAAATTAAAAATATGTATATGATAAAGAACAATTTTAATGATGTCCTCATGTCCATATATAATATGGACTTACAAGATAAAAATCATGGAATTAATTTAGATTGACAATAAAATAGTCAATTTAATTAGTATGAAAATTTCCAAGTTGTGATCAACATTTTAAATGTTGAATTTTAAGGTCGGAGATGCACTTAGAAAGTAAGGAAAAGACATTTTAGGAATAGAAGGCGAGGTTAAAGAGAGGATCCAATCAACAGTGGACTGAACTTTTTTTAAAAAAAAAAAGTGCCGAATTTTTAGGTATTAGAAGGGGAAAATTTTCTTTCAACTTATTTCCATAAATAATGAATGATAATGACTCAATTTACAAGCAAAAATCATCAAAATCCCATCACATATTTGAGGACTATTCATGATATCATGAAGTGCACTGATGTAGTAATTAATTTTACATTAATAAGAAAATTCCCATGTACATGTATTTCAACTACTCATGAGTCATAATTCAATAATATCTATCTAGCATAAACTATGATCGAAATGTCTTCATCCATTAAGTCTCTTATGTCCCCCAGTTTTTCTACTTCCGTTGCTAAAAAAATTTACAAGAAAAGGCCATCAAGGACCAAAAAAGACTCAAGAGACCTTCAACTTCCTGATTAATCAGACAAAATTGCCTTGGAACTCTACTGAAGGTGACCTCAACATAAAAGTCAAGTTCTGCTAGTATTCTAAGCCTCAACCAGAAGAGTGTGGACTGTTTCAATTGTGCCATTCTCCTACGTTTGTCTTTTATTGTGATGAAGCACAAAAATAGTCATCCTTTTTCAAACAAAAATATTATATTCTTTCAAAACTATGTTTAGCTAGCCATATTCTCTACGAATTCGTAGCCTTTTTTGGGAACAAAAACAAAGAAAGATATTTGTTTCCTTGTGTTTTCCTTATGCAAATTTAATTTATATGTACACACAAATAAATTTGCACGCAAATGTATGCACACACACATGTACATGTATACAAGCACCTATGTTGAAATTAACAAACAAATAAGAGCCTGGGAGAACTCAAATTCAAGAATTTCTGGGAAACAAATAAATATATGACAACAGAGGAATCAGCAGATATATATATATATATATATATATATATATGTATATGTATGTATGTACCAACTAAAAATGAATCTGTTTAGCAATGAATTTACCGGCTTAGAACGGATCAGGTACGAATTAGTCCCCTATCCTTCAAGCCTGCGGTAAACCTCTGCCGGCACTTTGAAACTTCATTGCCTTGCCCCAGTAGGCTCTGGCTGTCTCCGAAACCCCAAGAATTAAAACACCCAAATTACTACACAAATTTCAAAAAAGCTTATTGAACGGACAGAATATCAATCCATGGGAGCGATCGGCGTAATAACTAGTTCCTTTTATAAGGTTATTCTTTATGTGTTTTAAGGTTAACACTCATATCTACTTTGCTAACTGCTTTATGAAAAGGATATATACCCTTTTATGCACTGCATTTGAGTTTATGGAATAAAAAAAAAATTGTGTTTTGGATATTCTCGAAACTAATCTACTAAATTTTAAATCCATATCAAATTTGTACCTTCTCAAATTCATAGATAATTTTGATATCTATATTGACAAATTTATCCCTTGTAACTTATAACCTGTAATAAAATATTAATTGACAAATTTAAAAAATACACTTTATGATTTTCTCTTCATTTCTTAAACATAACGCCTGATTTGTCTTTTATTACGAGATTATATATAAGTTATAAGGATTAAATTTATTGATTATTGAGATTCAAAATGATCAATAGTTGATTAAGAAAAGGTATAAAATTGATATGAACTTAAAATTCAAGGTACAATTTTGCTAGCTTTTATGCTTGATTTCAGATTTAAAGGCACAAAAATATCATGTGGACATTATTTTGTTTTTGGAGAATGTAGTGTATTTTTTTTCCTCTATTTTGAGAAACATCATAAAACTATTGAAAAAATTTAAAAATAAAACTCTCTACTTTTTCGACATTAATTAATTATAAGAATGATATAGTCTTTTATTTTTATTATATTGCTTATAGTTATAGGGCAATAAGGTGCATCTTAATTATTTCGGCTTATAATTACGTACTTACATTACTTTTATTGAAAAGAAAAGATACTCATCTGATGCAATTTAGTGCATATTATTCTCTTAAGCTCATGCTTACGCATGTCCGTTGGGGAAGATATATAAATTGGGGATAACTTCTGATTTGCTTTTAAGCACTAAAAAAGCAATCGTAAGTTTGAGCTTTTTAGTTAATATTTGGATAATGCAAAAAAAGTTGTTTTCTTATTTTAAAAAAGTTTTTGAATATGTTTGCTTAAATATACCAAAATTTTTATTGCTATAAAAAGTTGTATAGTTTATGAATGGAATTCTTTATTTGTTTTTTTTTTTTGAGGAAAATTCCTTATTTGTTATTCTTAAATAAAATATCAAAAATGCAAATAAAAAAAATTTCATAAGCACCAAATAATTGACTTCTCCCAAAAGTGCTTATAAACGCCCAAAAAAAACTCTCGCTGGGTCCATCCCAATATGTACAAAAGCTATTTTCAGAGTAAAGGCAAGAGCAATTTTTTTAAGTTATCTCAAACAAGCTCTACATATAACGAGGACAACAAACCTACCTATTCTCTCAAAACATATTCAAGCAACATAATGGCACTAGTAATTTTTGAATCAAGGTAGAAATCATGTTTAGGTGTTTTTTTTATTGAAATTTATGTCTAATATGCAATGGACTAAATTATGTTTTCAAGAAAATACATGCCCAGTTTTTTTTTTTTCCAATGATGTTACTTCCAAAAATTTTTCCTCAAATCTAGAGAGTACCAATATTTTCACTGGTATATATAACGATATCGTGATTAAGGTTTACTAGAATGTGGTGTAAAAAGGTAGTATCTTCGGTAAGGAATCCCACCATTCATTTAGCCAAGGGATTTTTTGAGTCATGGGTCCCCAAATTTTACAACTTTTAGTATTTGGGTTTCTATTTTAAGAATTTAGATACTTAAGTTCCCATACTCTTAATTTGTTGACATCTTAGTCCTCACGTTAAGAATTTAGTCACACAGGTCCCTAAACTTTCAATTTATTGGCACTGTAAATCCCCCCTTAAGGATTTGGACATTCAACTTCTCAAACTATTAATTTGTTAGCACCATTAGTGCTCGTATTCTTTTTGTTGTTAAATGACATAAGAAATGTTAGCATTTTGAGTTTTTGGTCTTAAATGTATATTTTTAACATAAAGATCCCCAAAAACTTTTCCCTTTTTGGAAGTATAACTTTTTTTTTTGTCTAAATAATGCTTAAATGCCCTATAAAAAAGTTAATTATGATGGTTATCAACAAGTAATTGATTATAAATCAAAAAAAATTCACTAAATTTCATTGAGAAAATTAGTCATCCGTTCCATTATATTTTGGTTAAGTTAGCTTAAATTACAATGATATAACTAAAGACAAACACAATAGTTAGTTGTCCAATTATATACTATGCAATTACGTGTTTTTTATTATCCTTAATTATATTGAAGATTTTTAGGAAAGAAAAGTGTGTAATTGAACAACGAAATATTGTTGCGTTACAACTATATAGTTACATCATTGTAATTTAATGTTGCTTACTAAAAATAAAATAGAATGGATATTTATGAATTTCTTGTTTTTTAATTTATAATCAATCTCTTTGTTGTCAATAATTATCATAATTAATTTTGTACTAGAGCATTTAAATATTTATTTTGGACAGAAAGCAATGAGTCATGCTTAAAAACAGATAGCTTTTCGGGACATTTCTATTAAAAAGTACATTTTTGAGACCTAAGGAGCAAAAAAGCCTCAAAATATTGATATCTATTATGTCATTTAATACTAAAAATAAGATGGGCATAACGGTGCCAACAAAACAAATTAAAAGTTTGGAGACCGAGTATCTAAATTCTTAAAACGGAGACTAAGTTTGGAGAGCTAAGTGTCAAAATTCTTAAAATAGCGACTCAAATACCAAATGTTACAAAGTTTGGAGACCACACAAAAATCCCTTTAGCTAAAGACCTCTTTAGACTATCTTCTATAATGCAAATGCCATTAGAAGTTTCGGAGTGACAAAGGACACTCGAAAATGCTCGATTTTAACCATAAAAAAGACCAATAATAGTCTTTCAGACGCTTAGGAACATATGCAGGAGCAGGAAAGTGGCAACTGATAATTAAGCAGCACTAGTGCCTGTCGACCCCGATTTGCTATCCCAAAGCTGCTTTGGTTGTGTCGTTTGTAAATATAAAATTCAAAGCCGCTTTAGTTGTGTCCTTTGTACAAATGTAAAATTGGCAGCTTTTGCTCAAGTGATCATTTTAATACAAAAAGCCATATCAAACAGACTGTGAAACGAATCCCACTTAAATTGAGACTACGCCGTCACTAATCCACACCCAAATGACTTTGGAAGCTTATTTCTTTTTTGTCCACTAACGCATTTTCTTTTAATTATCTGAAAAGTAACGTAATGGTGACGATAGTTTACAAAATTCATTATCCTATCCTTAGTCTTATTATCTTATTCTTGTTTTCGAGAGGTATTTAATCCGAATTTATTTGAACTGATTTGTACGTATAATTAAAGACATTTTTCCGATGAGCCAAGTTTACTGGAAATTAAATTATATGCATTCGGTACTAGCAATATATCTCTTAAAGGCAAATTTCTAGAAAGTGAACTACCAACTTTAGCCAATGATATGAAAAATTAACTAATGCTATCATTACATCTACGATCTGATTAATTCTTAGCCCATATACATTAATCTGTGGTCACAATCTGGGTCAAGCTCATGTCTATTTTTCCATCATTTTTAACTTTCTTACAAATTTCAGCTGAGAAATTACTTTGCTTCTTGTAATATAGTTTTCCCAAAAGCAAGCTCATTAATTTGGTCAGAAAATATGAATTTTATTCATGAGAACATATTGTTAACTCGCGCGCACGTGATAGAACAATATTTAATCTTTAAAGAAAAAAAAGTCACTACGGATGAAATGACTAATCTGTGTCGCACACACTCGCAAATTATATGATCTTGGAATATTTTGAAAGTAATTAAGAATGAAATGGCCTGCAACAAGAAGGGGAAAAAAAAGAGCAATTATTTTCAATAATTGGATCACGACTGACAGTGAAAGGTATGTGGAAAGATTCTGATGCTATTATGTCATTTGTCAATAATTTGTAGTGCGTTATACAATATGATAAAGAGATTGTTTTCTTCTTCCTTTTTCTTTTTTTAACCTTCCAGACGTACTAATAGCAAAAAAGTTTAAGCATGCACCAATGTTAGCACCTTCCAAAGTAGGTCCTAGACAATCCATCTTTTATTAATGATGATGCTTAACATTTGTGCCTCAAACATTTTTCAAAAAGTTTATTACAGCTAGAGTTGTCACCAATCTCTGTTCAACATCTTTGAATTATGCTCAGAAAATATATAAGATCAACCAATTCAGAGAAAAAAAGAAAATGATAAGAACGACCATGGCCTTGTTCAAAATTATTCTTCTATCCCACTTTAATCAATCGTTTAATGCATCTTAAACTTAGCCCTGATCTTATCTGTTTGTTTCAGTTTTTCTTTTTCATCAATTAAACATAAAAAGGATGATATGTGATGCTGATAGAAAATAGTATTTGATTCATAAAACACTGTTAATTAATATTATTCATGTTTTAATCTGTTTTTAACACCAAATTGAAGAAAACTAATATATTGATAACTAAGTTTGAGACATTTAAAAGATAGAGACTGATGCATAGTTGATTGTAAAATTCAGTGGTTATTTTCAAAACTATCCCTGTTCTTTATTTAGATTGACTATATAGTGTGGTCTACGTATACATGAATATTAAGTAGAAAAAGAGTGAATAATAATAGTGTGTACAACAAATCAATTAGAAGTGAAAATGTTGATTGAAAAACAATAGTATATTGGAGCTTACACTATAATAATTTTTTGCTTGATTCCACCACGTTGTCTGACAACCATTTAAACATACCCGCATAAATTTTGAAATTATAGTTGGATTGGTTAATAACCACTCACATACATTAACAGCTAAATAATAATGAAAGCGTCTTTTCCTCTCCATTTTCTCAAAATTTTCTTCTTCTTCTTCTTTTTTTTCCTTTGGAATATCAGTACAACCAAATTCGTGCGAAAGATATATAAATATTTAGCACGTTTATGACACCACTAAATCTAAGATCGTTAATGCCGCGAATTCTCCTACCAAAGGTACTAAAGTTGATTGCTTTGTCAGATGACATAATAATAATAATAATAATAATAATAAAAGCTGATTGCTTTAGACTGCAAAACACTGTTAATGCCATACACGTTGAAGTACAGGTCCTTGTTCTTGTCGTTCTTGGATGTTTCTTCCCACCAACACAAAATTGTCGTTTTGTCAATGTTGGTGCGATGATTTGTTTTAGGTTTAATTTTTCTTTTTGAAATTAGGTTTAACTTTTTTGTTAGACTAAAGGACAGAATTTAAGATGTTAAAAATAATGCTAGTTATGATTTTTTTTTTTAATTTAAGGAAAGTTAAATACTTTCTGTAACACAATTGATGTAGCCATTTTAAGCCATAAAATTTAAAATGTAGCACAGCACACTATTAAACTATGTAACTTGTCTTATTTTAGCTCTTTCGTAATTAAAAATGTTAAATATTTAACAGACTATAGGAAATGACTATATTGGCCTTTTGGCTTTATATATGTTAAAGGCAAAATTACGTAATTTTGTTTCTCGATTATATGAGGTTAATAATTTTTTTTAACTTTTTTATAATTTTTATAAAAGTTTTGCCAATTATTTTCTTCTAAAGAAGTTTTACCAAATTTTCTCCTTTATATATTGGGTTTGTATTCTTGTGAAATAAAATGAAAAAAATAAACAAATAAGAAAAAAACTTGAAAATATGATTTCAAAAGGTTGTCCAATGCTACACTATAAAATGATCAAAGCCATATCAAAATAAGACAATAGTATGCTCCTCATGCCAATATAACAATAGCAAGTTCAATGCAAGGTCATTACTTTCTTTTTCAGCAAGTTCAATGCACTTGTCAAGAGAGAATTATGGCAAAAATAGCTTTTGCTAACCAAAGAGGCTTAGCCCTATGTGAAGCAGCAGCAAAACTGTAACGCCCCCTTACGAATGCCATAATAATCGTTACTTTTACCGTTATTATCATAATTTAGAAATAAACAATTCAAATAAAATACTTATACTTAAACAAATATCCTAGGAAAAACATGTACAAATATTTTTTTTCCGTGATTCCGTTTCCAATCCAACACTCCTAGCGCACACGTCTGCCTCCGTCCTCCACCTATTCCATATGCCTTTTACCTTTGTCTGTAACATAATATAAAAACTAAGTAAGCATAAGCTTAGTAAGTACACTTTCCTATCTCACAACATAAACATTTCATGAACACCTTTATGAAACATCATAATCATAATCATCATTAACATAATAGTGCACTTGGCACAGTTTCATATAAAACATATCTTTCATTATCATTATCCATATTAAAAACTTCATTCATTTTATCTTTGAGGGCCCAAGTGTTACACCATTATCATCATCGAAAGCGCGCAATCATGAGAAGGGAGGGGTAACTAATCCCAAACCAAATGTGACAAGTCCACCTTGGGGGACATCATAAACATAAACATAAACATAAACATAGGGTATGCAACACTTAATTAAGTGATACATATATATAGATATACTTTTAGCATACCTCATCATTGAAACATTCATTAAACTTTTTTGTTGCAACAAGAGTTTTCATGAGGAAAACAACATGTAAAAACAAACTTAAAAATTATCATAAAACATATTCTCAAAACTTTTTCGTAAACTTTTATATAGATATAGTTTTATCATGTTGCAGGTAAGAATGTACTTAATTGACTTGCTTACTCAAACCTCATCTTAGATGACATCGCTGTGGTCTCAATGTGCTCACTTCGTCGTGTGCTCATGTTGTAACACCCACCTAATTTCATGTAATGAATCACGATAAGTTAGTAACGACGTTAAGGAATTTTTAATAATATTTTTTTTTATGATTCATGATCTTATGTTACTAACTTTTTATGTCAAGTTTTATGACAGGTGACGACCGCATGGAATCGTTGTGCTCAAGTGTTCATGATTATTTTAATGTATGTTTAATTATGATGCAATGATGTATGAATGTTTTAATGTATGGCATTTAAGGACAGTTCGACAGGCCGGACTTTTAAGTTTGGCAGGCCGAAGAGTCTGCCCAAGATCGGTAGGCCGAAGGAAACCATCGGCAAGCCGAACTTGGTGGAACCGGTAGGCCGAAGGGGAAAATCGACAGGCCGAACACAGCTGACGAGCAATCAGCAGAAATCTTTCTAAATTTATGGCTGAGATAATTACGTTAAATGAGTGATTTATTGTGATTAATTGGCATAATAATGGAATAATTTTGTCAGTTAAGGAAATTAAAAGGTTGACTTCGCATTGATTTGTCTGATTTTAAATGGTTTCCTATTTTAAGAGAGCAAAACATGGTAAGTGATGAGAGATTGTTTGACTTCCCTTTTTTTCTCTCCTTCCTCCACGCCATTTGTTGTCAAACAGTCAGAAAATTCTGACTTAATGGAGAGTAATGAATTTTCATTATGCTCGTTACGTTAAAAAAAATTTTAACGTTCTTTTCCTCAGTTTTTCTCTCATCTTCTCACTCTTCTCTCTCTCAGTTCTGAGACGTTTTCTAATTTCTTACTTTCTCTTCTCTTCTCCAGGAATTCCATCCTCTTTCTCTCTCAAAAAATTCTCTGCAAGTATTGAAAGAAAAGTTATATTTTGTTAGTTAAATTCAAGAATTTTGAGAAGAAATTTTCAAGGCAAGAACTTAATTTTTTGGTAATTCTGAAAAGAAATTCTCCATCTCAATTTGTCTACAATATCTTTCTCTAGGTATTGTATTTTGCTCTGAGTTTTTATTATGTGATGTTTCTTCACGTTTCAAGTCATTTCGATGTTTTTATGAAAAATATGAATTTTCTATCCTCTACCCTTCACAGTAAAATATTACTGTTTGACTGTGATGTATGAAAAAATATAATGTTTATTTAAAGGGTAAATGAATGATGTATTTCATGAAAGTTGACAAGAATGTGCATGTGTATGTTATGATGAGTATATTTTATGTTATGAAATTTCTATGAGATTAGGTCAAGAAAACTGTTTTAACAATGTTATTTTTGGATTTTGTTTTATAAAATGTTGTATATGTTTAAATGATTTTGATTGATGATGAAATATTTTATGATGTTGAAATATATGATAATAAGATGTTTGTATGAATTTTAGAATTAAAATATATGTATTTTTTTTAAATTATTAGAAAAACGTTTTCAAAAGATTTTCATGTTTGTAATGTATGTTTGTTTTTACATGCTTAAGGTAATTTTTTTTATGATTTAAGAAAAATCATGATAACATGTATATGTGATGATAATTTTATGTTGTCACAATAATGATTATGAATTATGATTATATTATGAGATGTGTAACACTCGTCTATTTTATGTAACAGACTACGTTAAGTTAGTAACGTTGTTAAGGAATTTTAACAATAATTATGTTATATGGTACGATATATGATGTGCATGTTGCTAACTTTTTATGTCAAGTTTTGTGACAGGTGACGACCGCATGGAATCGTTGTGCTCTAGTGTTCATGTGAAATTTTGAATGTATGTTTATTTATGATGCAATAATATATGAATGTTGTATTGTATGGCATTTAAGGACAGTTCGGCAGGCCAAACTTTTAAGATCGCCAGGCCGAACATCTTGCCCGAGATCGGCAGGCCGAACTTGTGGAACCGGCAGGCCAAAGGGGAAAATCGACAGGCCAAACACGGCTGACGAGCAGTCAACAGAAATCCCTCCAAAAATTATGGCTGAGTTAATTACATTAATTGGATGATTTAATGTGATTAATTGGCATAATTAAGGAATGATTTTATCAGTTAAGGAAATAAGGGGTTTGACTTAGTATTGATTTGTATAATTTTAAATGGGCAAAACATGGAAAGTTGTGAGTGATTGTTTGGTTTCCTCTTTCTCTTCCTTTTGCCACGCCTCTTGCCTCTCTCAACAGTCAGAAAATTCTGACTTAATGAAGGGAATTGAATTCCCATTAATTATGTTTATTACGTTAAAAATTTTAACGTTTCTTTTTTCATTATTTTTCTCTCATTCTCACGTTTTTTCTCTCAAAATTTCTGAGACGTTCTTTCATTTTCTCTTCCTCTTCTCTTCTCCACGAGTTCTTCCTCTCTCTTTCTCACGAAAATTCTCTGCAAATATTGAAAGAAAAGTCATATTTCGTTGATTGAAATCAAGGGGTTTTGAGAAGAAAGTCTTCTAAGGTAAGGACTCATGTATTTGTAAATTTAAAAAGATATTCTCCTCCTCAAATTCGTCTACAATATCCTCTCTAGGTATTGTATTTTGTTTTGTGTTTTTATTATGATGCTCATGAGTGTTATGTGTGATGTTTCTTCACGTTTCATGTCATTTCTGTGTTTTTAATGAAAAATATGATATTTCTATCTTCTACTCTTCACAGTAATATTACTGTTTAACCTTAATACATGAAAAATGTAATGAATATTCTAGAGGTAATGAATGATGTTTTCATGAAAAGTTGTTAAAATATGCATATGTATGATGAATGTATTTTAGGTTATGAAATTTTTTATGAGATGACAATGAGAAAACTGTTTTAATAATGCTATTTTTGGATTTTTGTTTATAAAATGTTATATGTTATATATATATATATATATATATATATATGATTTTATGATAATGAAATGATTTTATGCATGAATATAAGATGTTTGTATGAATTATTAAATTAAAGTATATGTGTTTTAAATTATTAGAAAACATTTTTTCAAAAAGATTTTCATGTTTACAATGTATGAAATGTTTTGATTTTTAAGGAAGCATGTTATGAATAGCATTTATATGTTTTGATGATAATTTTATAATGATGATTATGAGATATGTTTGTAAAATATGATGAATGTATACGAGTACTATATGAATGAATGTTATGTGAATGGATATTTCATGATATGTATTAATGTATTGTATCTTTAAATGGAAAATGGCATGAACACTCAAGGAAAATGATATGTATTAATGTATTGCATCTTTAAATAGAAAATGGCATGAACACTCAAGGAACGAGCGCTACGAGACTGCGGCGTCATCACCAAATCACGTTAAGGTTGAGTAAGCTAGCTTTAAGGTAAGTATATTCTCACCTGCAACATGACACCTTTTTCAAGGTTTGATGATATGTTTACAAGGATATTCATGATGATTTTATGATGATTTTCCTTAAAGGATTTCTTATGAAAGATTTTCATGATTTAAAGTTATGCATGTATGATGATGACATGTTTCAAAGCATGAAAATTATGTATATATATATGTATCACCTAATAAGTGTTGCACACCCAATGTTATAAAATGATATGTTATGATGTCATGTTTGGTTTGGGATTAGCTATCCTTCTTCTCTCATGACGGCGCGCCTATGATGATGTTTATGGTGCAACACTTGGGCCCTTAAGATAAAAAAGAAATAAGTTTTAAAATGGTCAACGTAATGAAAGATATGTTTCTATGAAATTGTGCTTAAGGCACTTTTATGATATGATGATGATGATGATGATGTTTATGAAATGTTTTAAAATTGTGAGAATTAAATGTACTTACTAAGCATTAGCTTAACCACGTTTTATGTCATGTTGCAGATAAGGGTAAGAAAATCATGGACTAGGCGGAGGACATGGGAAGGCGTGTGAGCGTTATGCACGATGAATTGTAACCAGAAGCACGCTAAGAAGAACGCTCTTATGTTTATTTTAATTAAGTTATATATTTTGAACATATATTTTTTTGTTAAGTTTTAAGAGTACTTATATTATGGTTTTATAAGTTATTTTATCATTTCTTAATGAATTATGAACTTCCGCTATGTTTTATGAAAAGTTGGTTTGTTTTAAAATTTAAGTTTTCTCAAAGATTGGTCTCGGACGGCCTGCCAAACATTTTGGCCGGCCTATCGAAGACTAGAAGTTTGGCCTACCGATCACATTTTTCAGCCTGCCGAACATGGATGAGTTTTTGGTCTGATTTGCAAAGCCTCTGCTGGCCTGTCGGTTGAGGAAGCTCCGGCCTACCGATCATGTTCGGCCTACCGAAGTCCTAAGTTCGGCCTGCCGAAGTCCCAAGTTCGGCCTGCCGAACTGTGGGAGTAAATGAGGTTTTAAATGATGAGATGATTAAGGAGATTTGATGTGAGGTTTTGTTAAGTCCTGATTTTTACAACTTGATAAACCTATATTATTAAATAAGTTCATGATTAATTTAAGTATAATTGAACAAATTATGATATGGAATAAGTTAAAAAAAATGTTAAGTTTTAAAAAAAAATTGAAGGTATGAATGGATCTTGGTTATGTATGTTTAAGTACTTTTAAAATCAATAGTACTGTTTATGTTTGATATTATTTATATGTTTAAAGTTTAAGCAAGTATGAATGTATGTATGTAACGATATCTGTGACGTCCGAATTAAGGGGCGTTACAAGATGAATGTATATATGAATGTTATATGAATGCATGTTTTATGATAAGTATTAATTTCATTATTTTTTTAAATGGATAAATAGCATGAACACTCAAAGGAACGAGCACATCGAGACCACGGTGTCATCACCAAAAGTATATTAAGGTTAAGTAAGCTAGCGTTAAGGTAAGAACATTCTCACCTGTAACATGACACGTTTTACAAGGTTTGATGATATATTCACAATATTATTCATGATGATTTTCTGGTTATTTTCCTTAAAAAATTTCTTATGAAAGATTTTCATGATTTAAAGTTATGCATGTATGATGATGACATGTTTCAAAGTATAAAAATTATGTATATATATGTATCACCTAATAAGTGTTGCACACCAATGTTATGTAATGATATGTTATGATGTCATGTTTGGTTTGAGATTAGCTACCCTTCTCCTCTCATGACGGCGCGCTAACAATGATGTTCATTGTGCAACACTTGAGCCCTTAAGATAAAATGGAATAAGTTTTAAAATGGTCAATGAAATGAAATATATGTTTCTATGAAATTATGCTTAAGGCACTTTTAGGATATGATGGTCAATGATGTTGATGTATATGTAATGTTTTTAAACTATGAGAATTATATGTACTTACTAAACATTAGCTTAATCATGTTTTATGTCATGTTGCAGATAAAGGTAAGAAAATCATGGAATAGGCGGAGGACATGGGAAGACGTGTGAGCACAAAGCACGATGAATTGTAACCGGAAGAACGCCAAGAAGAATGATTTTATGTTTTAAATCAAGTTTTATATTTTGAACATTATTTTTATTTTAAGTTTTAAGAATATTTAAACTATAGTTTTATATTCTATTTTATCATTTTTTTGTTAGAATTTTGATCTTCCGTATTTTTATGAAAAGTTAAAATCTGTTTTGCAATAAAGTTTTTTCAAAGATTTTGGCTCGGTCAGCCTGTCGAACATCCTTAGTCGGCCTGCTGAACATCCTTAGTCGGCCTGTCGATGTCCGAAAGTTTGGCCTGTCGATGACGTTTTCGGCCTGCCGGACGATGATAAGTTTTTAAGCCAGTCTCGCAAAGCCTCTGTGGCCTGCCGGTTGAGGGATTCTGGCCTGTTGATCATGTTTGGCCTGCCGAAGTCCCATGTTCGACCTGCCGAACTATGGGAGCATGTAACTAATAAGTGATGTGATGTTTTTATAAGTTATGATTTTACAACTTGGTATATCTATTTTATTTAAATAAGTTCATGATTAATTTAAAGTATAATTGAATAAATCGTGACATGGAATGAGTTAAGCAATGTGATTTAATAATGTTAAGTTATTTAAAATATATATATATGAATGGATCCTGGTTAGTATGTTTATTTACTTTTACACTTAAAAATATCATTTAAGTTTTGTATTCATATTTATGTTTAAAGTCCAAGTAAGTTAGAATGAAAGAATGTAACGACATCTGTGACGTCCGTAAGGGGGGCGTTACACATGTCATGCATCCATATACAAATAAAAATAAATTTCATTCTTATGAAATCATCCAAAATGATATGACATTATTCATACTTCCATCTCAAGAATTACAAATAGACACATACACTTTACTAACTTATAAATATTCATGCAAAAACTGCAATACTAATAACTGCCTGACCCTTATATATTCATAATTCAATAACTCACAATTCACACAAAATTAAAGCATGAGACTCTAGAGGGACAAAGCTAACATATAAACATAATATCATGATTTTTGTTGGTCATAAGAATTCCATTTGATTATCAAAACAAGTCACACACTTCATAGCATAAAATCTGCTACCAAAACAATCCTATCTAACATTCATATAATAAAATATCCATTTCACAAAATAATTCCACAAAAATCCTGCATGTAATAGATACCTAAACTATAACATATCTAAAAATTAGCTTTAAATAAATTTTTAACAATTCAAAACATGCATTAGAATTCAAAGACAAAATGAACCTTAAACATATAGGGCAGTGAGCAACACATATTCATCATACTCAAATAATTAAAGTAAAATTTCTTTGACCCGAAATTTTTTTAATGACAACCTATAAACATCTCATACTATCATTGAACATCACTTTGTCATGCAATAACATCAAGAAACACAAAATCATAATTTACGAATTTAGGGCATAATTGCCAATAGTAGTCAAATTGACCTTTATTCACTTAAAAATTCATAATTATTTCATCTACTCCAAATAAGCTAAATCCAATGGCATTAGAAACTAGACTCAAAAACAAAGAATTTGATATATTACACGCATATTTTGATAATAATTTACATAAACAAAAAGTCCTCGAAAGTTAGTCTAAATTTTGAGTCCGTGGAAAACTGTATAACTTTTAGGGTCAATTTCAAAAAATCATAACTATTTAAAGAAAACTTCAATTCAAGCAATTCAAAAGCCAAATGAAAGTTCAAGATGTCTAGTATTTGAGAAAAATATAAGAAAAATATAAACAGAGCAATACATAATTTAAAATTATTGAAACATGATAGTTGTGAGGTGTTTGTTTGAAAAGTACGCTTAAGGCATCAAAAAAATTCAGTACCAATTCATAACCCAATAAAACCGCAATTAAAACTGTAAACATATAATTAACATGATACTAATTGATAATAAAATATACCCATAAAGATCTACATAACAAAATATGAAAATATATAATATCTCCAATCTAGGTTAATGAGAAGTTAATCAAAACAACCAAATCATTAACGCCTTTCAATTACCAATTGACATGAAATACATACAATCAAAGAATCCATGTGATGATAGTAATAATTTTAAGACTAACATAATACTCCAAAACATCAAACAAACATGTTAAATAATTGATACACTTACCAAGATGAATGAAATTAGGAAGATTAAAAATCTTGATAAAGCCAAAGAAAACCAAGAATGAAACCAATCAATGAGGAATGAATGAAGTGTGATCTAAGATTACTAACAAGAGGTCTTTATATAGATTTTATATGGAGACTAAAACCCTAATCCTAATCTGATTTAGTTTCTTTTTTTTTCTTTTCTTTTTTTTCCCTATAATATAGGTAAACTTTTTACTAGTTAACGTAATATATATGTAGTATATAATATATAATATAATATATAACATAACATAATATAATATAACATAATATAAATATAAATATAATATAATTAAAATATGATATAATGTAATATAATTAAAATACATAATTGTTTATACACAACAATAATATTTACTTTTATTACCCCAAAAATATTAATTAATTATCATGGCATCATTAATATTATAAAAATAAGAAAATATGCAACAACATTTATGTCATCATCAAGAATTTAACTTTAGGGCATACATAACTCTAGAGCATTATAATGATTATAAATTTAGAGCAAGTTGAAACTCTTAAAAAAATAAATACTTTAAGGTTATCATCACTTTTGACATGAAAATCCCGAGCACATTAATTTCACGTGACCGTCACTTATCATCATACTCAAAATAAAATGGTCAGTAACATTATATCATAAAAAAATTACTTAATGTCGTTATATATCTATCATTAACCATTACATGAAAAATAACGGGCTACAATTATACTTAGGGAAGAGTGATATTTAGGGTTTAAAGGAAGAAGCATAGAATTCAAGAGCCAAATACTTGTAAATATGATTTGTCTAAAATGCCTATTATAGGACAAACATTTGAGCATCATGTGCCACAATCCATTAAATATTTAGCGGATTTGTTGATGTAAGGACCAATTAGGGACAAGATGAATAGTTTAGGGGTGTAATCTACTACATTTTAAAGTTCATGAACCAAAATAGGACATATTGTATAGTTTATAGGCTAAAAGTAGAATCAACCATTTTATATATTTTACTATTACATAATCCCCTATTTATTTTTGTAATTTTACATCATTTTTTTCCCAAAAAAAACTTTTACATCACGAGCTTACATCCAACATGCGGAGGCCACAATATGACGTCCACACGAACTAGGTGACCATTTTGTATTGGTTTCTAGATCTTTATTATTAATTATAAACCTGAATGGGTGAATGTTAATGTCGTAGAATAAGAGCAGTGAAATTCGAAAAGGACCAAACTGAATATGACCGCGCTTCTATCTACATCAATAACTCACATAAGAAGAGGAATGATTTTTCTACTTCAACCTATCTAATTGTTCAAATTTGCCAATTCTTTTTCCATTTTAAATGCAGTGAATTAGATTTATCTACATGGCTTATTCTTTTCTCACAACTCATACCTCAACTTTTGCAGCTCATATATTTTCTAGACTCGATGACTGTTGACACAAAATCACAACACATGTTGACATAAAATCAGTAATTTGGGAGACACTAATTTAAAACCAATAGCTCATGAAATATTTAGTTAGTATTATAAATAGATCAGAGCTTATAATACTTTAACTAGAGTACATAATTTAAGGATCGAAATGAATGCCTTCAAAAATTTAGGAGACATATTGAATTAAGGTATATAGTTCAAAGGAAATTTATGAAATTAATCCTACATAATTTGGGCATGCAAACTGAAAAATAAAGGAAACAAAAGTATAAGCATAATTTAAAATCATTTTTAACACTGTTTTTACCCAGTTCATGAGTACTGCATTTTACATCGGAACCTATTGGTATAATACGGCGGGTTTACCTTTTTTTTTTTTTTTTTTAACAATAGATTCAAAATACATATTGTGACAAAGATAGATGTAAATTTACTGTTAGGTTAATCACAGTTTACTTTTGGCCATTCTCCCAACCGCTCTCAATGATTTAGTATTGGATGCTTTGTACTCTAACAAAGTACAGAAGTCTGTAGTTAGCGCTTAGAAAGACTGTTAACGAATATAAACGAAAGAAAATATCTCTATCTAATTAATAAATTAATACCATAACTTATGTACTTTTTATATTTCATTATTTGGGTGAATTACAGCTTGACAGCTTGTGTAATTGTTCTTACTCCTAATGGATAATGGACCCAACCTTTTGAAAGTAGACGTTTATTTATGATTTTTTTTTTTTTTTTTGCGTGACAAAAGGCACTCAAAGATGCGCGATTTTCAGCATAAAAAAAGACCAATAGTCTTTTCAGACGCTCAAGAACAAATGCAGGAGCAGGAAAGTGACAACTTTCGTTGTCACAAAGCGGCACTATCGAGAGACAACTAAGCAGCACTACCGAGTGTTCGACCCCCGATTTGCTGTCCCAAAGCTGCTTTAGTTGTGTCGTTTACTGATATATAAAATTCAAAGCTGCTTTAGTTGTGTCGTTTACTGATTTTAAAATTCAAAGCGGCTTTAGTTGTGTCGTTTACCGATAAATAAAATTCATAGCGGCTTTAGCTGTGTCGTTTACTCATATATAAAATTCAAAGCTGCTTTAGTTGTGTCGTTTACTGATATATAAAATTCAAAGCGCCTTTAGTTATGTCGTTTATACAAATATAGAATTCAAAGCGCCTTTAGTTATGTCGTTTATACAAATATAGAATTCAAAGCCGCTTTTGCTCAATTGATCACTTTAATTAATTCAAAAAGCCATATCAAACAGAATTTGAAAGAATCCCAGTTATTGAGACTATACCGTTAAGTGATCCACGCCCAAATGACTTTGGAAGCTTATTTCTTTTTTGTCCACAAACTCATCTTCTTTTAATTATCTGAAAAGCAACGTAATGACGACGACAGTTTACAAAATTTGTAATCATATCCTTAGTCTTATTCTTTTTTTCTAGAGGTATTAAATCCGATTTTATTTGAACTAATTTATACTTATAAATAAAGACATTTTTTTTCGTTAGCCAGGATTACTGGAAATTAAAGTATGCATTCGATATTACTGGCAATATATCTCTTCAAAAGCAAATATCTAGAAAGTGAACTACCAACTTTTAGCCAACGATATGGAAAATTAACTAATTAATTGATGCTCTCATTACATCTATCTTATTAATTTTAGCCCATATATGTATCTGTGGTCACAATCTCGGTCAAGCTCATATCTATTTTCCATCATTTTTTATTTTCTCACAAATTTCAGCTGAGAAATTGCTTTTCTTCTTGTTGATATATAGTTCTTCCAACAGCAAATCATTAATAATTTGGTCAGAAAATATGAATTTTATTCATGATAAAATAGCACACGCCAAAGTTGCAAGAGAGAACATACTATCAAATCTCGCGCGAGATAGAGAACAATATTTGATCGTTAAAAAAAAATAGTCACTAAAATAAAATAACTAATATGTGTCACAGACACTCGCAAATTATATGATCTTGGAATATTTAAAAAGTAATTAAGAATGCAAAGACCTGCAACGTGAAGGGGGAAAAAGGAGCTACGACAAGATATATTTCTACAAGCTTATGTTTCAATAATCGGATCTCGAAAGACAGTGAAAGGTATGTGGAAAGATTCTGATGCTATGTCGTTTGTTAATAATTTGTAGTGCGTTATACAATATGATTAAGAGATTGATTCTTCTTCTTTTTTCCTTTTTAAGTATCCACACGTACTAATAGTAAAAGTTTATTGCAGCTAGAGTTGTCACCAATCTATGCTCAACATCTCCCAATTATGCTTTGATAATTGATAATTAAGATCAACCAATTCAGCAAAAAAAAAAAAAAAAGATAGACCATGGCCTTGTTTAATATTATTCTTCAATGCTACTTTAATCAATATTTTAAGAAATCTTACACTTAGCCTCATCTATTAATTAGTTGTTTCAGTTTTTGTCTTCTTTCGTCAATTTAATATAAGAAGATGATAAAATATGCATGTTATGTGGCTAGAAAAACGTATTTTATTAATTGCACTTGCAACATGCACATGATCAAAAATATGAAATAATTTTTGCTAATTAAATATTATTTATATTTTGATTTGATTTTAATACCCAACTGATGAAAAATGACTAAAATTAAAACAAACTAATATATGGATGACTAAATTTGAGATGTTTAAAAGTTAAGAATTAAATTGTAGCTGATTGTAAAATTCAGGTCTATGTCCAGATCAACCCTATTCTTCATTTTAGATTGACCAGATAGTATGACCTATGATTTTCTAAAGAATGAATAATAATCCTAGACAAATCTATAAGGTCTTTTTGACAAACTTTGAACAAGTGATTTACGTATCCCCATAAATTTCGAAATTATTGCTGGATTGGTTAATTCGTCGGACAGAAAAAGAAACCACTTACATACACGAGATATTAACACCTAAATAATAATGAAAGCCTCTTTCCCTCTCTATTTTCCCAAACTATTTTTTTTCCTTGTGGAGTCTAGCCAATTTCTATCGAAAGATATATAAATTTTTAGCAAAAGTACTAAAGTCGATGGCTTTATCAGATAAAATAATAATAAAAGCTCATTGGGTCAGGCTGCAGAGCGCTGTTAATGCCAGACACGTTGACATACAGGTCCTTGCTCTTGTCATTCTTGGATGTTTCTTCCTGCCAACACAAAATGTGTCGTTTTGTCCGTGTTGGTTTGATGATTTATTTTAGGTTTAATTTTTTTTTTTAAATTAGGTCTAATTTTTTTTGTTAGACTAAAGGATAAAAATATTAGTTGTCATTTTTTTTTTAATTTAAGGAAAGTTAAATACTTTCTATAACACAATTTGATGTAGGCATGACCCTACCTATAAAAATGAAAGAATTTTCATAAATGTTATTTTTTAATATTTATTTTTATAAATGTCACACAAATATATTTATTTGTAGCATAACTTAACATGTTTGTGACACAACTTAATATATAATATTAATGATAATGTTACATAAATTTTTATAACTATGAAATAATGTATATAACTTTTAAAAATACAATATAACATGTAGTTTTCTCTTAAAAATATCCAGCTAGAGCTTTTTTTATAGTCCATTTCAGAATCCCCTAATTATTTATATAACTTTAACATCATTCTAAAAAACTTTTACATCATAAGCTTACGTCATGCGGAGGCCACAATATGACCTTCACACGAACCGGGTGACCATTTTGAATTGGTTTCTAGATTTTTATTATTAATTACAATTTTCTGCGTTTTTATTAATTGCAATCTTGAATGCGTGAATGCTAAGTCGCAGAATAAGAGCAGTGAAAGTTAAAAAAAACCAAACTGAATATGATTGGCCCACTATGAATAAAGAAAGAAAAAAAATATGACAAAGGTCAAGGGTAACTAAACATGAGAATATTAATCAAGAAAAAAATGAAAAAGGATACGAAAATGTGCTAACTTTTTTTTTTAATGATGAAAGAAGAAAGAACATCCTAACTAAGTTATCACCCTCTTGAATTCTCAATGCTTTGTTAAGTCCTCTACTCAAAATTTATTAAAGTAAAAAGAAAAGAAAAATAAGATATAAAACAGTCACTTCTTACACTTGGGTGGTTGATTTGGTTGAGCTTTACGGGGGAAGAATGGCAGTTCTGGTGGATCTTTGCAGGGCTTCGGCACAGAGAGGTGCGGCTAAGGACGAGGCCAAGGGGCTTGAGCGGGCGTGAGTTGAGGGTGGGGGTCGATAGGGAATTATTGCGCTAGTTGTGTGTGTAGAAGACAGGATTTTGGTGCGGAGTGTTGAATATGCAAGACTCATTTAGTTTTTTTTTTTCCTTCAAAGAACATAATCAATTTGGTGGTCTTAGATTAAGGGTTGGTATCAAATAGGGTATTTTGGTTATTTGATATCTAAATTTAACAAAGGTAACTGTAAAGGTGTTGACGTAATTTGGCTAGATCAAATAAATGCCTCAGTTATTTTAGCAAAACATACCCCGCCCTTCAAACTTCAATCAATAATCACGATCTCTCTGGCCTCTAATATACTAACATATTCATATGATTTTTCATGGTAGATTTACAATCTTGACATATGGAAATTTCTTGGAACGATCCTTAGAAACTGACTGATCTCCACCATATATTGTTTGTATGTACCCATAAGTTCGGTTCAATTTTTAATCTCAGCATCTTGAAAAATAAAAGTATATTGTAATTGAGATACATACATATATATATATACACACACACATACATACACGTAACCAATGGTGGTGGTATTGGCATGGTGACATAGACGTTCTACCTAAAGATTTCGTCAGCAACAAGTTAGAGGTTCGAGTTTGACAGTGTATAAAAGTCTGCCTTAAATGGCATGTAAGTAGCTATAATTGTTTAATTTTTTATACAATCTGGATATATTTGTTGCTCTATTACCTCAGTATATAGCTATTTGTGTGGATTTTTAAGTCACAACATTTGTAGTTACATTTATAGTTCATATATATTTTAGCATGTCCATTTAAATATGTTGTTCAAGTTTGGACATATGACAAGTTTTGTATATGTAATTACATGAGATTGATACTATTTCATAAAATATTTGTTTAAACATTATTTCTTAACTTAACTCTTACTTACAAGTAAGTGAAACTTTGAATATTTTTTTTCTTTTAACATACTTGAATTCGTTGCAACATCTATTGCAGCATAAACTGGAAAAGTGCTTAAAACTTTTCTTTACAATTATTCAAAATATTTTATAAAATATTTCTTTTAAAATCTTTTTTCATAAAATATTTCTTATAAACACTTCCTTAAACATTCACTTTCTTAAAAGTTTTAAACTCTATTTCAAATAGTAGAAAATTTGTTCTTTGAGCAGCGGAAACAAACTGTAGTGGTATCCATACCTAATCATTGCATCTATTTCTCCGCAACACCGAGCTTGTCAACCAGTCATACTGGTCTTCTATAGAACTCCTTATAATATGAAGGAACTTGTAATGAGCTTTTGCTTAGTAAGTTCAAATACAATCTCACAAAACATAAACATTCTTCATTAATCATTGCCTTTAAACTTTTCTCATAAAACTTTCTCCTTGAACCTTTTCTTTGTAAATGTTTTTCACATAATGTTTTTCATGAATACTTCTTGTAAAACATTTCTCTAAATATTTTTCATAAATATATCTCATAAATGTACCATGAAAAGGAATGCAAGCAATGTCATTATGCATGATTCCATTTATGCTTATTTATGAACATCTTTTTATGAACTTTTTATAATCATTCATAACTTACGTGAACTTTTATCATCGTTCTTATCTTACTTTATCTTACGATCTTTAATGCTCGTACCAACATTATCAATCATGAGATCATGACTTTAATATAACATGATGCTTCCCTTGTAGAAGACTTAAGTCCATTGAATAACGAGGTCATAATTTTAACATAACTTGTATACCTCACACCAAGGAGGTTAGTACGATACTAGTTATCATCTTTACTCTACCTTCTTATTAACTTTAGTGAGTATATCAATGTTAAACATACCTTATGCTATAACCTTGCATTGAAATATTAAACATAGCATATGCAAACATATTGCCAATTATGCATCACCAATGCAAACATACTCTAAGTATAACAATTTGTAAATACATTGCAATTCTTTGACTTGATCTTTAAATCTTTTGCCATAAAATTACAAATATCAAACATAATCAAAGTATTTGAAAATCATTTTTTTTATGTCATAGGTGAGGTTTGAGACTTACCTGAGCAAACTGTTCCTATTTCATTCCTTTTTCCTTTTGTTGTTGGCTGCTGTGTATTATTTCAAATGACACTTGACTATTGGCTAACCTATTTTATTATCAATCTACTTGATTAATATGAAACTTAGATATTAACCATTCAATCCTCTCACTTAGTTTCATTCTTATCGATTGCTTCTTAATTGTTTAACCCGTTCGTTCCTTATACTTAACTTGAGCATCCCATAATCAAATTTCTTGTCTTACTAGACAGTTTTGTTACTTTACATGATACAAAACATTTTCTGTCTAAGGGCATTTTTCTAATTCGAAGTGTTCGGCTCTGTTTTAACAATTTTCTTAAAAATAACGATTTTACCATTAACGAGTTTTTCATAAGTCTTGTAACTTTATTAAACCTCTTGTTTTTCTTTACCATCCTGATTCTTACAGTTATATAAAAAAAAAATCGCTTAGGGACATTTTCCTAATTAGAGCGTTTTGGGGTCTGCTTTTGGCCCTTTTAATAAAATGACCATTTTACCCTTGACGAGTCTTAGAAAACTTTCGAAACATGTTTTAAACAATACTTACATTTCTTTCCTTCTTAAAACATTACAAAAAATAAAACAATAGTTTTCCTTTCAATAAAATCTATTTTATCAAAACTTGACAGTTTTGACCAATAGCTTGAAAATCATTGCGATTATGCCCTTGGCATGTTTTTCTTTCTTTTCTTAATAAAAACTCATAATCTTTTGAAGCTCAAAACTTGTGATTCCTCACTATCCTTAGCAGTGCTAAGAAACTAACATTTTCTTAGTGAAGATCTAATTTCACACGGCTTTACGGTTTTGGCCTGAAGCACAAAAATCTTGACATTTTTGTCCCTGGAATCAAAAACAAAAGCCTTATACTAAAACGTTCAATTTTGACAATGAGTAAAGCTTCCTTAAACTTCTTAGCCTAATTAAAACCATTTAATAACATTTTCTTTTTTTTTAAACAAAATTTTGTGTTTAAAATCTCGTAAAATTCACAACTTAACATCGGTGAGGAATTTTTACAAACCGTTCATGATTCCGAATAGTTTTGATGAGTTTTACAACTTTTGTGTTTTAAATTTCCTAAAATTCTAACTACACAGTGGAGTTTTTCTACCATTTTTCAATTCTGTTGAAATTTTACAAATCTTTATAATTCAATCCTCTCAAAATTTTATAAAACTTTGTTCATCAAAATTATTACTCTAACTGTTTTGGCAGATCCAATAATTTACTTGAAAAATAAATTGGCCCCTAAGTCCTTGAAAAATATCATTTCTTGAAAATAAGTCAAACTTTTTATTTTTGACAAAGTTTAGGCATTTCCTACGTTTTAACACAAAACCCTACTTGCTTTCTTTCCATCATCATCATCATCATAAAACATAACTAATCATACCATAGAATCCATTCAACATATCAAGGTCCATAAATATTACAACAAACACTTGTTATACAAAAATAAAATCAAAACTAGGGTTTACGATTTTACCAATAAATTTCTCATACTTTGCACCTCCACAAGAGTGCTTGATCTTGGCTAAACTTTCTTAACATAACCATAGCAAAATCCCATCAAATCCTACTCAAAACTTCAAGAGAAAAGCTTCGATTGTACCTCAAAAATTGCTCAATTTTGCTCTTGAACTCTTGAACTTGCTTCTAGACTTGATTAAGAGTTGAGGTTTTGAAAAATATATGATAAAATCATATGGGTGGGGGGGATGGGGGGCAGCGTGCGGGGGAGGGCTACCGGTTTTACTTAGATCTAAAATGGCTTGTTTTTGGTTCTAAACTTTCCAAATGGCAACCTTTTTTTAATTTCTTCCCTTGGGCTAAAATGAAAAATATTTTTGCCAAAAAATAAGGCCCAAAACTAGGTCCAAAGGGGTGGATGTGGCTTTTTTCCTAACTCACAAGTGGCATCTAGGTGGTCCCACAGTTATCTTTTTGACAGTCTAAATTTATACTGATAATATTTTTCTTATATTGCTGATATATTTCTCATACTGCTAGCATTCTTCTCCATACTCTGTTTCATGGTCCATAGCTTCCACCTCATCCTTACAAAATTTCTATATTGCTTATCTTTACAAAGTCTGATTTTTATACTGCATAATTTTATGCGGTATAATTTTTATACCGCTTAACTTTATCAGTATAGTTCTTATACTGCATAACTTTATTAGTGTAATCATTACACTGCATTGCTCTCATATTGCATGATTCCCCATACTGTGTATTTCTTATATTGTATTTCTGTCTTAAAATTTGTTGCAACATATTCTGTAACAAGTAGGCTCTCTAACTTATTTTTATTTCATTCATTGTTTTAAGACTATGGTATGATTTTTAATCTTAAATATCTATTTTCACCTTTATAAAATTTTTTGTAAAAATCGAATTTAAACAATAATTTCTGTGACATCAAAATTACCCCTTAAATTCTCAACAATTTTTTGAGCATAAAATTTGGCTCACAAAATTTGTACATAATTTACTTAACATGATCTTTAATTATTGCATACTTAATACTAGAAATTCTAGGGTGTCACATGTTGATCAAGATTCTTGTCATCCCACTTGTGATGCCAATAAATAGATCCTTAAATGACACTCATCACGGTGGTATGAAGACACCACTAATCCTCTTAGTCCACATAAAAGAAAAACAATCACGTACATATATTCTTTTACTTTAGAAAAAAGATTGCCGAAGGGTCTTGCACATGCTATATGCCTAGCGTATATATATAGAAAAAGAGCAAATGTCACTGTACTGAAAATTAATTAGAGCAACAGGGAAAAATTATGTGTAAGCCGGTCCTTCAACGTCTTTTTTCTTATAAGCTTATAGTCTACCTGAACCTCCTGATTATCCTTTGGAAATCAGGTTCTGACTGTAAGTTTCAGGCTTCAGCTGCTTTTCCAGACTTGCCATCTAACGAAGGTACGTTTGAATGGTCAACTTATAATGCGCATATATATTTTTCTCAAACTATATGCATATTTTCTTCAATATAATTCCACTAGCTTATGTACTTCATCTGGTCACCTGTGAATTTGACTGAAATATTCTACATACTAACAAAAGAAAAAAAAAAAAAACCAACTTGGGTTTTATCCTCTACACGGAGTGGTTTTCATAATGGAGTCTCATATAGTAGTACGAAAAATATGGGTAATTTTTTTTCTTTCTTTTTTTTAAAGAAAAAAAATCTGTAAGTATGCAGAAGCTGCAGGAAGAAAATTGCTTGCCTACACATATTCATTCCCTGCAGATCAAAAAAACTAAATGCAAGATTGAAGCCCTATATATATATATAAGAGGAAGCTTAGAGAATCACATGATTACTTGCTTTCCCTTCTGGTCAGATGATCATGATCATGTAGGTTCAGATCTTGGATCTTGAACAAAGTTTACGTCTTAAATTTAGATTTGGAAATGTTGTGTCACCATATATGCTTCTCGTGAACTTTACTCTCTTTTTTTTAAATCTGAAATGTGAAGTAAGGTACTGCTGATCAGTTTTCCTCCCTAAATTAGATCTGTATTTCTTTTAGTAAAAAAGTAGATCAATAATTCCCTGAACGAGGAGGATTAAGTTTTTACGAGTTAATGAAAACACCAAGATAACGCTTTAAATTTAGGATTCTTTTTTGATAAACTCCTTAAATGTAAAATTGGAAACGACCATATGATGACGCATATAGTGTTTTTTTAATCCTGACAAATCAGATAACCTCAAAGATAAAGATGGTTGCCTCAAAAAAAAAAAAAAAGAAGATAAGAGATGGTAAATTACATATCCTAATTCAATCAACATTCAATATTAAAGTATTTAAAATATATTCGTCATTTACCCCCAAAAATACATTCGTCTAAAAGGGTAAAGTGGTAAATTCACTACTAAGGGCCTATTTGGCATTCTACTTAAGCTTTTAGTAAGTAGAGAAGAAAAGTAAAAGCTACGTTTTTTAGTAAGTGACCATATTTTATGGCTTTGACAAGAAGTACTTTTAAAAAGTAAAAATACTTTTAATAGATCGTTCAAACACTTCAAAAAATAGCTTTTAGACTCAAGAAGATAAAATAGCTTTTAAGAAGCCTTTTTGAACAAGCCATACTTTGACAAAAAACACTTTTAAAGAGAAAGAACACTTTTAAAAATCATCCAAAAACTTTAAAAAACAATTTTTGGACTTAGGAAGCCAAAATTAGCTAGCGAAAACATCGGAATCATATTGAGCTAACATCGTAATAAAATTTGTTTACTTTAGCTGCTTTCGATGCCTTGAAACGTAGCTAGATTTATTTAGTGAGACTTTCTTTTTAAATAAAGTGGGAAATCAGGTGCCTTTTTTTGAGGGAGAAAGTGCTTTTCACATGCTGAGCTTTATTGTTATTTTCATTTTTTTTAATATGCCGAGTTTTTAACAAATTTGGATACAAAAACAAAAAATCTGTTTAAAAAAAGAAAAGAAAATTCTTTCAGAACTAGAACATGAAATTCTATAATTAATAATAAATACAAACACAACCAATTGTTATAAACAGAACAAGATTAAAAAGTGCAAGATTATTTCTCATTGTAAAACACTTTCCGCTAATGGGAGGATGACTTTTCCTTCTCTAGATTATTATTTATTTTTCCTCAAATATTATGATCTACCAATTTTTCTTAAGAGCTCAAAGCAACAATTTCCACCTCTTTTGTTCCAGTATGTAATTGTTGATTTCTGGTTCATTATCTTCTTCAGGGACGTTTCATAATTTCCATTGGCTTTTGGTGCTCTACTCTTCTTTTTTTTTTTTTTCCTTTGATTTAATAATATCTGATACATGTTTTTGCATCTCCATCCGTATATGACTTATTTTCTTAAAATTAATAGAAACATTTGTTGAGCAATAACTTATTTCTTGAAACTATCTGGCAGTGTCTTCTCTCATAACCATTACACGCCAATTCAAGTCAAAAATCTCGTTTCCCGCTTTTAATAAGCGGTATTGCCAAAATCAACTGTCCAATTATGGCGTTACCATCAAGTGTGCCCACTCATGTAACGTTGACAACGCGACTGAGTGCTACATTGAGGAAATGTACGTGATCAAGAAAAGGAAATTAGTTCTCTCAGCATAATTCATAGTTATTTAGTCAGCCATCAAACTGATTTAATTCAAAAGACATCTCTAAGGAGGACTCTTGAATTAAAAGTTGCTAAATACTTTCTTAATTTTCAGCATGAACTAACTAACAATTATTGTTTGCCAGATCCTTGAGCACAATGGGGCTAATTGGAACTATAGATGCAGCAGTTGGCGATCTTCAAAATCTGAAGAAGCTGTAATTTCTTACCATTTCTTCCTTGTTAAATGTTTTATAGTTAATATTTCAGATGTGAATCCTTGTCGTTTGAGCATGGCTGGGGGCTCCACATGAGGTAAGCAGCATCGTGGAGCCCCAAAGGTTTTCTAGTGTTAGTGTGCCTCTTGTGATTTTTAATTTAACTTTTTGTACAAATTAAAAAGAAAAATGAAATTAGAGGTTTTAAATTATTTAGGTGTAGTGGTAGGTCCCCCAACCCCACCCCACCCCACTTCAAAGAAGGTTTCTTGAGCCTTCTTAATTTGGCAATAGGGTCAATGCCATTTGTTGTCTCTCCAGAAAATCTGCACATTAATATTGTCTCTATATCTTTTTGCGAGTTTTTGCCCTCATTTATCTTTAGTAATTAAACAAAGAGGGACTTAAATCGTCTATTTAATTTTTAGTGTCTCAAATGGTATCCAACTAATTATATGACATGTTATTTAAAAGTTTGACATAGTGTTTAATTAATTGGGTGTTTAGCAGTGGTTCTCACCACTCAGTTTCCACCACAAACTCAGTTATAAATAGTATAAAGCTCTCACATACTACAGTAACAATAAAAAAAAAATGTGCTACAGTATAAAACTCTCACATGCTACAGTAAAAGTGATTCCCACCATTAGTTCCCACCACTCTTCCAAACACCCTATAAATTTTACATGTTTTTATTAAATGACGTATCATAATATAATTAGTTGGACACCGTTTGACGTCAAAATTGTACAAAAGATTTAGATCCATCAAAAAGAATGCATTTGATTGCCCATGGATTCGCACAAAAATAATTTTCAAATCCAAATTAATCGCCATATAAAGTTATAGGGTTACAATTGTAATTGCATACGATTTTTTTTAACTGATTACTCTGTTCGCTTGAAGAGTTTACTCTTGTACCCAACAGAGCGTAATTGAACAATATTTGTATTAAAAATTATTTATTTTCTCTTAGCAAAGAGACATGTTAAGACACTTTGTGTAGCCCCAGTGGCATGTGTCCCCGTAGGAGTATTGATAGGGAGACTTCGGGAAATATGGGGATTAGAAAACAATAGCGTAACGCTTTAGTTTAGATAGTTATATCTTAACTTAATAAATTAGATTTACTATACTATAAAAATACAAATATACTCAACAGCCACCTTGGATCTGAGGAGAGATGTGCATGAGGGAGAGATATTGGGAAGAGAGAGAGAGATCAGTGGGCTTATTTTATGTATTATTCAATTTTATTTTTAACGAATATGATATTATGTATCAATATATGGTTCTAACCAAGTTTTACCGTTTCAAAATTTACTATAATATTTTCTATTTTAAATTTTAAACCAAAAATAATTTTAAAAATAATAAAAAAATTTAACCTTTTTTTCAAACAAATTAACAAAAATACTATTTGGTGCATTTACTGACGCCAGTTTGGCGCGCCTGGGTGAACAGCGTTCTGTCCTATAACAAACTTCGAGGCCCAATACCTGCTAGCTTGGGGAATTTGCTTAGTCTCATCTCCCTGTAAGTCTCTACTTCATCAGTAAAGCTCTTAACTAACATCTTTAATGGATTTCTACTTTAGTAAAAATATATATTGCAAATTAATGATTTGACACCAATCCGGGTAGGGATCTTTCAAGCAATCAATTGACGGGGACAATACCAGACAGCTTGGGGTACTTAACGAGTCTCAGCTATCTGTAAGTTAATGCGTTACCAAAGTTTGAAAAATAAATATTTGCATCCATATTTTTTTTGAAATTTTTATATTTTAAAGTCTCAATATAGAAATTGAGGTGTAATATTTTTTTTTTGGAATATTAATAAATTTTTATAGAAATATCCATAGGTATAGATATTGTTATCAAACAACAATTTTCGTGAAAAATGTAGCGTTAAATGACAAATATACATTGTAAAAATGTTGGTGCTTTATATTTAATTTTTAATTGACATTTTAATGTAGTCAAAGTATTCTCTTTTTATACTTTAGCATTTGAATCTTGTAGTCTGTTAACAATATATAAGAAACTATTCAAACGTTATGCCATGGTATCAATTTGGTTTAAACCAAGACTATGTTCCAATTTTTAAATATCTTTAAAGCTCAAAGTACTCTTTTGAGTATTGATATTTTCTTATTTTGTACAAAACTCTAAGGTACTCGTATTAGATTGAACTTTTTAGCTATTTTAATTAATTTGTAAATCTATGCTTATAATTGATTGCACTGTGATCACTTTTTACCATGTATTCAGTTTGTATTTTGACAGAAAATTTCATCTAATTTATCTAAAATTAACTATTTTAAATTTTATTAAAGTCTCATTTAAAATAAAATATTTTAGAATGAATTTCAATATTTTACATAAAATTCCATTTTTATCGATATATTTGCAAAATCAAGGTGCCGATATCTATATGAATATCAATATTTTTATTTTGGTTCCACCATCTTCTTAATTTTTTTTTTTTGTTTTTGTGATGATCAAAACTTTTCTTCGAATAATCAAATTGATTGATTTGTTTATAATTAATTAAAAAATGCATTAAACGTGGAAAAGCTTTGTAATATTGATTGGCATTGGTGCGCTCAATTGCCTCGTTCTAATCCCCCTCCCTCTAATTTAGTAACGGAACATCATCAGCACCTTTTCTTTTTTTTTTTTTTTTAACTGCGACAAGAAATAACAAATATTGTAAGTAGCAAGCACCTTCTACCAACTTGTTATCTAGACCATCTGCAAAATATAGTACGTACATACATACATGCACATTTATTTATGAATCCTTTCAGCTTTAAATTCCCTCACCATAAAATTTAAAAGATATCATTTTACCTCCTAAAGTTTGAACTAGTCTCACTTCATCAATTCTGTTAAAATTTCTATCAAAATCAAACAGAAAGAAAGATCACATGACCTTACCAAATTAAACTTTTTCAATTTTCTATTTTTTATAAAAATTTTAACAAAAAATGTTTAGCGGGACTAATGTAAAGTGACAATTTTAAAGTTCAAAGTGCAGTTGTAAGAATAATACTTGATTTATTCTTTTTCATTTCTTCTTTTCCCCATTAGTTAGAAAAATTGTGTAAGTGATTCAAACTCCATTTTTTCCCCTCCGCCACAGGTATCTCGGCCATAATTATGTCCAAGGCAGTATACCGTCATCTCTGGGACAGCTGACACTTCTAGAAGAGTTGTAAATATTTGGATCTTTTCCATGTCCTGATAGCGTTTGATCAATTCATGCTTCACTTCAATTAATATTTTCATGTATGTTTTACAGGTTTCTGGAGTTCAATATACTGTCAGGCTCAATTCCCGAAAATTTGGGACATCTCCGCAAACTTAGGAGTTTGTACGTCATTCAATATGTTCTCAATTTGCTCGCTAGCTTCAGCTACTAAATATTATACTTATACTATATATGATTCATTAATTTTGTCCTTCATCATAAATTCTCACAATTAAGCGCCCCTCCTTGTCTTGATTGAAGGGCTTTAAATGATAATAGACTGTCAGGTAGTCTTCCTTCCACACTTGGAAATTTGACCTCTCTTACATTCTTGTAAGTTTTTATTTATATTAACGCACATATTCATGAGTTTCTTTCTAGTACTCTTGGATCAACAAAAACTTATGGGAGGCGAAAAAGAGAAAATATTATGTAGCTTGAGATATATTTTATATAATAACTCTGTTGTTAATGTTGTATTAGATATCTTCATCTAATTATTTCACTGGGAAATTGCCAGACAGTTTCGATCAACTTCGCTCTCTTAACGGGTTGTAAGTACTGTTCTCTATATAACACTTTAATATTGCCTGTAACAAAAAAGGTTTGGATTAAATTAGTCAAGCTTAATCAATGCAGTGTAGTTGCTGGGAATCAGTTATACCGGTACCCTTGCCTCGCTACGTCAAGAACTGGATTCGAATTGAAAATCTGTAAGAGTTTCCTAGCTCGTTATTATAATTGGCAATTGGAATTTTGAGTACGTTCTACTGGGATGTATCTAAGTAGTTCATCATTTTGTGCGGAGGTCAATCGAAAAAATAAATATTGATATTGGTCCTTTGTATTACGTACACATGACAATTATATATACATATATAATATATATATCCAGTGCAAGATATTGGCACCATTTGTAATTTGCAGAATTGGTGTTATATATTATTATTATTATTACTTCTGCTAAGTTATGTACTTTGTTTGCTTCGGTGCATTACAGGGAAATAATTTTGAAGGGCCTTTGCCGGAAGAATATTTTTACTTTGTCAAGTCTTTTGTATCTGTAAGCGTAATATTTTAATGCAGATGATCAGTACTGTGTTTTATAAAGTTTGGAGATTCAAATTAAATACGTGACATGTTATTTTCAATAAGCAATCTATCCTTTTTACTGTTAGTCTCAATTTGGTTTTCTTACAGGTTGGTAAGTGACCTAAAGACTAAATATCCGTTTCGAACTGCCCCGGACCACAAACTTTTCCAACATAGATACTTTGTAAGTGTTTTACTTCAAGTTGCAGATATCATATGAAGAACTTTGAAACCTTACTCTGAAGCATTAAGGGTATAAAGAGAGAATTTTCTAGGAAATGTTTATTATTTATTTATTTTTGGTCTTTAAGAAATGAGGAAAAGTTGCTGTAATCATAGTTTCTATAAACTTCCAAAACAAAACCAGCATTTATTATATAGTGAAGTTTTATTTTTAAGTACTTCTCGCTCTTTTTTTATTCATCTACAGGATACTGAGGAATGCTCGATCGCTGGCTCAATTCCTAATTACATTGGCGAACTTTCATCGTTATAAACACCTGTAAGTCCCTTGAATTTTTATGAATTACTGAAACACATGAATGTTAATGAAATTCTGACTGTCCACGTTTTTATTTTGCAGGGACTTAAGCTTCAACAGCCTCACTGGTGGAATCCCAGAGTCTATGAGATCAAATTTAAATACATGTAAGGATGTATTACTATATATACATGCATTTTGCAATTCATCTCATGAGTATTCTAAATTTCTGTAGTTGTGATCTGCTAAATAACAACAGTAAAACTCTGTTAGTCAACGATTGTTTGGTCAAAATGGAAACAGGTCTCTTGCAAGAAACAAGCTCAACGGGAACGATACCTTATTGGATATTTCAAGCAAGCCAAACTAGGACTGTACGTCTTAATCAAATTCTTCGTAATTCTGAATTTTACATCTGATCCATACGTTGTTTTTGTCATTGCCATAGACTGGCATGACATCTCTTTTATACTAGTATGTGACACGTGCCTTAGGCAAACTGTTCGTGGCTGTTAGAGTTTTTCCTAAAAACTTATTACGAAGTTATATATACATAAATCTATTTATAGAACCTTGAACAAAAAAAATTAGAAAAATCATTTTTTCATCTCCATGAGGTTAAAATCCCACCAATCATAAAAACTATGCATCCCATTCAAGATACAAACCTACCGTTTGTTAGTATTGGGGTTGTAACTTCCATAGAGTTAAAAGAAGATGCCAAAAAAAATTACAGCCATTTTTTTATCAACAATAGAAAGGAAAAAGAGGATATTATTCGATATATTATTAAGTTTTCGTTATCAAGTACGGATATTCTGTAATGAGAAGATCTACGAAATTAGATAATTCAGCATTAGATCAATAAAAATATATATAATTAGCGTTTAGAAGAATTAATTAACATGGATAATAAGTAGTATAAGATTGAAGGTTGAAAAAACAAAGGTTACATCTGCCCTTTGGTGATTACAAGTTTGTTTCAATTCCTTATCAAATATGTCAAGCATATTTTTTTTTAAAAAAATAGATTATTTAATTTCCTCTTAAACCGGGCAGGTGTGGGGTAGGTTTTTCCCCGGAGGCCGGGGCAAGGAAGGCAGCGCCGCCCAGTTGGCCACTCCTAGTTAGAGTGTGTTTATGGGAAACGTTGGCATGACTCATATTATGCCGTCACCTGGCCTTTAGCAATATTGACTGTCACATATGTGTTATATTGTCATGTTTCAGGGATCTTTCATACAACAATTTCTTGGAATTGAAATCACCAGTACCATCCGGCTTAGATCTGTGAGCATTGGTGTTAATTTTCCTTTTCATATTGTGCAAAATACGTATTAGAAGATGGATTATTTATTTTAACACCAAATCAACTTATTCTTTAATTTACATTGCAATGGTTTAGGAATTTGTTTGCCTGTTGTTGCTGTCAGAGCTCCGCAACTGAACCATATATGTATGGCAAATCATCTCTTTCTCTATTAGGCTTTTTATATTTGATATTTTGTTTTTCATTTTTATATAATGCATGAGGTTATCAAAAAATACAAGATCTATCTTAACAGATACACCTACTGTCTCACGCACCCAGCACTTAAGTTAGCCTCAAGTGGCTTTAATGCTGTCCTCAGACTCTAGTGCAGGCACTAAGACAGACGCCCCTTCGTCTAATGCAACATGTCTGTTTACTTTTCTAAGAGGACTCTAATTTCATCGCCCCCTATTTTTCAGCTAAATACCAAAATTGCCATTCTATCGTCCTCTCCTAAGATTTGGGTTGATTTTCGAGCTTGAGCACACCGTTTTATTTTCACTACGCCCTAATTGCAAACTAACAAACCAGTGAAAACACATACATTGTTGATCAATCTTTTCTATTAGCCTTCTTCTTTTGGCTGTCTAAAGAAACATGACAAATAAACATCATTATCGCTTTTTCCACTCCTCTGTTCTGTAACCCTATTGGAAAATGCCAAGAACAAGAGTCCATCTAATTAAAAAAGCCCAACTCGAAATACCCTGACATGGAATCCTTTCTTCTTTTTTTTTTTTTTCGTTTTTTTTCCTCAGACACACAAAATTTTTCCCTTCTTAAGAGCATGTATGTCTTTTTTTTTAACCCAAAAAAAAAAAAAGAAATAGAAGAGGTAAACTTTATGCATAAAAATTGTAATTTGAAGATATAAATTGATAAGTCAAAAATTTATAAATGACTGATTTTTTTGATAACCTCAAAATAGTGAGTATAAAAATGAAAAAAAAAAGCCACATATGTATATACACATGACGCTAAACAGGATCAGTTCTTAAAAGCCAAAATTATTTTTACTTTTAGGCTTCAACCTGATCAAATGATGGATGCCTATATTCCTGGGAAACCCAAGTGTGAGTTTCTTAATATCTTATAAATTGAAACTTGGGCCTTTTCTTGTACTTTTTTTTGAGGGACACAAAACACCCTATATATTTTGTATAAATATTACTTTTTGCCTCACTTATTATGTCTGAATCACTCTTTGTGCTTATAAATTAGATTAAAAATACCCTGAAGCAATTTTTTAAAATACCAAGATTACACTTCTCAATCTATATAAATGTCATTTTAAATATGACTAAATTAAAAAAATTGAAATGTTCAATTTGTTGTTTCAATCAAATATATTTTCAATTGTTTTGAGAGTTTTTAATTTCTTAAGATTGAGTTTATTTAATATTTTGTTTAATATTTAATATTTTAGTTGTATTTAATAAAGGTTAGAAAGAGTAATTTTGATATTTTAACAAAATTAATTGCTTTGAAGGGTTTTAAGTATGATTTTATAAACATATAGGTTATTTTGGAAACCTATAATAAAAAACGCAAAAGTGAATTCAACAAAATACAATGGAGTGTTTTGGGTATCTTCTCTTTAATTTATATCTCAAATTTTTTCGCTTTTTTTTTGTTTTGTTTTGTTTCCTTTTTTTTTTTTTTTCCTGCAGTCTATTCCTTGTTCATAAATTCTGGCGGAGAAAAAAAACCTTCAATGGGAAAGATTACGAAGCAGATAATGAAACAACACCTTTCTATCTAAGTCCAATGCGGAACTGGGCTTATAGCTTTCTGGAGACTTTCTCGTGGTAACTGCAAATTCAAGCGATTACACAAAGAGAGTGCCTTGTAAAATTTCCAATTCCGGCTCATCCTTGTATGAAGAAGCTCGTCTCTCTCCCGTCGCTTTGACCTATCATGGGTTTAGTTTAAAAAGAGGCCTTTACAATGTGACTCTCCTTTTTGCTGAAATTGTATACGTAAACGACGGAGACTGTGATGACCTAAGGACCCGTCTCTGTTCGATGTATATATTCAGGTACACTAATTAACAATGTGTTGAAATGTATGGTTAAAATTAAAAACTGTAGTATCTAAGAGTTTACATTGTAGAAACTAAAAAGTTTTGGTTAGAATTGATTTTATCACTATAAATTTTTTTTAAGGAAGTTGAAGTTAGTTTGATTGTAATTTAAAACGTACACTAGCTCTTATAATTACAATAATTTGCTCATTTCAGGGCAACAGGGTACTACAAGATTTCAACATCAGAGATGAGGCAGGGGGTCCCAATAAGGCGTTTACTAGGAATTTCACAACTGAAGTAAACAACAGGCTATTGACTATACACTTTTTCTGGGCCGGAAAAGGGTCTTTTGTCAATGTACCCACTTTTAACGGACCTCTCATATCAGCTATCTCTGTGGATCATCGTACGTACCATCGTATTGCTGTTTTTTACTTTCTAACAAAGAGAGACCACTTGTGGGTCCATCCTTCGTAATTATTGAGCTTCTTTTTTTTTAATTTTTATTGAACAACTGTGTGGATTACGGTTGGAACCGTTTGGTTCTAATCAATTTTTGTTACAATGTTTTTTCAAAAAATATATTTTATTTTTTCTGTTCTAACCCCGTTTTATTTTTTTCTGCATAATAAATTAATAAATTTTGTACTCTTTTAATGGTTTTTGATATGATCTAACAACTTAACACTCTATTCTATGAGTAGTAGTCCTTGTTCTAATACCCTTTCATAGAATATTCGTTTTCATTTCATTTCATTTGCATCGTCTGGCGTTTAATTAGTAGTCACTACATGAATGAATGAATTAATTAAATTAGTTAGCAATATAATTAAGGAGAAACAATTTCCCTTTTCTAATGACTTTTTTCTCCCATCACTGAACTCAGTGTTTGAAGTGGGCGGTGAGGGACTGCCTTCCTGGTGTATAGCCGTGATTTCGGTAGCTTCATTGATAGCCGCTCTGCTGCTTTTACTGGCTTTCGCCTCGTCAATGGGTTGGTTAGAAGATAAAGAGCTTAACGGTCAGACAACCACCCATAATATGCTAAGCTCTTTTTTCATTTTTAATATTTTTCCCACTAAATTTAGTGCTTTGCAAATAAACAAAATTTTGAAAATGTACATATGATATTAACAAAACACATTATAGAAAACTTCAAAAAAAAAAAAAAACCCCAATCATGATTTGATAACATAAACCATCTTACCATTAAGAATGACAAATTAATAGCCTGACTTTATATTTATAAATCCTCCCTTTGCGATCAAATTCTGAGAAACAAGGATACGTAAAATTACAGAATTGTTTTTGTAAAAGTTTTTAGTCTCAACTTAAATGCATTTTCTAACGATATATGGGACGCAAGCAGAGTCCTTATGTTTGTTAAGGAGAACCAGTTTTTCATCTCTATTTGGTGGTTATTTTTGTAGTGGCAAATTATTCACCGCTAAAGCCCCATTTTCTAGTAGTTAATTATAGGTTTTGTTAAAAAGAAGCAGATGAAGGACTCAACATGAATTTGTTAAATGTTAACGGGAATTCTTGGGTGGACATATTTGGAAATCAATATAACATGTTCAGGTTCATTATGCAGCATTACACCAAGATTAATCTACCATTCTAAAAGTATGCCCAAATTTGTTCAAAAACTAATTGGTTGTCGAAGGGGATGGTTTTAAAATAATTTCAAAGGTTGAGGGTATAAATCTGTTATTCCTAGGAGTATGATGATATTCATGTTATTAAGTCAAAAAAATTAAGAGGATATTTTACAATATTCATGTTATTAAATTAAAATTGAGGGGATATATTTGCAATATTTAATAAAAATATTTATTTTCTTTAATAACAAAAAAAAGACTGATACCAAGATTTTTTTTCTTTTTTTTCTGATGAAGAGAATAAGCAAATAGCATCAGGAGCAAGAAGTAGGACAGTCCAACTACATTTACACCTTTATAGCCCCTTCCTATGGCGCAAAGCTCGTCACTCAAATTTATTAAAAAAAGAAAAATAAATATTGATTTAGGAAAAATGGGTTTGAAAAATTGTATGTTTTTTATTAAAAAAATGGTTATAATAGTTGTTAATTTTGCCTCAAAACAATTACTTTATAATTGACATAAATATTATGTTCCCTTTTAACAGAACTAATAAAAATAGGGGAAGTAATGAAAAAGGAGCAGATGACATCACAGCCCAAAGAAGGAGAAAATGACATCAAGGTCCCCCTCAAAGAATTAGTAAGTGCTGCTAAAAATTTTAGCGATGGGACAAACATGCAGCTTGGAGAGGAGGTTTTGGGGAAAGTCTATGAGGTAAATTTGTCTATGCCTTTTAATTTAGCTCCTTTAATTTTTTTTTTGAAACTGCATAAGTATTTCTTGGATTTCTATATTTTACTTCCATTTTCAGCTAAATCTTTGGGCAAAAAACTCAAGAAAAAAAGGAAAATACAGTTAAGTATTTTCTGAAATATATTTTAAAACATTTAAAGATATCAAAAACACAAATTAATAAAAAGTATTCTTTTCATGAATGCATCTACTACACATCATGGTTTTGAAGGAAAATATATAATTTTTAATCATTTGCTAGAATCTCTTCTTGCTTTGTTTCATTATCAAAAAATGTGGAAGCAATTAAATCAAAACATCTTTTTTTTAATCAAAAAATACTTTTATAATTTTTAAAAATAGAGAGAAAAATTAAGATATATTAAAGTTAAAAAATAGCATAGTAGTAAAACCACACTCGACTCAACCTAAAGGGTGAAGAGTTCGAATTTTTCACTCCCTAAATTCAAAAAAACTATACTTATTTAATTATTATTTTTTTTTGGCAATAATTTTAGGTGATACTAAACACGACTTTGCGCATGCATTTCAGGCGGAAGTGAAGAGCAAGGATCTTACTGTGGCTGTGAAAAAGCTTTTTCCTGGAAAAATGAATGAGTCGATCAAACAGGACATTTACTACCTCACAGCTTTGGAGCATAAAAACCTTATTAAATTGTGGGATATCCATGTTGGAAAACGCCTACAATTGCTCGTTTACGAGTACATGCAAAAGAAGTCCCTTGACAGCGCCTTGTTAGGTATGGTACTCATTGCTTATTTTAGGCCAGCAGAAATAGTAATTATTTTTTAATTAACATATGTTGTAGCACATGTTATTTATTAGTAAGAAATAAAAATCATAAGTAGGTTATATTAACTTCCAAAACCGTTAGTGGCTAAATTGAAAATTTCTTTGAAGATTTAAGATATCTTTTTTTAAAGGAAAGATCTAAATGAAAATTTGTGGTATAGGCTCATAAAAGTCTTAGAATTCAAATCATAAAAGTCTTAGAATTCAATCAAATTTACTGATCTGAAGTCTTTAGAATTGAGCAAATAATAAAATAGGAAAACATGCAAAAACATTAATTTATTGATTTATTCAAAATAAGTAGCGTTTTTAAAATATTTTTTTTATAAATATTAAGTTAGATAACTTATTTACATTTGTAAATGCCAAGAACAAATTATTGCACCATTACCATGTTGTTTGTTTTTTTTACCTCAAATATTTGAAACGATCTATTTATTTCTTTAAGTATAAAAAACATTGTTATTCAAACTTCTTTAAGCTTCAAAAATATGTTATTGGACTACAATTTCTCATAGTAAAATTTAATCTAAAATTAAATTAACATATTCACTAATAAATTAATTTCTCACGAAACAAACAAAATACAATGCCGCAGCGTTAATATAAATCATTTAGTGGGATAACAACAAAAAACGGAATAATCTATTGGAGGAGTATCACTCCATGCCTATTCCAGCAATAAAACTTAGTCATGACCAAGAGTTAAAATGTATAGAGTAAGTATACCGGTGAACGATGAATAGTATTGATGTGGGCTTAAGACAGATCAAGAAATAACCGGCTAACCTGAAAGGAAAAAGTAGGGGTACATATATAATGCCTAGTAGAAAGTCCATTACTCACCTTTTAATTCTTACAATTATTTGAAAATTCTAACCCCGACAATAAAGGGTTTTGCCGGATGGATTCTACAATCCCCAACCAAAAGTCCTTCATGTCTAGACTTAAAGGGTCTTGGGCAAAAATATTTTGAGGATATATTTGAAAGAACTGGAAATGATTAATACCTTTTAATAGTAATTACATTTTTTTAACTTAAGGAATGAAAATCTATATCCATCATTCATTCCTAAGAAAATAGCTGGCATAAGATCATTGCTTAATTATACAGAAATGCATGCTTAAGGATGTAATCTCTGTTCTATCACATGACTTAAAGCAGTTAATTTGTCTTTCCCCAAAAGAGATTTTCGTGTGTAACAGAGAACTACCATATAACATAAGTTTTTGAGATTCGATTAAATATTCTATATCACTAACAAGCAAAAATACATTGACTTATAAGCTTAATCTCAAATCCGTATGAAAAAAATCTTGAGTAGTACTAGGATCAATATGATTCCCAAGGCCGGTACTTAAATAATAAATTAAAGGAAAGATATGTTCAATAAAGGACAAGTTACTTAATAAATGTCATGAATTTAGCAGTTGATGAGATGTGTTAGAGCTTCTCTCTTTTTTTTTTTTTTTTTTTCCTTTTTTTAAGAGAAGAAAGCTTCTCCCGTATCAATTACACTCTTTACTTATATAAAAAAAAAATAGCAAAAAAAAAAGAAAAGAAAAGAAACAATTGGGAACTTCGTAAGTTGTAAGCCAACATTAATAATTGGTTTGACTTCTTTTTATTGATGAAGAAAGAGGAATTAAGAACTTCAAAAAAATATTTGTGTTAATCATTTTTCTAATCTTATTTACTAGAGATAATACAATATTTATGTGGTGCATTCGGTGATCGCAGATCCAAAGACATCGGAACCTCTTACTTGGGAAACTAGATTTAAGATTTGCAAGGGAATAGCAGAGGGTCTGGAGTTTCTACACACTAAGCAACAAAGATTTAAGATAGTTCATGGCAATCTTGAGGCTTCGAATATTCTTCTCGACGGAGATTTCAATCCTAAGCTGTCAGACTTTGGATTGGCCAAAGTTTATACCGACGACGATAAAGTGAAATCCATGATAAAGAAGCTCCGAAGTAAGTAACAAATTGAGATTTTATTTATTTATTTTATTTGTGCTCATGATAAAGAAAAAAATTAAGTTTATATATAAAAAACTAGCTAGCTCCTCATTATTTATTTATTTATTGTTAAATGTTTCTCTTATTCAATAGACCAAATATTTTGACATTTTGCTTATATGGTACCCGGTGAATAAAAAACTAACGTTTGGACAGTGATGACAGCTTTTTGTGGTTAGATTTGTCTTTTCTAATGGGTATTGTATTAATTAGATTTCTCTTTCTTAATGTGTATTCCTAGGATCACTATTAACAAACCTGATCATGTGTGTGTGTTTGTCTCTTGCGATTTTATCAATGTGTTAAGTTTTAATTACCGTGTTATTATTTTTATTAATTTATTTAATAATAAAGATCTGAGGCGTTAGCTAATATGCAACTAATATGAAGAAAAAAACATGTGGGAATAAAACTATTTAAAAGAAGCATTTTAAAAAAAGATTATACTACAGAAATTTTCTCACAAAAGAAAAAAAAAACCATAAAAAACTGAGCACAGACACATGTAAAAGAAATTGGGCTAATAAGAGTAAAGCAAGGAATGGAAAAGTGTATTTCGAAATTCTCCAATAAGAAAAAATTAAAGAGAATACATTTATCAAAAAAAAATAGTTAAAAGGATGATGTGGACCTTTTAAGAAAAGCCACATTTTAGAAAAAAAAAAAAAGGTTATAGTATTGGCTCAATTAGAAAAACCCAACAATATTATTTTAAAAGGAGCAAGCAAGAGTTAAAAAAGTATTTTAAAAAATATAGAAAATGAAATTTTAAGATAAACGGCCACATTTAAAAAAAGTTATTTAATAAGGATAAAATGACAGAATAATGGAGAAGCAAATGAAAAATAATATTAAAAAATAAAAAATTCTTTAAAAGGAAAAGTTGAAAAAAGCAAAGAAAAATAATAATAACAATAGTAAATAAATAAATAAAAGAAACGACTTGTCTAAGACAGATCGTCCTCCCAAAAAAGGCAAAAGGCAAAGCCTTTAGAGGCTTTTAGATAGTAAAGATGTACCTTTCTTTAACGTTTATACTCTACAGAGCTGGACGTTTGCTAGCCATATTAATTAGTCGTATGCAACTAATTGTTACGGTTTTTCCTCGTCTCCAGAGGATATTCTGCTCTTGAATATTTTCAAGGTAGTACTCCAACAAGCGCAACCGATATCTTCAGTTTTGGGGTGGTCCTACTTGAAATTGTTTGTGGGAAGAAAAATAGAGTGCCCACACAAAACGAAGAGTCAAGGTATCTTTTGGACGAGGTAATTTACAAGACTAAGCTCCAACTCCATCACCTTTCCAGCTATTATTTTTTCCCCAATACAAACCTTTCTTTGTAGAGGAGTGTTTTTTAACATGATATAATTTAGACCTTCATTGACAGAGGGGAAAGTGAAAGGAGAGGTAGGGAATAAGAGTGTAAATAATATTAGTGAGTGGATTCAAGACTTGTACTTTTAATAGGACATAGATAATTAGAAAAAAATAAATTAGATTAGAGATTCAAAATCCTCCATAACACTACTCCAACCTAATCCTTCCAAAATTGGAAAGGCTGAAAAGGATTCTCTATCTTCCTCACCCAAGTTATATACATTTCATTTTTTATCTTACATTACCCAATGCAGCCTTAACAATGAAACAAAATCTTTTAATCCCTATGGGGTTAAAATCTCGCTACTCACAAAACTGTAGGTTCCAGTATAGTATGTAGTGTATTTTTTAAATGAGTCATACTGTTTTGTTACTAGCAGGGTTATAACCTATTGGGTTTAATATGATTGCCCTTAATCATAACTCTTGGAGTGTAGAAAATAAATAAATAAATAAATGGACCTCAAAATATAAAACTGTGTCTACGTGTTTCTTCTTTCTATTTGAAAATGGGTCATGAATTTCAGGGATGAAGCCAATAATTTTTTCAAGGAGATGGAAGTTAAACAAAAATTTAAAAAAAAATAACTCTCATTCTATAATCTTTTATTTCAAAACTCTCTATCTCTTTTTATTTTTTTCAAATAATATTTTTTATTCTTCTTTCAAATGAATCAAACCTGTAATATAGTTTGATTCACTTTTTAAAGATTATGGATCTACAAAATTATAAATTTCTATTGTAATATAAATTTTTGCTTTTATTGGGATTTTAGGTTTGAATTATTAATATACTTAGAACTCAAAATTTAAGGTATGAATTAAACATTATAAAAGCTTTATAAATATGAGGATACATAAAATTAAAATTTAAGGTATAGTAGAAAAATATTTTAAAAACATATGTAAAAAATAGTAATATAAAATCTGGGTGGGGGGATGGTTTGTTTGATTGAAGGGAAAAGTGCAAGAAAATCTTTTTAGGGGTTCATTTGTGAAATATTTTCACAGTAATATTATTGTTTATTGTTTAAGGCCTTGAAGTCTTGTTGCGTAATGTTATTGCAGGCACATCCACATTCTAAATCTGGAAACAAACGAGGGCTGGAGAAGTTGGTTGACAAATTAGAAGATTTACAGCCGATGAGCTCAATCAAGCCGTCGACCTCTTAATTTGGCTGTGATGTGCACCGACATATCCCCAAGTTGCAGGCCCAACATATCTCAAATTCTGAGTGTTCTTAATCGCCAGAAAACCGTTGATGAGATTCGTCAGGCTATAGACGCCTCAAATAAAAAGATACACCAGAAGTCGCGATAAAAATGACGAGTCCAAACCCAAGGAAATGGGCTCAAATACATCCACTTCACCTGCTTTAATCGAACACGACACTAATTAAAAAAAAAAGACACACACATTAATCACATCAGATGTATGCAGACGTATCCTCGACTGGCCTGATCAGCTAGTTGCCAAAATAGTTCTTGGTATGAATTTGCATGTCTATGTGCTTGAACTTTGGTTGAAGCTTTCTGACTTTGTAATTTCTTGTTTTTAAACTTGTCCATGTCATATATGTGTGTGTGTGTGTGTATGTATGTAATAATATACGTAGCACAAACCTATATCAACTTAATAAACTGAGGCATTTGGGAGTGGAATATTGGTGTACTCCTCCATCCGCAAGTTATTGAGAATAAGATTAGGTTTCGCCTCGATTTAGAGCTTTATTTTTTGTCAAGTTTCGGGTAAATGAAAAGGATTGTTCTAACCTATAGGGTATTAACACTATACCGGAGTTTCCAACTACATGTGTACAGAGCTCGGGGCAGTAAATATGGATCGCAAAGTAAAGGACGAAGGAATGGGAGTGACGTAAGTGGTACTATGGATGGAGGCATAATCCACACCTAGGAAGAATCTGCCAAGAATGACTTGCGCGAGAGCCACATTGAAGTGGAATGAAGCAGAAAGGAATAGTGTGCAGACGTCGGTCTCAATTAAAAGTATTTAGAATATCGTCTTAGTTTAAACAATATTAATACAAAAACACAGAGTTTCAATAGCTTCTTATATAATTCTAAACGTGCCATACCATTAGCAAATTATAAGTTATCTCAATTACTAAGAAGTAGAGTTATTAAGATGTAAGAAATAACACTAATTTCTCTACTTTTTAATTCTTCTTCAATTTTATCACCTCAGATTTGGCCACCCCTTCATGTAAAGTTTATCATGATTCAAAAGGCTACAAATTATATTACGTAAATATAAAACATAAATTTTATAACATTGAAAATTAAGTTTATAAAGCTGGACATAAAAAAATGAAC